>CM075066.1:89848352-90448352 GCA_037428765.1 Rubia yunnanensis
ATTTTTAATTACATGAATCAGTTCATCTCCTTTAATTCTTTGCATCTTAAGCGTTTTGTGAGGTTCTGCTTGCGTATTGTAGGACGGTTGAGAAAATAATCGAATGATTATGACACACTTTTGATTTCCTAAACATTAATAAGACCATAATCCAAATCACAATTGGTTAATTGTGTTTGTGCGATTGGCTAACATGTTAATCATGTGCGTGTGTAATATATTTCCTGACTACAGCGTTTTAGGTTGCTTTAGAGGGAATTATTTTTATTGCCAAATGTTCCATTGGGTAATCGACAAATTCTAATTAAATATACTTCCTTCCATCAAATCTTTTAAAATAGTCAGACTTTTCATTTTAGTCCGTTTTTAAAAAATTATTGCATTTTTCATTTATTCGTTAATCTTCTTACCCTTTCTACTCAATTTTCTTCGGATGTTTTAATTTATACCAGCTCTCTTTTCATCCCTACATAAGATTGTTATTTTTCATCTTTGTATGTCCCAATCAAAAATTTATGTTAAGATGGAGGGAATAGTAATGTGTCGGTGCTAAGAGAACGGAGGAGGTTGATGTCGTGTGTTTGTGATGTTACGGATTCACTATGAACAGCAGCTGCGGGAGTAGAAACAAAAGCAGACGGCAATTAGTATAAGCGAGTGTAGAGTCAGTGTCAGCAGAGGAGCAAAGAGATAAAACAGAGAGCAGAGCATTGACTGTAAAAGTGAAAATTATACAGTGCCATGGAAATAGGATAGAAGTTGCATTTTGTTTTGTGAAAAGAAAGCTGGCAAAATCTGTTCTTACACCGAAATGTGAATTGCACAGAGATTGAATGTTTCCAAATAGTAACATATTTTCATGAAAATGAACTTTTTCACGTAGGAAATCATGTTTGTGACAAAACAAATGGGGCTGTGAAGAATATATCGTCACAACCATCGGTATGGCCACATTTGTACACTACTAGAGTCTATATCAAATCGAATAGTTAGGGGTTTTATTGTACCGTGTCCTGTATTTTACTAATTCATACCCTAATGTATAGCTGTGTATATATGTGTATATATGAATAATGCTTAATTAAATTTTTTAAAAATAAAAAATCAATACTATTAACTCTTCTTTCTCGCGTCAATCGCCGGCCACCGCCGCCGTTGAACCTCGCTGGCCTAATCCCGCCGTCCTCAGCCCAATACCCACCATCCGCAGCCCAATCCCCAATGGCCTCCTTTTGTCCCCAGCCAAGCCTCGCTGGAAAAAAATCCTCCCTCCACCTTCATTCCTAGCCCAGCCACACCAGGAACCACCTGTCCCCAGCCTAATCCCCACCAACAAAAACCCTCCTTCTCTGTCGTTCCTCCACCGGTGCCACCACCTTCTCCGCCAACCCTCCACCCGCCCTCAGCCTGAGAATTAGGCCAGGGCTGTGAAACGAGAGCGGAGGCAGGGCTGTGAAATGAGAGCGAAGACGGGGCTGTGAGACGAGAACAGAGGTGGGGATGTGAAATAAGAGCAGAGGCATGGCTGTGAAACGAGAGCGGAGGTGGGGCTGTGAGATGAGAGCGGAGGTGGGGGCTGTGAGACGAGAGCAGAGGCAGGGCGGGGCGACGAGAACGGAGGTGGGGCTGGGCTCCAACCATGGCGGATCCGGCAAGCTTGAACCCGAGAACCACCGCTAAACCTTGTCGTTCCCGTCGCTATGACTGAGGAGGATTGTCCCCAGCCGTTCCCGCAGCCACTAGGATAGATCTGAAATGCGTGAGCTGGCCGGGAATAGCGAGCTACACCGGAGACATGGGGAAGACGCTGGAATCTTCAAGAAGAAACTGCAGACCCCTACGGACCTCCATAGCCGAAGAACACCGTCCCCCGTCCCCCGTCCTCCACCACCGGCAAAGTCTACCACCGACAAAGTCTACCACCGACAAACACCTCTAGCGGGGTAAGTTAGGGTTTAAAAATATTTTTTATTTAATATCAATTATAATGTATTTTAATTCTTTAAATTAAATTAAAAATACACAGAGTATATTTAATAGTACAAATACAAGACGTGATATAGCGATTCAGATCGTTACTGAAAAAACTGTTATTAGTAAGAGCATATACAATGCACTCACTAAAACTCACTAACACTCTCACTTTTTCAATTTTTAAATAATACAATCATTCCCCCCCCTCAAGTACAATCACCAAAACTCTCCTCTCAAATTTAACTCTACAATCATAACTCAGTTCCACATCATCATTATCCCCACATTATTTTCTTTTTCTTTCGCACATTTTTATATTTCTACAATATAATATTTACTACAACATATATATTTTGAATATGATGTGTGTGTGTGTGTGTATATATATATATATATATATATATATATATATATTGAAGGAGAGGAAAATAGAACCTGGAAGAGATGTGAGGAATGTATCAATGTTGGTCCCTATTTATAGAGAAAAGTTTTTAAAAGAATTTTGGTATTTTTAAATTTTAGTTTCTTTGAAGATAATAGTGTTTTATCCATTTTAATCCATTGGAGCAAAAATCTAAATTAGGAAGACACGTGACACAATACCATTGGACCAATATGTGTGTATATATATATATATATATTGAAACAAAGGGTCGTGCACCTATATATATATTGAAACAAAGGGTCGTGCACATACATATATATATATATATTGAAACAAAGGGTCGTGCACATACATATATATATATATATATTGAAACAAAGGGTCGTGCACATATATATATTTATTGAAACAAAGGGTCGTGCACATATATATAAATATATATTGAAACAAAGGGTCGTGCACTTATATTATAATCGAACTCCTGATTACATCCTGGGCCACATTATGAGCATAGTTACTACAGTTCTAGATACTTTCCTTACATGTATATTGGTGAAAATCATTGCCAACATTATAATGCTTTTGACAAGACCCTTTAGACTGGGTGGGACATTTGGGAAGTTGTTAATGTGGTTCAGCACCATTTTGGAGTCGGTGCCGATGCAGATGTGGGATACACCCCTATTCCTTTCATCAGCATTGCTTTGTGTAGGGGCATGAGCTCTGCTTGAGTTGCTGATACCGAGTTTACCACCCAAGATCCGTACCAACTATGGGCATTCAAACCTTTTGCAGCGCACTATGCCGTGGCCGCCTTGACATCGTGTGCCTGGAAAGTAGCATTTGTGTTGATGCGTGTCCATCTGTCGTAATCATGGTCCTAGTGTCCCTCCTCTGTGTACCATAGTATTTGCATGTCTCCCACCTATGCTTGTTTCGGTTGTGATGGTTGTTGTTGATTTTGCATGTGCTCCCCAGTGCGGCCTGTGGTGAGTTGGGATTGACGGCAGTTCATTGGGTTGACTGCTCTCCCTCTTAATCCTCTTAGTAGGTTTCCTGGATGGTGGCTATTTTCATCTCAACATTAGGCGCTTGTTTTTCAATCGTCGCCTTGTTCCTTGCACACCAAATTGCTCATATGATGATGCAGTTGAGTTCTATGACTTCCTTTTCTGTGCTGCCTTAAACCATTGCTGGAGCCATGGTTCTAGCTTCGGTGGGGCACCTTGACTAAAGTCGAAGCCTAGCATGGTTGTTCTTCATACTCTTCTCGCAATGTCACATTCAAGGATCATATGTGATGGAGTCTCCACCTATGTATGCACATCTGGCTTTAGGGTGAAACCTCCGTCTTTCTGGTTCTTAGTGGCGAACCCGTGGGTGCTGCATTCTGCACTAGTCTTTAGACGAGGAACTTTACCTTTTTAGGTATATTGGAGTGTGGGAGGTCGTCGCCGTACCTCTCAAAGATAATATTTATAAGCCCTAAATGCTTACTTTCTACAACTAGGTAGATAGCGGCAAGTCGGGGTCGACCACGAAGAAGGGGGATCTTCCTAAGCGTTTAGACACAAAAGGTTGCTATTAAACTAGTAGTAAATATATACACACACTTAAAAGCAAGTAAAGGGGGGGTTGGTTGGTTGGTTTCCTAAGTTAACAAAGATAAAAAGACGAGATAACTAGGAACGTCAAGTGACTATGCTAATCATCAAACAAAACTAAAGAAAAGGGGTTTTAAACTACAAAGATAAAATGCCTTGGGGGCAACGGATATCCACTTCCACATCTAATGTAGTTCATCGAATCATTCACACATTCCATCATATAGCATTCAGGACTCAACACTCACGCACCCATCTAGCAAGTACCACAACACACACATCACAAGGAGTTCTAAGTTCATGCTCACAGATCTTCATGCAAAGGCGCTACGGAGTTCGTCACGTTCCCACACCTAGACAATTCAACCACACAAGCACTACCTATGCTCAAACAACTCATGGCACACATGCAGTGAAACACATCGTCAAGAATACTTAAACGCCGAATAACAAATGCTTCAAGAATGAGTTTAAATCATCTATTCAATACTTCAACTACTTGTCGTGGAGACTAAACTCCTATCCTTCTTAGTTCGTAGTTTGCGAGAGTGAGTTCGACATCTCTCGTTAAACCTCACCAATGACTCCCGAGTCGCGACCACGACTCAAGGTGTCATTGGTGGCATTTAGCACGAAGGACCAACAAGCTTGGCAATGCCTATGACCACTACACCGTGACTAAGCATTTAACCAATTCATGCAATTACACGAGATCAGTCAAGAGCGACCACTCATAGACCACGAGCATATAACTCTTCTCGTTTGCTACACAAACGAACATGACGAAGAGTTCAACATCAATCACATTCGTCTAGCACATTGTCAACACACTAACACAATCAAAAGCTCTAATTCACACTCATACATTCCTAACAAGAACAGGGGGGAAATTAACCCAAATCCCCCAAACCCTAGCTAGCAATTCATACAAGCATTCATATCCTCAAGCTCTCAACAACATCAATGGAATCAACAATTAACATTCAAAGCACAATAAAAGCACAATAGCAAAAACACCAAATAGATAGATATAAATGGTTCTCAATACATAGAAGTGGAAGCTTCAATCCATAGCTCCCAAGTACAAAACTAACCTAGAACAACAAAAGACATAATTAAACTAAGAAAAACAAAGAAAAGAAAGAAGAGAAAACCTAGGTTTTCGCCCAAAAACAGAGAGAAAGCGGGCTGGACGAGCTGGAGAAGAGGAGGGAAAACAGTAGTATTTATAGTGCTAAGAAGATAAAGTTGATTTCTGGCCACCCGTTGGTCGCGACTCGGGACGAGTTGGTCGCGACTCGCGACGAGTTGGTCGCGACTCGCGACGAGTTGGTCGCGACTCGCGACGAGTTCGTCGCGACTCGCGACGAGTTCGTCGCGACTCGCGACGGTGTTGGTCGCGACTCGCGATGGTGTCGCGACGGGAGCCAGAGTTTTGCATTGTTTCTTTGTCTTCTTCCTAGCCATCCCTCTCAATCTTCAAGTCTTCAACAGCTCCAAAATGGTCTTCAACGGCCTCCGGTCTTCATGTTTTCGAAGTGAGTATCCAAAAGTCTTCGAAAGTAGAGTCTTCAATGTCTTCCGGTCTTCGTTGCTTCCGTGTTCTTCCCTTGTCACACAAAATCCACTTAGAAGAGGTAAAAGAGTACAAAGTTGCTTTTGCCTCTCCTAAGTGAATTTCAAGGTAAAACACAAGCTCTCAATAATAAAAGAGCACAAAAGTGATCCTAAATACTACTAAATAATGCATCTAAATTGGACACATCAGAGTGTCATAGTTTCTTCCATTAGTGTTGATCTCTCCCCCCTTTGTGGTGATGTGCTAAAGGTGGATGTGTTATGGGCAATCATTTTTTTCCAGGCCTCGTGGTTCCCACTTTTGACCGTATACTTTCCAAGCCAGTCCTTGTCCCAGAATTGATAATAAGTCTGTTTGAGGGGTGCGTATGGGATGTGGTATTTTGCAATGCAATTGACAAAATATATAATTTATCTCATTAAAATCTCCCACTCACCAAATGGGACCCACCCCATGTGATAAAGTGGGAGAGTTTTGGGGAGTGTAGAAATGCACCCCCTTCTCTCGAGTGTGCCTCATTTCTCTCACCCCCACTCACTAAACTCCCCCTATTGTAGTCTTCCACTCACCAAACTCCTCTCTCTCACTCCCCAAAACTCCCTATTTGTGTATGCTCTAAGAAATTTGTTATTACTACCGTGACTGTAGTTTATTGCTATTGTTATACGAGTAAATGACTTCTGTAGTCCTCGAGCTATCTCCACCGTTCACCTTTAGGCCCCTAAACTAATTAAACTGACAACTTATGGTACTTCCGTCAGGTCAATCCATTAGTTTCTGGTCGAATGGTCAATTTTAAGGATAAAATGGTCATTTTCCCCCTTTTCCTTTTTTCTTTATATATTTCTTTTTTATTTTTCCTTTTTCCATTTTCTTTTCCTTAGTCCACTTTTTTAGCCCATAGCCTTTATCCAATTTTAGCCCCGTCCCTTTTCATTTTTATCCCACTCGGGTCTTTCCCCAACTGCACCCATTCTTTCCCCCCAACTTCATCCCGACACTCTTGCTCCATTTCCACTGCCATCATCCACCACCCCTGCTCAAGTTCCGCCGCCCACTACTGTTCTCCCTCTCCATTTCCGCCACCACTCTCCTTATTTCTCCAACCCTTCTCATTTCTCTTTCCCCTGTGTTTTCTTCTTCTTTGACCCGAGTGGAAGATACCTACAACGTCCGGTGACACTTTCCTTATCGGCAGAAGCAGAGCAACCTCATCCCTCGTTTCTTGAATCTCTGGCAATGACGCTAACCTCGTCAAAATCCAATCTTTTCCCCGGCCCACGTTTTCCCTTTCTCTATTTCTTCTTCTTACCGTGCTTTTCTTCCCTAGGTGACCGGCACCGGAGTCCAGCTCCAAGCTTTACTTTTATATTTTTTCCTGTGGCAACTTTGGTGATGTTAAACTCCTCAGGCCATAACACTTTACAGCGGTCCACCAGTGATGGCTCGATCGAGGCCTGAGCTTAATGGCCATGGCTGGGTTCTCAAGCTCTAGTGGCGCGGCGGAGCGGTTTGCTAGAACTACTGAGGAGCGGTGCCGGAAGTGCTGCTGGAGGACAGCGGTGGGTGGTGAAGTGAGGTGGCAGGGCGGTTAGGGTTTTGGGTGTGAGAGAGAGAATGGGAAAAATGAATTGGGATGAAAATGTGGGCTAAAAGGGGATATGGGAAAATATTAAAGGAAAATTATAAAAAAGAAAAAGAAAACAAATGACTATTTTACCCTTAATATTAACCTTATTGACCATACTTTAAAGGCTTGACCTGATGGAAGGGTTACAAGTTGCTAGTTTTCTTACTTCAGGGGCCAAAAGTATGGGAAAAAGTGGAGGGCCAAAGGTGAACGATGACAATAGTTAGAGGGCCACAGAAGTCATTTACTCTCTTTATAAAACCCAATTTATAAACACTTTCTCGAGTCTATCTTATATAAGGAGGCATTTCCACATATTATGAAACATTCAAATACTTTTTAACATCTTTTATAGACTCCAATTTCTACTTTTTTACCGTCAAGAATGATCAACTGGGAAAAAAGGTACTCTCTATGTCCCAGCTCTTTCTGCAGGGAGAGAAAGGGCTGGTTAATTTTTTGACAATACCCTCATCTTCAACCTCTTCCCAACCACCATCCTCCCACCGTCTTTAGCCTCTCCACAACCACCATCCCTCCACCTTCTTCAACCTCTCACCCATCACCATTTTGCCACCTTTTTCAACCTCTCACCACCACCCAGAAAGCAGAGGGAGAGAAATCTCAGAAACAAAAAACACAAACCCAGAAATCAATCGTGGTAAATCAATCGAACATCACAATTTCTCCTTTGCCTCGTCACCCTTTGTATACCAAATTGACACATTCTCGCCGCTCTCAGAGGACAAAATCCAATTTGAAGTTATTGGTACGGTTTTGAGGTCATCTAAGGAGTACTCGAAGAATCCAAGACTCCTCCGGTGGCGGCACAACCAAGTCCGCCATCTGCTACGATGGTGGCGGTGGTTCCACTTGTGGCATGTGGGTTGCTGAGCTGGAAGAAACAGCGGTGTTCCTTGTCGGAGAGGCAGGGATAAGCGTGAGGTGAAGGAGAGGACAGAAGGAGAATTGAGCGGAGGAGATGGGATATGGAGTGGTGGTAGTGAAGATTGGAGTGTTGGCGCTGGTGACCCAGGAAGCTCTTCAGGATGTGAGAAGCAAAAGTGGTGAGATGGGTGAATGATAGCATAAGGCGAAAGCCATCTAGGGTTGAAGATTAGAAAGGGTTGGGTCCAAAATGTAAAAATTTAAGTTTATAAGGGTAAATAAGTCTTTTAAATGTGTAATTTTTTCTTAAAAAGGAAAGTGTGCAGTATTGCATGGGACATGCCAAAAAGAAAGTGTGCAAAATTGGTTGGGACAGAGGGAGAAACTAATTATTCTATAGAGTAAAATGCTTAGATGACCCCCAGTTCTTTGGAAACTGCAAATATAATCCTCATTTTTCAAAAGTGCTTATATACCCCTGACCGATTTTCAAAAGTGCAGATATACTCATGGCTTGCCAAAATATATAAACTTATTCTCGAGCACCCGCTTTTTCACTCCTAATTTAATTTGGGTACAGTTGCTTGCTTAGATGACTTTGGGTACAACTACACTTTCAAAAAACTCGAAGTTATATTTGCACCTAGTAAAGAAATGAGGGTTATATAAGCACTTCGTTCTATTCTATATTTTTCGATGATTACTCTCGTTTCACTTGGTTACACCCTCTCTGTCGCAAATATAAATTTGTTGATGTCTATCTTCATTTTGAGGTGTTTGTCAAAAATCAATTTTCTGTCGGTATTTAGGATTTCATAATGATTGTGGTACTAGATTTAGAGATAAAGTGAAAAACAAACCCTGTTAACTTTCGAAAGTACTGATATGACCTTGTAATATCTGAATGTGCAAAATTAACCCAAGTTTTTATAAAATTGTGCAGTTATAGTCATTTTGCTCAATTTCGGTATTGACTCAATGAAGTCAGGTGTTGAACAAACCTAAAGAGATATAAATACCCCTAGGCTTAAAACTAAAAATTTAATGACCATCTACCCCTAGAGTTCTTCTTCTTCATCATATTCAAACACATTGTCGACCTCCTCAGCGCCACCGCACCGGCCACCACCGCCGCCTACAAGATCATTTCTTTCAAACATCAAAACTCCAATTTACAATCAACAAAAGAAGAAGAAGAAACACCATAAATTTGGCACCCAAATATTTAAATTTTCACCGTAGATGAACAGGGGCCGCTGCTCTGCCGCCGCCAATCACCCCATCTGATTTGCACCGGTCCACCGTTACCCAGAACCATCACTGCCCAAAACCATCTCCCCGCCTAAAACCCTAGCTCTGCCGCCCACCCCATCGCTTGCCCACCTTGCAAACCCTAATCCTAGTGGGCCTAGCCAGTTGCTCACCCCATCTCCGATCCAATGCTCATCTTCGATCCACAGCCCTGCCCACACCACCACTACACATGACGTCAACAACTCGGAGGCATCAGACCTTCCACAGCTCAAAGTCGTAACTCAGCAACTCGGTTGGAGAAAATGAATGTAGTACGCTAACCAAAAAAAAACATGAAGCCGGGGGCGTGGGTTTCAGAGGGATGAGACAGATAGGATAAAAAGGAGAAAGAGATGGGGGGAGAGGGTGTGGGGAAAATGACTCAAGGAGGAGAGTGAGGGCAAAAAAGAGAAAGATAACGAGGGTATTTTTTTCTTTTTCTATTTATTTTTTGAATTTTTTAATCAGGGGTATAATGGTCATTTTACCAATTTCCAGCCAAATTGGCCGATGACATTTTGGTCAGCTAAGCCTAGGGCTAGATTGACACTTTCATATTTTACAATGTTATACTGGCATTTCGACCAAAACATTGGACCAAAACATAGGGTTAAAATGCATTTTTCTAACACTCTACCTTGTTGTCTTGAGACTCGTACTTATGGTTACCGTGTTTCTTGAAGGTAATCTAGTTTCGTGGAGTGTCAAGAAGCAGCCTATTGACCACCCCGGTCTAAGTATGTGTTTTAGCTAACACTGTTGCAGAAGTGGTTTGGTTGTCCCATATGTTTTGGGATCTTCGAGTAATTTATCTTTATTCACAAACCTTTTCTTCCCTCTGAAAATAACCGTGCAAATGTTCTGGTTCAAAATGATATAGCTCACGTTTCTATCTATTTTCATGTTCATCATGTTTCGTCCTCTCTTCAATAAGCTGATATCATCACTTAGGGTCTAGCTTATTTTATGTTTGAGTTATGAATAAAGTGCATTCATGCCCTATGGTTCCTTGTTAAGTATACATATACCCTTCAGCTTTTTAAAAGTACACATATATCTCCATTTCCTTGTTTGTGCATATATACCCCTCAGTTTTTCAAGCGTCGTTCTCAGGCTATAGGGGTATATGTGCACTTTCAAAAAATTGAGAGAGCTATATATGTGCACATATACTTCCCAATTTTCAAGATCGTTCTCAGACTATTGGAGGTATGTGTGCACTTAATAAAGAACTCGGGGGACATAAATGCGATTTAGATCCAAAATTTACCGTTCTTTTTATTCGATATTTTGAAGTAATAGAGTTATGTTACTTTATAGTTAAACTAGGTTTGGTCTAATATGTCTATTGTATTTGTATCATAGATTCATAACAATACATTACCCTAATCAAGGGGTTTTATCTTTATCATCACGAGGAACTCCTGAAAATCAACGCAACCATGCATTAGCCTGTAGTTTGTTAGTACAGCTATTGGTTTGTAGCTAAAAAGTGAAGTGTTTTTCACACTGAATGCTGCAGAGTCAAACTGAGGGGTAGTCTCTTTACCAAAACAAAACACAAATAGTGACCTCCATATCATGTACCACGCTGTCCCCTATCCCATCTCATAAACCCATCAAAGCCACGCACCTGTATCTCCCCAATTTTTTAATAAAAATGTTTTTAAAATTTCTTTGTTTTTAACATTGATTGTCTACTGTAAATAACCTTTTAATTTAATGAAATTGCTTTGTTGTTACGATTATAATGAATGCTCTATACCAAGAACGACAACTACAATCACTACGATCTTGATAAAGGTATTTTATACAAAAGACCCGGGCATTCTTATATAATGAGAAAATAAAGATAATTTTTAATTTTAGATGTTATAACATTTGTTTTTGGAACATTAAGATATTATTAGCGTAGCAAGTACACAAAAAAAACTTTTGTTAAACTGGTAAACGGTTAGACCAATCATGAAAAACCTCATTTCAATCAATTTTAGGGTCAAATTATAATTATTTATAGATTACGATACATTTTAAAGGTTTTTTTTAAGTTATTGAAATTTCGTTGCGATATATAAAAACAACCATCAAATCACCCCATTAGTTATATCAATTACAAAATGGCTCTGTCTAATAGTTAGTCAGTCTAAAACAAGACTTTATAAAGTACAAATGGTTTATCCATCTCTGGATTTTGGTGTTACGAATCTGGAAAAATAACAGACTGGTTCGTTTTACTTTATTTTTAAAAATATGATGCGTGTGGAACCGCAATCTGACTGCCAAACGTTACTTCAACGTGCTAAAGATGCAGGGTCTTTTTTTAGGGGTATTCGAGGGAAAAAATTCTGATGTCAGAGTCAGACTAGAAGTGTTTGATCTGAATAATGAAAATTGAATGGATAGAATAGGGATAATCCCGTGGTATTTATAAGGGTTAATCCAATGGAGCTCTCCCAATCTCATTGGGATGAATATGCACACTCCATGTAGGAGTATGTGTCTTATTATAATAGAATTAGCATATACTCAATACGCCATAATTGTATGTGGAAAAGGAGTACTTCCCCAGTTTCACTAATAGTGGCACCATATATTTATGTGCTTGGATTTGGGTGAAGAAAATGAGTGAATGAAACTGAATTTAGAAAGTAAAAAGTAGAATGAGTGGATGAAAATGATGGAATATTGCCAAAAATAAAAAGTGTGCCATTTTAAAAGAAACATCCCATTAAGGCAAATGTGACACTAATAAAGAAGCGGAGGGAGTATGTTTTTGCATGTAGAATCAGATATGGAGATCTTCCTTTTGTCTTGGACTTCAACCGAGTGAATGTAGTCACGTGACCTTCTGCCCATATAGTGAGATTCGGCTCAACCCTTATCAAATTATAAATATTAGTTTTAGGTTTTAGAATGCGACATGGTCCATGTCTCTAGCAAGCAGTGCAACTCGCAACTGAGAAAATAGTCAAAACCCTTAGGTTTGCAAACGGCTTATACATATCGGAGTTTGGAAATTGAAACATCCAAGAGCACCACCATTGCTAGTAACCAGTCACGAACATATCTAGCACAAATCTAGAATGTCGTCTTGTAAATATCACGTGAACCCATACCACATTGAATCGAACAAAAATGATTAGGAAAGGGTTGATTTCAAAGCAACTGCGGTGGCCTCTGGTTATAGGCAAAGGAATTTGGGAATTTAGAGCAGCCTTCTCTAAAGGGAGAGGAGAAGGAGTAGCGAGGAGAACAGTGGAAAGGGAGAGAGAGATAGGAATTTGGGGATCATGAATAAATTATCACTATTGATCCCTAAATTCCTGAATAAATTATCGCTAGTGATCCCCAAGCTTGGAAAAAGGCATCATGAATAAATTATAAGGCGGTTCAATTGCCTTCCAAATCAGATCGTCTTCTTTACATGATTTAATCGTTTTATGCAATTCTAAGTTTACTAAATTATCCATTCAATTGAAGTTCCGACATCAAAATTTATCACAGAATAATATGGAACCGCCTTTGAGCAGCTTCTTTGCAACTATTTTTACACTAGTGATAGAAGAATCATACTAAATAGCGTTAGCAAGTACGATCATACATACTAATTGGGTTACTTAAATTAAAAGAGACGGTCTGACATATGTATTCATCGTTTATAAACCTGACAATTGTGAAAACAAATTAGAGTCGACATTTTGTTTTTTGCTCGGACAAGGGCCACATGAAATAGTTTATGGGCATTCCAGATGCTGCTTGTGAGGAAGTATTATTTTAGTGTGAATAGTCAATTAATGATTGCCTTATTTTTATTACTATGGGGCTGGCGTTTTCATTTATTACTTCACCTTGGGGGCTCTTTAATTAATGTGGTGAACCCCCTAACATTTATGGCTCTCATCAGATCAGGCATACAAAACTTCAATTTAATTGTACATCTGCATCTGCGTCTTCAATTCGATAGTAGCCATTTTTAAAATCAAACCAAATTATAAATAAGAGAGGGAAAATATATATGAAAGAGTCTTTTTATCCAGGTATACTCCCTCTTAAACCAATCACCTAAGCACAGAATTAAATGACCCCCGTGATAAACTCAAAGTACAACACACTGGTTTTAATAGCCCTTGAGGTTTAAAATACTTCCTCCGCCCGGGTAAAAATGACACACTTAATTTTTCCAACTCAAACTTTGACCCTAAATATGTATAAATATATATAATAAAAATATATTGTTAGATGATATTAATTCCAAATATCAAAATTACATGTAAAATTGTTGTACGTAAATAGAGATATTAAAATAATCATTAAAGATCGTAAAAAAGTAGGGGAGGAGTACATGTGTTTTATGGACAATCAAGAAGAACTTGATGGCTAACTTTCCTTCCGTCTATTTCAAAAAAAAAATTTTTTTTGCAGGCACGGAGGGAGTGGTTGAAAATAAATTAGATTTCACTAAAAGCAAAATATTTGAAGTGGGAAGAAAATTCTGAATCGACGTATTAAAAACTGACAAGAAGAATGTGGGACGGAGAGAGTACATGATGAAATATCTTGCATCAAATATTCAAGAACTTGAGAATAAAATGTAGTTGGTCCAAAACTTGAGGGAAGTGGATGAAACTTACCTCTTCTTTTCCCCTTGTATTTGCATATGCATATGCCAAAGCCATATCCCATATGCCATTCCATCAACCATGCTAATCATTGAAGAGAGAGTGAGTCACTTGATGAATGGAGTTTTGTGGTTGGACCAATTAATTAACAAGTTCGTGATCATGATTTAAGATGCCCACTTTTTGGCCTTTTTCCTATGGGATCAATTTCATAATTGGCCTTGAGTTAAAGAGAAGACAAAGGGGCTTTGAAGTAAGAACCAAGAACTTGATGTGCAAGAAAGGTATAGGCTACAAATATTGCGACACACATCAAGAAATCCATTTCACTCCATCAAAAAAGAGAGCCCCTTTACCTTTTTTTATGCATAATAACAAGTTCAAAACAAAAACACAATTTGGTAGCAAAATCAAAATGGTCCCAAAAGAAGGAAAAACTAGCTCTAGTTTTAACTCAACCAAATATAGTAGTTTCTCAAGCTAATTAATTATTTAAACACACACTTTTCATCTTTTTAAAATAATTGTAGTAAGTAATTAATTAACATCTCTTCTCCTTTGTCGTCGCCATCGTCACTGATGCTGCCATAGAAAGCCGTCGAAGCCTCCGCAGGTGTCGAACTCCGGCGCCATTATTCCGACTTGCTGGTGGCTTTCCCCGAAAAACCCGTAGCTGTCCACGCCGCCATGCAACCACGGGTAGTGGCCGTAGTCCCAGCCGTTGATCCCCTCCACCACCGTGTCGTGGTCGGCAAACAGCAGCTCCTCCGGCGGCCCAGAGTCCAGCACCGAGTCGTAACTCGCTCCCAGACTCGGCAGCTTCACGATCTCGCTCAGCTCCTCCGCGTCCTCCCCGGCCGACGTCACGCTGGAGAGCAATGACGAGCACGACGGCGACGACGCGAGGGACGAAACCCCGGCGGGGGGCGGCGGCGGCTGCAGTAAATGGTCGGTCTCCATGTGAGCGGCTTTTAAGGCGGCCGCCTGCACGTCACGTGGGGCGCACGTGACCGGGCGAGGCAAGTTGTCCGCGAGATGCGGGAAGTTGAGAATGGCGGAGGCGCCCTTGATCGACAGCGCGGCGACGTCGTGAGCCCGCGCCGCCATCTCCGGCGTCGCGAAGGTGCCCAGCCAGATCCGGGACTTCTTCTTCGGCTCCCGGATTTCCGACACCCATTTCCCCCACGCCCGCATTCGGACGCCTCTGTACTCCGGGTGCTTGCTGTTGTTCTCCTTGTCATTTCCGACATTCCCATTAGCAGATTCCCCCTTCCTGCTCCTACTTCTCCCGGCGCCGGTATTATCTGACTCCTCCCGGATACGCTTCCTCTGAGTAGTAGTCGGCGTGCCCGGGGGATGATCCACAAGAGAGGAGGAGGAGGAAGAGGAAGAAGAGCTCGAAGACTCGAGCTCCATGTTTTGAGGATCAGCCATTGGATCTGATTATCAAAACCCGAAACCCAAAACCCAAAACCCAAAACAGACTGTATTAGGTACTCGTAGTGGTACCAAGATGGTGTGGATGTATTTTCTGGTAATGGCAGTAGTAGTGGTGTGTTGATGAATTAGAATGGCCAAATGTGATATTTATATGTGGAGTTATATAATGGGGGAGGGGGACTAAGGGCAGTGGGGGAGGGAGAATGAATAGGGGAAGGGACAGGGGGACCCTAGAGAAGGACCGACCCACCCATAAGTTTGTTTAATGAGGGGACGACCCGTATGAAAAACAGCGTGAAAATCTAGAGCGGCAACGGAGGAGGGGGAGGAAGAAGGGTGGAAACCATGGAGGGGTGAAAATTAACAGTTAAAAATAAGGAGGCGGCTTAAAACACAAGCAAGTGGGTGGTGGAGTGATGTAGCGTATAGATCGTATACGCCCTGTGTCTTTTTGAGGTACGTTCTCTCGGTTCTATCCCCAATCTCAACGTTCCATTTCACCCAATCTGACTATGAATCTTTTTAACGATTTTCAACAAACATGTTTTGACTGAAAATATGTACAACTATGTAGTGTAACAACACGAAAAAGTCAATATTTTGAAATTACGTGCTACCTATGACGAATCTAACAGTATTTTATACGATAATATTATTGATCATATCTATTTAAATATGTAATCAATGTTCGATACCTTTTAACGCCAAATGATAAGTGTATAAAATTGGTTGAGGCAGATGGAGCATATTTTTATTTTTATTTTATCTATTTATTGCATTTATCATAAATCAATAACTTAAAAATATCAGTACATGTAGAAATGGAGGGGAGTATATGTGGACTAATGGAGGCAAGGCTACTGTTGCAAAAGGGGAAAAAACTTGATGAATAGTTTCTCCATTCTTACTTCTTCTTCTTGTACAGCTGGCTTGATTAAAGGCAGCCTCTTTTGTTTTTTATGCACCGTACGAACTTTGAAAATAATAAATATGAATGTGTGGGAATTAGTTAATTCGATGTCTTTGGTTTTTAGTTTTTTCCCCTTTTGTTAAGTGAAAAAAGTAGAAATGACTATTAAAGCTATCCAAATGAACAACCCTGGTTTTGGTCTTATATACCGCGGAACCAAATTGGCAATATTCAATATTTAGATCCCTATATAATTGTATATGACTAGCAGTTACTCCACTAGTACTCTTTGATATGGTCTATCAAATCTTTACCGTTAGTGTTTGTTTTCATTTCTTTAAACCAATGATAAGTATTAGCATACTTGGTCTCGGCCAGGGGCGGATCTACTCCAGATACCACCGAGATGAAAATTACGGGGAATACGGGTAGTAAAAATTTTGGGCAAAATAATAATATGACTTTATGTTTTGGAGGTTTGTGTTAATATGATCCTGTGAAGTTGAAAAGTGTTATTGTAGCCCTATGTTTTGCATCAGAAGTGCCGACATAACCTTCTGGCACTATTCCGTGTTGACTTAGTAATCTCCGACGTTGACCACAATTAAAAAGACTAAACTACCCCTAGCATTCAAATTAAAAATCTATAGACTAAACTACCCCTAGCATTCATCTCCACCACCACCACCACCACCACCGCAGCTCCACCACCACAACTGCTTCACCACCACCACCACCACCATCACCACCACCACCACCACCGCCGCTCCACCACCACCGCGCTACCACCACCACACTCGCTCTAATTCCACCACCACCACCACCACCACCGCTCCACTGCCACCACCACCACCACCGCTCCACTGCCACCACCACCACCACCACCACCACAACCACAACTGCTCCACCACCACCACTACCACAGCCGCACCACCACCACCGCCACAGCCGCACCACCACCACCGCCACTCAACAGAAATTGAAAAACGAAGACTCCATAGAAATTGAAAAACTCATAAACACAAATTGAAAAATGAAGACTCCACCGTCGCCGCCACCGTACCCACCATCGCCGTCGTACCCCCAACATCGTTACCCACCGTTACTGTTTGTTTTCATTTTTTTAAACCAATGACAAGTATTAGCATACTTGGTCTCGGCCAGGGCATTTCTACATGGGGGTTAGAGGGCTCCAGCCCCCGTCGAGATAAAAATTACGAAAAATATGGGTAGTCAAAAAAATTTTAAAAAATTATCAACCCCGTTAATAAGGAAACAAATTGAGATTTTTTTTACTGACAGATCAGCCCCCGCCATAAATGTATTCTGGTTCCGCCCCTGGTCTCGGCTAATAATTTTAATCAATTTTGTTTACATAAACTTAATTTATCACATTTTGGATTTGATCACGTGAATCGGCATTAACGGTCTCGTTGCACAATAATCATGTCTTTTTATTTCAAAATCACTGTCTATGCTCATATGATCACCGTTAATGTTGATTTCAAAATTGATTGTAATTATTTGCGGAGACCAAGTATACTAATACTTATTATTGGTTAGAAAATGAAAACAAATACTAACGGTTCAGAACATGTGTTTTGGTAATCCTATCAATGATAAACGACTTCAAAAATCTATTAATTGTCTACCGTAGTATGATCAACTACGGTTGAGCTTGTATGGGCGTTGAAAGTGTTGTACAACTACTGGAAAATAGGTACATAGGCACCGGTTGAAATGTACCCATGTTGTAATACTGGAGATAGTCACTACCTTTTGCATCGGTACATGCATCCATGGATAAAATAATCGGTGCCTATTATTTAATTGAACAGGAAAAAAATATTCTGGTGCTCAATACCGGTGCCTATGTATGGTAGGAAGAATAGTTTGGAAGTTTTGAGCATCACTACGTTGGATACCAGTGTGGAAAAGTGTTGCTCAAAAATTTATGCGGAAATCTCGAAATCTGCGCCGGTACAGTCAGCAGACCAATGCGTTTAGGAAAGAAATAGCAGGAAATGTTTCAGGACCGATGCGTTTAGGGTTTGTTAGCAAGTATTGTTGATGTAATGAATGACTTTGAATGCATGTGATTTAATATATAGAGTGCGGTAGGCTGGATTGTAGTAGTGTGTGATGTTGCATGTTGGATGTTCATAGGGTGTGTTATGAATAAAATTAATGTTCATGGTGTAATTGTATATTGCTTTGGATGCTTAAATGTTGCAAATTGATTACATTGTAGAGGTTTACCGTGTCATCGAGAGGCGTAAGCATGTGTATCACAATGTTAGTTTGGTGAGTGATGTATTTATAGCTTTTGTTTAGGACTTCTTGTTGCATGATTTTAGTCATGAAAAGCGCATCCTATGTCCATGCCATGATTGTAAGAATCGTAAGTGTACTGACGATCGGGACTTGTTGCAACTCCATTTCTACAAGAGAGGGTTTTTGAAGAAGTATTTGGTTTGGACATTTCATTAGGAGAAACCACCGCCGGAGGTGGTTGTAGGTTGCAAGGGGGGGTATTTTGGGGATTTGAAATTGAATGACATGTGTGAGGAGGTGGTGGAGGAACTTAGGGGGAAGCCCGGGGTTTTGTCAAAATTTCTAGATAAGATGACAAATCGTTGTATCTCGGCTGCAAGAAGAAAGACATTGTAATGTCATGTTTGACGGAGATGTTTAACTTGAAAGACATTTGTTCATGGCGAGATACTAGCATGAATACTTATTGAATGAGAAGTCCCCCCCCCTCCGGAATGGTTTACCGGACAACTTGTACGATGCGAAGAGAATTTTGTGCCCAATGGTAATGTAGTATAAAAAGATACATGCATGCCCCAATGATTGTGTTTTGTATAAGGGTGCTTTGGAAAAAATGATAATTTGCCCCGTACACAAGGTATCTCGTTGAGGTTGCAGATGAAGAGGTTGCTGTGAAGGTAAGGAAATGGGTCCCTGCGAAATGTCTATAGTACCTTCCGATTGTCCCCAGGCTGAAGAGGTTGTTCAAGAATGCTGAGGATGCAAAAAACATGATATGGTACAAGGATAGGGATTGTGCTGATAATGATATCATTAGTCACCCAGCAGATGTGGATCAATGGAAGAATTTTGAAAAGAGGTATCCTAAGTTTGCAGCCGAACCAAGGAATTTGAGAATGACTTTGTGTATTAATGGTATGAATCCCTTTGGTAACATGCCGTCAAAACATAGCTTATGGCCTGTTATGCTTTGTATTTACAATCTGCCTCCTTATTAATGCATGAAGAGGAAATACATTTTGATGCCATTGATGATTTTGGGTTCGAGGAAACCAGGAAATGACATTGATACTTATCTAGCCCCACTCATTGCATGTTTGAAGTCGTTATGGTCGGACGATGTTGATGTGTTCGATGGTTATCATGGGACAATGTTCAATTTGAAGGCCATGTTGTTCTGCGCGATAAATAATTTTTTTGGCTTATGGTAATCTTTTGGGTTACGTTGTTAAGGGTTACAAGGCATGTCCTGTGTGTGAGGAAGCAACTGGTTTTACGCAGTTGAAAATTTGTTGAAAGACTGTGTATCTTGGTCAAAGAAAATTCTGCCCAGTGAAGCACGAGTTACGAGGTGACAACATTCATTTTGTTGGGGGAAGGGAGATGAGGAAGGCGCCAAGAATATTGAGTGGGTTTGCCATCCACAACAAGGTGAAGAAACTAAATGTTGTTCTAGTAAAAATATATCTAAAGGGGTTGCCTTAAATGATAGACCTTGGAAGAAAATAATATTCTTTGATTTTCCGTATTGGGAGACTTTGGAGATTTTCCATTGTTTGGATGTGATGCATATAGAGAATAATCTGTGTGAGATTTTAATTGGTACTCTACTTAACATTCTTGGTAAGACAAATGACCTGGTTGAACTCGGTGTACGAGTTGATTTAGCTTCGAAGGTGAAAGCTAAACAGAAGTACCTACCACCAGTCCCTTGCAAACTTTCTATTAGCGAGAGAAGGTCGGTTTGTGAGTGCATCTAGGGAATCAAGGCACCGTTTGGCTAATCTTCCAATGTAAGTCGGTTTGTGCATGATGAATTGCATCTCAATGCGTTGAAATCCCATGATTGTCATGTCTTGATGCAACAAATCTTACCCATGCCTATCTGTGGTGTCATGGAGGAGGAAGTGAGATTTTGCATCATGCGCATGTGTTTCTTTTTCAACTCCATTTGTCGTAAGAATATTAGCAGAAAACAGCTTGATGAGTTGGAGCGCCAGGGGATACTTGTGTTATGTTTATTTGAGAAGTATTTTCCCCTGTCATTCTTTGACATTATGGCCCATCTTGTATTCCACATTGTCCGGGAAATTAGAATATGTGATTCCGTTGGGATGCATTGGATGTACCCATTTGAGCGACAAATGGGGGTCTTTAAGCGTTATATACACAATTGATGCCGACCTGATGCTAGCATTGTCCAGAGGTATTTTAAAGAGGACATCATTGAGTATTGCACTTCAAATTTGACTGGGAAGACAACAGTTAGAGCCCCCCATCATGTGCACAGTGGCAGAAAGAATGGGATCCCCCTTACGAAAGGTACCCTACACACACCATTTAATGCTGAGTTGATGAAAGTTCATCTTTATGTTTTGCGTAATAGTAGTGAGATTACAATGTATGTTGAGGAGCGCATGTCAATGTTGGAAGAATTGTATCTCGTATGGCCGTTGAACCAATTGCAACTTGAGCATTTTGCAATGTTTGTTAATTGGTTTTATAATCGTTGCAATGTGGATGGGTTGTCGTCTAAACTTGGTGCATTGGCAAGGACACCGGGTTAAAAAATAAAGAGATACTAGGGCTATGATATCACCGGATACAGCTTTTCAACAGTGTCCAAGGATAGCAAGAGCACAACTTAGAATAGCAGTATTTTGTGGAATCTGAATTCACGTGGCAGTCAAGCAATAGAGACAAAAATCTGATCGTTGTTGTCATGGCATTTTATAGGATCATCGAGGAGATTTGGGAATTGGATTATATTGAGCTTAAAGTGGTAGTGTTCAATTGCAGATGGTTTGAAAATGGTATCGGAGTACGTACCGAGATGCCCATGGGTTTTGCGCTTGTGGACTTGAATCGAGTGGGGTATGAGAATGGAAAGTTCATCCTAGCAGCGTAAGCTCACCAGTTGTTTTATATCCAAGACCCAAGAAATGAGAAGTGGCATGTTGTACTTCATGGGAAGAAGTAATTTTTTGAAGATGAAATCGAAATTCCTGTCAAATCCAACATTTCAGAGTTTCCGTCTACATTCCCTAGTTTGGAGGACATCGGTAGACCACCCGTAGTTAGGAAATCACATGGGGATGGATTGTTGGTGGACGAGAATGGTCATGTTGTGGGTGGTGATGTTATCCTGAAATGGAAAAGATAGGGTGGTAGGTTTGGTTTATCAATCACTTTTGTACCCCTTTGTACCATTTTTTCTAGCCTTGACTGTATTTTTAGTGGTTATTAACACTTTTGTTGTCAAATTGTAGCTACTTTCTTTATTTTTAGCAAGAAATTAATTTTTTAGCTATTAATAGCACCGGCCAAAACATTGTATACCGGTGCTACGAACTGGGGTACTTGCTCTGTTTTGAAGCAGAGTGCTAGAAAAATAGAGTATAAGCACCATAACATACCAATGCTCAACAATTAGACAAAAAAATATGGAGCTGCTCTCTGGTCCAACCTAGAATGATGAAAATGAATTGGAAGCAGCTGCGTTGGGATGCCTTTCAAAAATTGCACCAGTACGTGGGAAATATAAGCACCGATTTGTATGCCGGTGCTCAAAATAGTTAGACAAAAAATATAGAGTTGCTCTCTGGTCCAACCTAGAACAATTAAAATGATTTTGAACCAGCTGCGTCGGTTTGCCTTTAAAAAATTGCACCGGTATGTGGGATATAAAAGCACCGGTTTGTATTCTGGTGCTCAACACTTAGTAAAAAAAATAATGAATTGCTCTCTGGTCCAACCTAGAATAATTAAAATGATTTTGAAGCAGCTGCATTGGGCTGCCTTTAAAAAATTGCACCAGTATATGGGAAATATAATCATCGGTTTGTATACTAGTGCTAATTAGTTAGTCGAAAAATTGTTGAATTTCTATCTGGTCCAACCTAGAATAATTAAAATGATTTTCAAGCAGCTGCGTTGGGCTGCTTTACAAATTCAGCACCAGTTATTTGTGTCGTTACAGGTGCTAATAATAAAGTCAAGAACAACAAAACCATCAAATTGTGCGTCATTTTATCTAGCCTACCCAACCTCTTCTTCATATGTACTAAGAGCAAATCCTAGGTTGACCAAAACGGTGATTGTGGTTCGAAAAGGTACTGTCCTTTCTCTCCTTAAACATTGAAATGAAGTGTTTTACATCAGTGCTGAAAAGTTGATTTTTGTAGTTCATATCAAGATGCCGGAGAATTTGTTTCAATTGTTATTTTAGATTGTTCTATGTTCACTTTCTTTTATAATCCCTCCGTGGTTAATAAAAAAATATATCCTTATTGTTATAGTCTTCGGTACAAGCATGTAATTTGAATATGGATGAACTTTTGGTTAATTCCCATTGCCAAAAAGGTGTTTGATAAAATGCCTCTATGGCAATCTATAAGATGGCCCCCAAAACCCCCAATAAGGGGCCTAGGAAAGAAGGGTGTTCTAAACCTTCACAACGTTCTAACTTGAGGGTGGCGGAGGAGAGATTTGTGTCTGATGAGGCAAGGTTATTGGCACAAAGTTACAGAACGAGGAACCATTATCCGGAACGTGGAATTGTAGCTAATCCTCCATTTCAAGACACTATTCAGCAATTGGGATGAGAAAAGCTTTGTGCTACACCTCCCGATTTCAACTTGACCATTGTAGCGGAGTTCTATGCAAATTTGAGGTGTGGAATCAGCACGGACAAGGTTTTATGCTATGGAAAATATGTCCCTCTGACTCCTGAAGCTATCAATGAGTTGTAAGGATTTCCCAATGTCAAGGATGAGGATGGCGGGATGTTGGCATTGGTCAATGAGGATGATGATTTGCATGACGAAGTCTCGAGAAGGTTGGTTCAGTGCATCACAAGTGAAGGTACCAAAGTAGATGCTCTTGTCTTTCCTTGGTAGACAAAAAATCCAAAGAAATCATTAACATCAGATATCAACGTGTGGTATGGCATCGTGGCATCCCGTATCGACCTTGTCACAATAAACACTAAAGTGCATAAGATTCGGATACTTAAGCTATACGCAATTAAAAAGAAACTTCGTTGGAATGTTGGGTAGGGAATTCATCAAGTGTTGACAGAGGACAAGGAGAAGGGAGAATTCTATGGTTTTTGCAGTCTGATTTCTTTACTATGTGGCATTACAGGTGTACTTACCTATGAGAATGACACATATGGTCATCCTATGACGCAAATTGATGTTGAAGCATTCTGCAAGAATGTTTCACCTCAATCTTCGATGTCGACTGAATCTTGGATATCCGCACTTGAGAGTGGAATTGAAACTCTCCGGATGGATTGCCAATAGCAAAGGAGATGGTGCGAGCACAAGGGGAAAGTGATGAGCTACCAATTTCCTGAAGCTGTGAAGGCAGTCGGTCATTTCCCGTCACATGATGGGGACAAAGCAGCTGGCAATGTGGAAGTGGAACCATTCTCCCATTATTATTCATGAATTGTACTAATTTATTTTTATCGTAACTTGACAATCACTACTGTTTCACCCGTAACTTTGCTTGCGATGTTATAGGATAATAATTACAATTCTACAAATTGCTTTTATATTTTTCCCCTTCTGCAGTAGTTCAGTACTCAAATTTTAAATCCTGATAATTGAAGCAGTTTGGCGCAGCTGCCTTTTCATTTTTTTAGCACCGGTACATTTGATCATAGGCACCGGTATGGAAACATTTGACACCATATAACCACAAGATGCACTAAAACACTTATTTTTAGTATCGTAAAAATAATATAAACTTATTTGTATTAGAAACAACGTTAAATAACCATGGATGCCAAGATTTATGTGTGTTGGAGTTGTGGAACCACTTCAAACAAAAGTTGGGGCTATAATGTAATTTTTTAAAACTATGTTGTAGAGTTCACAACTCACAAAAAACGACCCTCCCTTCGCCCTGACAATTCCAATTTACAAACATTCCATTCCCAGACACTGAATTTCATTTCTTCATCCCCAGTTTTGTATTCCGACAATTCCAACTTTCTTGTGGGGACAAAAATGCAAAAAGTAAAATGTTTGCTCGTAACTCCAAATTGAAATCTGTTTGGACTTTATGGTACAATTCAACTCCAACATGTATCCTACAACCAAGAATATATTTTAATATCACTTTTAGGGTCTGAATTAGTCTCCATAAAAGTCCTCGAAATCTCATAGTTAACACTTCGTAAGTATCTCTTACTGACTCTAAAACATACACTAGCGCTTTTGCTCATTTGCCCGTAAATGAAGATTTTTTTATTCTTCATTTTTATCCAATGAATTAAAAAATCACTGGTTTGGTACGGTGGGATGTTAACGTAATCGAAGCGTTTAGTTGGAGGTCCTTTTTATAAAAAATAAAAAATTGGCCTCGGTACTACGACCGTTGAAAATTAATAGTTTGTACCTGTTCCCATGCATATTGGATTCCTAGTTAATACCCATGAATTAGCAATACATGGGCATAAACGTTTTAAAAACTTATTGGGCGCTAATGTAATTTTCTTACATTACATAATACCCCACATTTTGAATGAAAAAATAACGTGTACACTGTGACACATACAGGTTTTAACTATGAATTAAACTTTTATTTGGTCAATTTTGTAATCCAACATATCCCAAACAGTGTGGGGGTGAAAATCATAATAATTTAAAGTTGTGACCACTATTAGCACCGAAAAAATGTTATTCATACCGGTGCTATATATTTCATGGGAAATGAAATGAATTTGAAAATTTCACTCCTCAGGTGGGAAGATTGAACTATTTATGCACCAGTATAAGTATTTTTAGGCACCGGTATAAGGACCTAGTGCTCAATACTTAGAAAAAGTATAGGTCAGTTTCTCTCTATCCAACTCTAAGAATTTAAAAACATGTTAAAGCAACTGAGCGCAGCTGCTTTACAGAGAAAAAGGTACTAGTATATTATAACGGTGCTCAATTGTTAGCAAAAGTATAGGCCATTTCCTCTCGTCCAACTCTAATAATTAAAAAAACATGTCAAAGCAGCTGAGCGCAACTGTTTTATGGAGACAAAGGCACCGGTATATTATACCGGTGCTCAACACTTAAATTTTTTTTTACAACATTGCTTTCTATCCAACGCTCTAAATAAAAATATATTCAAAGCAGTTGTGTGCAGCTGCTTTGACCACTTATAGGCACTGGTATTAGTTAGCTATCGGTGCTACTATCCAACATATTAAAACCCTCTTCTCCCCCCACAAACGCTTCCACTTCCACAACCACTCCCTCCATAGACACTTCCACTTCCCCCAACTCATCACCGCCCATCTTTCACTCTCCGTCGTAAGTCCACCAATCTACCACCACCGCCAGTCACTCACTTCACCGCCGCCATAAGTCCCCTAATTCTCCGGGCTTTCTTTTTCCTCCACTGCCGCCCATCTATCTCTCCACCACCGCCCATCACTCCATTCATTGCCATCGTAAGTCCTCTCACTCTCAGGCCTTTCATTCTCCTCCACCGCCACCATAAGTCCCCGGTAGCGCATTCCTTCTCGTCGTTCACCCACGGTCATTTTTCCAACCCCCTCATCCGACTTTCATTGATTGACCTGAAACCACCCATCACCGTCGGTCTCCCCCCGACAGTGACCACCTTCGGAGTGACATTGACCACCTCCGTCGGACAAGCAATACCCTTAGTATTTAATTTTTTTCCCAACTAAATCAAGGTGAGTTTCCACCTTTGTAATGTGATTGTGATTGTAATGTGATTCCGTTGTAATGTGATTGTAATTGTGAGTTGTGATTGTAATGTGATTATGTTGTAATGTGATTCTGTTGTAATGTGATTCTGTTGTAATGTGATTCTGTTGTAATGTGATTGTGAGTTGTGATTTGGACTTTGGGAGTAATGATTTGTGATTTGTGATTCCATTGTAATGTGTTTTTGTTGAGCTGCAATTTGTGATTCTTTTTTTTTTAAGCAAAAGTTTAACATCAACTGAACACCAAAATTTAAACAGTCTTTCATTCCACAGGCCAATCAAGGTAGTCAAAGTTCTAAACAAGAACTACCCACATACACTAAATGTCATGCTACTCTTCATCGAACTTCTTCTTCTTTGGTGCAGACTGATAGCTACCCACAATCTCAGGGCATTCATATTCAATTCCAGCAGCTTCAATCCTCTTCCGCCTCTTCTGATCTCGTTTCATAATACCTTCGACTAATTTTCTGTGCTCGGTCAATGTTCTTTCCTTGTCATGATGCTTCCTCTCAACTATAACCCAATCCAAGGGTTTGTACCAGCGATTAACGCCTTTCCACAGCTTGGGGTGGACTTTGTCGGAAGGGATGAGGTGGACTTGTAACAAAGACTCAAACAAAAGATAATTATGCATGCAGTCTGCCACAACTCTTGCTACCTCAGGGGACTCGAACTGTATGAACCCAAAATGCTTTGATTTTCCTGTCTTTTTGTTGCGAGCAACCCTAAGCCTCGTGATAGCACCAAATTGCTTGAAAAACCCTTCCATCTCATTCTCGTAGAACCCGTGCGGAATTCTCCCAATGTAAAGCACGGAAGCTTTATTATCTATCATTTCAGTCTGAGGCGCCTTTCTCCCGCGACCGCCCTCCAAGGGCAAGAAATCAGGAGCATCATCTTTAGCAACAGGAGCCATAGCTAAAGCAGCTGAACTCTTCTTCACTTTCCTCACCGTAAGCTTCTTTTTGCCCCCCTTCCCCATCTCTCGTTAGTTTCAGATGATTCTAAGGTGACGGGGTCGGACGGGAGGATGCTGCAAGAACTTGGGAAGGAGTTGAGCTGCAGAAGGACAATTTTCTGTTGTAATGGTATTCCGTTGAGTTGTGAATTTTTTTATTGTGAGTAGTGATTTATTATTGACAAATGTGTAATGTGATTTGTAATGTGATTGTGATTTTGGAGTTGCCAAATGTGTAACATGATTTGTAATGTGATTGTGAGTTGTGATTTGCGAATTGTGTTTCACAATAGCGATTATACAAAATGAATTCCAAGTTATGAATAATGACAGTGAAATATGAATGTGATTTGTGATTTGTGATCTAGATATTGTGATTGTCAATTTGTGAATTGTGAGGAATGAACTGTGTATAGTGAAATTCCTCTGTATCGATTGTTAGGTTGTCACACATTTGGTTTGGTGTTCCTAAATTAGATACCTCCCAAGGGTAAAAAATAGGTTGCAAAGGGGAAGCGAAAGAGGGGCCAGGATACACCAACAGTTGTGGACGATACAAAGACAACCACACCCGCCGTGGACTATACTCAAACCACCATAACCACCGTTCCACTAAGATTACAAATCGAGGAACCCGGTGAGACAATTGAAGAGCCTCTAGCCAATGTAAAGCCTTAAGCCTCCACGCAACATGAAGAGTCTACAGTCGCCAAAAAGGGGACCGTGTAGGACGTCGGGACAAACGATGTTTCCGTGGCAGGGGGAAGCATGGAAAAGCCTTCGACAGGTTTGAAATTAAATCTTGGTGCAAGAAGCGTGGTATAGCCACATGCCAATCAGTTATGCTGGCAAGGATAGGAAACGAGTCCTGGTATGGTTCAACCTGTCCGACATGGTCTGTACAAAGAATTGGACCGTGTGGACTGCATACTGTAACTATGCATTCTGGTAGAAAATTAAGCTCGGGACACACATGCACTGGAATAACGTTCTCGATAACACCAAGGAGAAAGCTTGGAAGGACATCTTAGTAAGAAAATTGAATAATATATATTACTTTATTTGTTTTTACAGTTTGATTAGCTAACATTGGTTCACAATAATTGACCTTGACTACAAGCTAACTTTGTGATTTTATCTTTCTTTTCCAATGCAGACGAGCTTTGAGTTTGAGCAGACCTTGACCCCCAAACAGCTACAAAAATTGAAGGAGATTGTGTACGTAGCAGCTGATAATGCCCACCGCAACTGGAAATCAAAAGTTTCCAAAAAATACATTCATCAGGTGGCAGACGGCACACATAAGTTAAAGTAACAACCATGAGACAAGTACAAATGGATAAACGAAGAGAAGTGGAACAGATTCTACAAAATGAGAACAACACAAGAATTAAAGGTAAACAGTATATTAACATTTGTGTCTTCATAAAGAGTTTACGACTGATGTGCAAATGGCCGACCAAAACCCTAGCTAGGGCTTGAAGGAAATTGGCCACAAGGTGAAAAATGGAGGCAAAATCCTTGATAATTTCGACCAAAAATCAAGGGAGGCCGTTCCGGGTAAGCCAGGTAAGTCTAAGAATGATTCTGAAAAGTCGCATAAAATCCTATCTTCACATCTTATTCCTTTGCCATCGATTTACATGATGAGACATGAACTTCCTAATGATTATGGTAGATCATTTTATGCATCAATTAGGGATGTGAATTGTGCTTTTGCTAATCATTCTTATGTGCTTATCATGCATTTTAAAGAGAGCTACTTTGCCAGTGATGATATTCCTATGCATGTTCCTCCACGGTTTACTCAGATGTTACAGGAATTTGAGGATGTCTTTCCGGAAGCCTTACCCAGGGGTTTACCACCTTTTCAAGGTATTGAACACCAGATTGACTTGATTCCGAGTTCAATTATCCTAAACGGTCCAGCGTATAAAGCAAACTCTGAGGAGACAAAGGAACTACAACGACAAGTCAATGGGTTACTTCAAAAAAGGTTATGTACGGGAACCCCAATCTCCTTGTGCCATGCCTATCATTTTAGTTCCAAAGAAAGATAAAACTTGGCGTATCTGCATTGATTATCGTGCTATTAAGAAGATTACTATTAAGTATCGCCATCCTATCCCCATGTTAGATGATATGCTTAAAGATTTGCATTTATCTATGATTTATACTAAGATTGATTTGACTCAGGGTTATCATTAGATTTGAATTAATGAGGGGGTTGAATGGAAAACTGCATTTAAGACTAAGTTCTGGTTGTATGAATGGATTATTATACCTTTCGGTTTAACTAATGCACCTAGTACTTTTATGCGGTTGATAAATCATGTCTTGAGAAAGTTTATTGGTCAATTTGTTGTGGTCTATTTTGATGATATATTGATTTATTCTAAGTCGACCGATGAACATATTGAGCATGTTAAAATGGTTCTTGTTGCACTCTGTGAGTCTTGTTTGTATACGAACATCAAGAAGTGCACATTTTGCACTTCGAAAGTGGTGTTTCTCGATTTTGTGGTCTCCAAGGAGGGCATAAAAGTCAATGAAACCAAAATTGAGACCATTAAGACCTTGCCGAGACCTACTAAGGCCAACCAGGTACATTCTTTTCATGGTTTATATAGTTTTTATAGATGGTTTGTGCATGATTTCTCATCTATTGTTGCACCTCTAAATGAACTAAAAGAGGATGTGAAATTTGTTTGGACTGAGAGTCAAGAGAATGCATAATGAATTGAAAGTACGATTATGTAATGCTTATATTCTTGCTTTACCTAATTTTAATGGTACTTTTGAGATTCATTGTGATGCTTCTGGTGTTGGTATTGGCTGTTTTGATGCAAGAGAATCAACCTATAGCTTACTTCAGTGAGAAGCTAAAGGGCGATGCTCTAAACTATCCTGTGTATGATAAAGAATTTTATACAGTTGTGCGTGCATTAGAAACTTGGCAACATTATTTATTTCATAAAGAATTTGTCATTCATAGTGATCATGAATCCTTGAAATAATTGAAGAGTCAGATACAGTTGAATAAGCGTCATGCTAAATGGTCCAGTTTCATTGAATCTTTTCCTTGTGTGTTGCATTACAAAAGGGGAAGGAAAATGTTGTTGTTGATGCTTTGAGTCATAGACATGTTTTACTTACACAATTGGAATGCATTATGTTAGGGTTTTCATTCGTGCGATAGTTATGTGCGACTGATTCTGATTTTTCATCTATTTATGTTGCATGCAAAAATGGTGCTGATGATAAGTTTTTTCGGCATGATGGTTTCTTGTTTATGAATAATTGGTTATCTATTCCTCAATGTTATATGCGTGAATTACTTGTTAGAGAAGCTCATTCAGGTGGTTTAATGGGATATTTTGGTGCATTTAAAACTTATAATTTATTGCGAGAACACTTCTATTAGCCGAAAATGGCACTTGCTATTGACAGGGTTTGTAGGAATTGTCTTGATTTCTTGAAGGCTAAGTTTAAAACTAAGCCTCATAGTCTTTATACTCCATTATCTGTTCCTACACATCCTTGGGTTGATATTTCCATGGATTTTGTCCTAGGTTTACCATAATCTCAGTCAGGTAATGATTATATCTTTGTGGTTGTGGATAGATTTTTGAAAATGGAACATTTATTCCTTGTAGGAAGACACGTGATGCAAAGCATGTTGCGGATCTATTTTTGAAGGAAATAGTTTGGTTATATGGCATTCTGGGGTCCATTGTCTCTGATCGCGATGTTAAATTTTTATCCTACTTTTTGAATACCTTGTGGTGCAAGTTAGGGACAAAGTTGCCGTTTTCAACTTCCAGTCATCCTCAAACTGATGGACAAGCAGAAGTGACCAATCGAACCCTAGGGGCTTTTCTGCATTCCCTAGTTTAGAAAAACTTAAAGAATTGGAAAAAATGCATTCCGATTGCAGAGTTTGCTTATAATTGCACTATTCATTATACTACTTCTTTACTTCAATTTTAGATTGTTTATGGTTTTCTACCTAATGCACCTCTTGACTTACTTCCTTTGAATTTTAAACAAACTAAAAATCTTGATGGAGAAAAGAAAGATGATTTTGTGAAGACAATTTATGAGAAGGTGCGCAGAATGCTGATAAAGCTAATCACAGCCTCAAATTGAGGAGGTTCAACGTGAGAGATTATACTTGGGTTCATCTGCAGAAAGAGAGGTTTCCAAATGCTCAGAAATCTAAGTTAAGTTCACGTGGGGATGGTCCTTTTAGTATGCTTGACCTCTTGAGTAGTACTTATGGTTGTTGCACATCTTGTTCGTCCATTCTATCTACTTTGCCCAACTGTAAGAAAGCCAAAAATATTAGAATTAGTAGCATTCATCTGAGTTATCAATTCGTATAGAACGCGGACCAATTTTGTCCAGATAAATTAGGCCTTTAGCTGTATGATCAAGGAAGTTCTTGAAGGTTCCAAGTCACTTCATGTTCATGCCTGGTTCTAATAATTTTAGATATATGATATGCTACCAAGTTTCCTTGCATGTGTGTGTGCTCCAAGTTTAGATATTTAATATCAGAGGACGATGGAAAAGTTGCCAACGGGATTTCAGAGGATTAAGAATGTAGTTTATGTCCCCTAAGAGCAAGTCCAACAGCTCGCCACAGCTCCCCACTTTCAACAAGACTTTCCTCTTGAAAGCTTTGTACCCCCACCTCTCTACTTTTGGATGCTCATGGTGAAGGGGTTCAAGCCTTCACCATATGGATAACATTAGGGTCGTGTCGAAGACCTTAAATATATGGAGCTTTGTCGTGCCGATGACGTAAATAAACTCTGCCTTTTATTTTGGTTTTTGATTGTTTAGTTTTTGTTATTTTGTCTTGTTCTTTTTACGAGGTGTTTTTCTGTGATTTTTGCAGCAAATTGAAGTGCATTGCATTGGAGGAGATGAAGAAATTAGATCCATGAGAAAGGGAAGAAAGCTTGGAATGTTGGTAAGAAGAGATTGAATTCTTTCTAAGTGCTGGGAGGTCTTGTGATCGCGAGTTGCGATGACCTCACGATGGACCATCGCGAGTCGCAATGTGATCAGAAGATTTGTGCTAAAAATTCAGCTCCCAGCCACCACTTTCCTCAAGTCCCGACCAACGGGTCCTCAAGACATCATCACCACGAGACCTCGAGTCAAGCCGAACCCAAAAAGCCATCAGTCCTCGATGTCGTAGGCCCTCGAATCGAGCTGAAGCCTTTGAGACATCATTCCCTCGAGACCTCAAGTTCTCGAGACTACAATCCTTCAACTCGAGTTGAAGCCCTTGAGACCTTGGGTCCTCGAGGCCACAAGACCAGCCCTTCGAAAAGCCATGAGTCTCAAGACCATCATTCCTGGAGACCTCAGGCCCTCGAGACATCATCCCCTCGAGACATCATCCCCTCGAGACCTCGAGGCAGCAAGCCCTCGACTCAAGCAGAACTTGATAGTACATCACCCTCTCGAGGCCAGATCTCAACCAGCCCTCGAGACATCATCCCCTAGAGACCTCGAGGTCACAAAGTCCTTGGCTCCAGCTGAACCTAAAAGACCATCATCCCTCGAGACCATCATTCCTCGATTCGAGCTGAGGCCCTAGGGACCTTGGGTCCTCGAGGCTGCAAGCTTCGACTCGAGCTAAAGCTCTCGAGACCTCATCCCCTTGAGACCTCGGATCCTTGATGCTAGAAGCCCTCGAGACCAGTGAAACCTTTTAGCCCCTCCAGACCAACACCCCTTGAGACGTTATCTTTCAACCTCGGGTCCTCGAGGCCACAAGCCCTCGTTTCGAGCTGAGGCCCTCGAGACCTTGGGTCCTCAAGGCCGCAAGCTTCAACTCGAACTGAAGCTCTCGAGACCTCATCCCCTCGAGACCTCGAATCCTTAATGCCAGAAGCCCTCGAGACTAGTGAAGCCTTTTAGCCCCTCAAGACCAACACCCCTCGTGATGTTATCTTTCAACCTCGGGTCCTCAAGGCCACAAGCCCTCAATTCGAGCTGAACCCAAAAGAGCATCATACCCTTGAGACCTCGTGTCTTTGAGGCCACAAGCCCTCGACTCATGCTGAAGCCCTCGAGATCTCGGGCTCTTGAGGCTGACATCCCTCGACTCAAGCTGGAGCCCTCGAGACCTAGGGTTCTCGAGGTTGTAATCTCTCTAAAGCCCTCGAGACTAGAAGCCCTCGAGATGCCATCTTTCATCCTCGAGCCCAGCCTGACCCGAGCATCCCCTACCTGTCTCGACTCGAGATGATGCATCGCGAGTAGCGACGACTGCTATCGCGAGTCGCAATGAGATATCCAACTTTTCAACTGAGCTTAAATACTGCATAATCCTTCCTTCTTCTCCAAATACTCCCAAGAACCACCATATATATACTCATTCCTCCACCATCTCAGATATATTGACATATGAAAATTCTTGCATTTTTATAGTATCTTTGTTGATTGTAGTATGCCGACTCATTGAGTATTTAATCGATATATTCTCTAATGATGCTTGGATATGTGTCGATATATGTTAGATATTTTTATTGGACAATCTTATAGTGGTGATTGCATGATGGATTCGTTGTTCTTTGATAATACTATGGTTATTAACTCTTGATGCTAAACCTAGTATTACAAATCCTTATGTACTTGTGAGTTTGATGTTATTCTTTGTGGTGTTAGTCTTGATCAAACGGTGCCAAGGAGATAATGTTTTGCTCGAGGGGTGAGTTCTTCTATGGCACTTTTGCTCCCCTTCCGGCTCCAAAACCAATTTCGGGATCGATTCTATACAAGTACATTGGAATGTGCCATATCATCAGCGACTATGCAGAGAAACGGGTGTCACTCTACCTCTTACCTTAAGTTTTATTATTCTTGCCTTACATGTTTACATTGAGGGAAATGTAATGTTTTAAGTGTGGGGAGGGGTTAGAGGACTCACATGCATACTAGCTTCATTTGGAATGTTTTTTGATACTTTTGATTGGAAAAACATGAGAAAAAGAAAGAAAAAAATTGATAAATTTAAAATTTTAAAAAATAGAAAGAAAAGAAAATCACCTAAGTTGAAAACCCGAGAGGGCAACTTAGGCAACATTGGGGACCCGGATATATTGAAAACCCAAAAGGGTGACCTAGGCAAAAATGAGAGGCCAAAATGTGTGGAAAAAGGTCAGATGTGAGCCAAACAAACATGATGTGTGGCTAGGATGAAAACCCGAAAGGGCTCCTAGGCAAAATGATAGAAAGAGAGAAAAAAGAAAAACAAATGCTATGATTTCACTCATTTGTTGGCATTGGAGTCATAAGGTTGAATTTGTCATATGGATGGATCGGTTAGCTCAACATCTTTAGACCTCCTGGGATTGGGTAACTTAGTGGGTTGAAAAACGAAGTATGGTTGTGAAATTCTTGATTCTTGTATACTTCATTTTGGTTGATATTGGTATGAAGTGAAGTATGTGCTTGAACCTCCTATATGGGTTTAACTTCATTTTGTGTCATTGGACTTTGGGATTATCAATTCGGGACTTTGAAATATTTTTATGGGTAGTGAATTGATAAGTGGTAGGTTTGGTTAGATTTAGGAATTGGGGTTGTGTGTGTGAAAAATTCTCATTTGAGCTTTGATTTTGGAATTTACGATATTGAGAGTTATTGTGAGGTTTTGATTGGGGGAATATTAGTTTAGGATATGGACATATGAATTCCTTCGTGTACTTAAATCTTTTCTTACTCGAGGGCGAGTCAGGCTTAAGTGCGGGGAGGTTTAATGTACCCAATTTATACAGTTATATTAAGACTTTTAGGATTCACTTTTATACACTTTTGTGCTCTAAATGTGACATTTTGACTTGAAGTTCTCTAAGGATGGTTAAAAGCGACTTTTACACTTTTATTACTTTTCTAGAGAATTTTGTGTGACAAGGTAATTTGTTTCAAGACTTTGAAGACTTTGAATAATACCTTTGAAGATTTGAAAACTTGTATTTGAGCTTTTGAAGATTTGAAGAAGTGAAGAGAAGAGGAGGATATGAAACAAGAAGAAGAAAGAAATCAAAATGCTCAAACTAGGAACCGTCGTGAGTTCGTCGCAACCCCGTCGCAACTCGTGATGGACGAATGGCCTGAAATCCTTCTTGCTTTTTGTACTATAAATACTCACCTTATCCTCTCCTCTGGGACTCTCTCTTCTTCCTGCGTTTTTCTGGGTTCAAACCCTAGTTTTTCTTTCTTTCTTTTCTTAGTTTTTGTAGGTTAATGATGCCTTTTAATTATCTAGCTTAGTTTTATCTTGGGAGCAATGGAATGAAACTTCCATTTCTATGTAGTAAGAACCATATATATATATATATATATATATATTTGGTGCTTTTGCTATTGTGCATTTATTGAGCTTTGAATGTGAATTGTTAATGGAATTGATGTTGTTGGAAGCTTGAGTATATGAATTGCTTGTATGATTACTTGTTAGGGGTGGGAGAAAGTAGCTAATTCTCCCCTCTTTTAATGTGGAATCCAAGAGCATGAGTTAGAGCTTCTTAAATAGTGTTGGTGTGTTGATAATTGCTAGATGAATGTGATGATGTCGAACTCGTTGTCATGTTTGTTTTAGGTAGCAAATGAGAAAAGTCTATGAATGCCGATCGTTCTTGACTAATCTTATGTAAATGCATGAATTGGTTAAATGCTTAGACACGGTGTAGTGTTGCCAAGTTTGTTGATTCTTCGTGCTAAATGCCACCAATGGGATACTCTTAGTACTAAGGGATTTATTGGTGAGCACTACTACAGAGACCCCCCTCTAGCACCGGTTTTTTAATTTTTAACAACAGTTTTAAAAACCGGTGTTAAATTAACACCAATTTTTTAATTTTAACACTGGTTTTTTTAAAACCGGTGCTAAATTTTACAATAGCACCGGCTTTGGAAACAATTAGCACCGGTTTTTAAAAACCGGTGCTAAAAATTTGAAAATTTTATTTTTCCCGCCAAAGAAATAGCCAATTTTTTTAAATAGCACCGGTTTTGAAGATATTAGCACCGGTTTTAAAAACCGGTTTTTAAAAACCGGTGCTAAATATTTGTAAAATTCTATCTTCCTGCCAAAAAATTCAAAATAGCACCGGTTTTAGTAAAAAATAGCTTAGCACTGGTTTTTTGTAAAAGATAGCACTGGTTTTTAAAAACCGGTGCTGAAATTAAAAAAATAGCACCGGTTTTTTAAAAATAGCACTGGTTTTAAAAAATAAAAACCGGTGCTAAAAATTTTCTATACTCATTTTCCCGCCAAAGAAATAGCCCAAAATGTTAAAATAGCACCGGTTTTGAAAAACTTAGCTCCGGTTTTGGAAGAAAATAGCACTGGTTTAAAATTTTCCCGCCAAAAAAATTGCCAAAAAAAATTTCCCGCCAAAGAAATTGAAATTTTTTTAAATAGCATTGGTTTTGGAAGAAAATAGCACCAGTTTAAACCGGTGCTAAACATTTTCAAAATTTTCCCGCCAAAAATATTTCTCCCCCCCGAAAAAATTGCCAAAAACTTCTAAATATTTTTCGATTTTTTTAAAATTTTATTATTTCCGCCAAAGAATTCAAAAAAATCGCTAAAATTTTCAAATAACCTTCCCAAAAATTTCAAAAGCTGGGAGCAGCTGCGCAGCCGCTCTAAGCTATTTTTTAACTTTTAAAATCGTTCACTTCTTTTGTTGACTTTAACTAATGACTAAGTTAAGTTAAATTAATCAACGATCAACCTTCACTGACCTCATATATACAAATAAGAATGACATTTGTTTACATTAACTAATTAACGTTCAACCCTTAATTGATTTAGTATACATAAATACAACTTTAATAAGTTAACGGTGAAACTTTACTTTACTTTCAATATATAAACACTGATAACTAGGTCGACTTTGACTAATCAACGATCAACCTAACTTGACTTTCAATATATAATCATTAAAAAAAAGTTGACTTTAACTAATTAACGGTCAAACTTTATTTGAATTAGTATATGATAAATACTAATAACAAAATGTTTGACTGTCTAATCAACAGTCAAACCTTAGTTGACTTTCTATATATAAATACTAATCAACGGTCAAACTTTACTCGACTTTCAATATATAAACACTAATAACTAGGTTGACTTTGTCTAATCAACGGTCAAACTTTACTTGGCCTTCAATAAATAAACACTAATAACAAAGTTGACTTTAACTAATCAACGGTCAAACTTTATTTGAATTAGTATTATAATAAATACTAATAACTAGGTTGACTTTGTCTAATCAACGGTTAAACCTTACTTGACTTTCAATATATAAACACTAGTAACAAAGATGACTTTAACTAATCAACGGTCAAATTTTACTCGACTTTCAATATATAAACACTAATAACTAGGTTGAGTTTGTCTAATCAACGGTCAAACTTTACCCGACTCCCTCTCTCTATATAGAAATACTAGTGACTAAACTGACTTTAACTAATCAACGGTCAAACTTTACTTTACTTTCAATTTATAAACACTAATAACTAGGCCGACTTTGTCTAAACAACAGTCAAACTATACTTGACTTTCAATAAATAAACACTAATAACAAAGTTGACTTTAACTAATCAACGGCCAAACTTTATTTGAATTAGTATATAATAAATACTAATAACTAGGTTGACTTTGTCTAATCAACGGTCAAACCTTACTTGACTTTCAATACATAAACACTAATAGCAAAGTTGACTTTAACTAATCAACGGTTAAACTTTATTTAAATTAGTATATGATAAATACTAATAAAAAATGTTTGACTTTGTCTAATCAACAGTCAAACCTTAGTTAACTTTTTATATATAAATACTAATCAACGGTCAAACTTTACTCGACTTTCCATATATAAACACTAATAACTAGGTTGACTTTGTCTAATCAATGGTCAAACCTTACTTGACTTTCAATACATAAACACTAATAACAAAGTTGACTTTAACTAATCAACGGTCAAACTTTATTTAAATTAGTATATGATAAATACTAATAAAAAATGTTTGACTTTGTCTAATCAACAGTCAAACCTTAGTTAACTTTCTATATATAAATACTAATCAACGGTCAAACTTTACTCGACTCTCTATATTTAAACACGAATAACTAGGTTGACTTTGTCTAATCAACGGTCAAACTTTACTTGACTTTCAATATATAAACACTAATAACAAAGTTGACTTTAAATAATCAACGGTCAAACTTTATTTGAATTAATATATAATAAATACTAATAACTAGGCCGAATTTTTCTAAACAACAGTCATACTATACTTGACTTTCAATACATAAAAACTAATAACAAAGTTGACTTTAACTAATCAACGGTCAAACTTTACTCGAATTTCTATATATAAACACTAATAACTAGGTTGACTTTGTCTAATCAACGGTCAAACCTTACTTGACTTTCAATACATAAACACTAATAACAAAGTTGACTTTAACTAATCAACGGTCAAACTTTATTTGAATTAGTATATGATAAATACTAATAAAACATGTTTGACTTTGTCTAATCAACGGTCAAACCTTAGTTAACTTTCTATATATAAATACTAATCAACGGTCAAACTTTACTCGACTTTCAATATATAAACATTAATAACTAGGTTGACTTTGTCTAATCAACGGTCAAACTTTACTTGACTTTCAATATATAAACACTAATAACAAAGTTGACTTTAACTAATCAACGGCCAAACTTTATTTGAATTAGTATATAATAAATACTAATAACTAGGTTGACTTTGTCTAATCAACGGTCAAACCTTACTTGACTTTCAATACATAAACACTAATAACAAAGTTGACTTTAACTAATCAACGGTCAAACTTTACTCGACTTTCAATATATAAACACTAACAACTAGGTTGACCTTGTCTAATCAACGGTCAAACTTTACTTAACTCTCTCTCTATATGGAAATACTATGTTGACTTTAACTAATCAATGGTCAAACCTTAATTAACTTTTGATATATAAATGCTAATAAGTAATTTAACTTTAACTAATAACTAAGTTGCCTTTATAGTAATATAATAAGAGTAGGTCTCCTAACAGGCGGCCTGTCCATAAGCTTAAGGACAGGCCACTTATTTCTTACCTTATATACTGTATTTGTTAAATCACACAAAATTTAAAATTTTTGAAAATATTTTTTAAAATCATATATTTTTATATTTTCACCTTTAAATACATTTTATTACTTGTTTTAACTTATAAAATGTAATATTTAAATTTTATAAAAAATACAACATTTAAGTTAAATGCCCCTGTGGACTGTCCATAAGCTTATGGAAAGGCCGCCTTTCCTGAATTTTTCCCATATAATAATTATTGAAAATTCTGCAATAAAAAATGAAATTTAAATCAATTTATTTTTGATAAATCTAATCCATTAGTATACTTAGATACATTGAATCTCAGCCTTTAAAATCGCATCATATATAAGGAAAACTGTTATCTCCTTCACTGAAACCCTCCTCACTTCCCTTCCTCGACGGTGGAACTACACCTTCTTCGTTGATGGCTCACTCCCTCCACTCCACACCACCGCGAAGCCCCCCGCTGTCGAGAAGCCCCCCACCGAGAAGCCCCTCCACACCACCGCGAAGCCCCTGCTGTCGAGAAGCCCCCCACCGCGAAGCCCCTCCACTACCGCAAAGCGCCCCATCCGTCGAGAAGCTCCTTGCGCCGAGAAGTTCTCCACTGCCGAGAAACCCTTCTGCGCCTCTACGAATCTGTCCCGCTGAAGTTGATGCCCTCCGATCTTTCCGGCACCGGATCCGTTATCCTACAGCTCTGCTTCCCCATCTCTAGGCCGCCACACTCCTTCCACCGTTCATCGCTCCTCCACCGTTCTCCGATCATCCCTCCTCTACCATTCACCGTGAGTCGTCCCTGAAGAGGGATTGGGATGGATTCTCAAGTGTTGGTTCTCTTGGCCTTTTGCTTATAGGTGGCTTAAGTACTTCCATTGGTGAGTCATGTTTCTTAAATCAACTCTTTGAATTGGTTTTCTATTTTTTAAGCCATTTGATTGATCATTTCTGGATATATATGAACATGGGTTTTTCATTGATTATGTGTGTAAAGTATGGAGCATTTTGGTGCTTCTGTTTAATTGGAATGGCAACGTGTGAAACAAGGAGTATGTATAACATGTGTTCTGGGTTTTGAGTATTGGTGTTGCTTAGACATGTTTACATTTCTATTAGGTTTGTAGAAAATGATATGATGAACTAAGCTATTTGATATTCAGCATGCCTTTTGTGAATTGTGGATGCTAGTCTAAAATGGCTCCTATCTCTGGTTCTGGTATTGTTTCCTTCAGTTTTTCTGAAGCACCGGCGTGACCTTGTACTCGGTTACACTAGAATCCCACTGTCTTTACATTCCTAAGGGTTTTTAAGTTGTATGGTAGTTTTTGAAGAGGAGTGTCTTTGGTGGTTTAAAATTCAAAAGAGAGTATTGGTTCGCCCATGACATATCATGAATTAGGCTATTTTATTTTGTTACTATATTGGAAGTTGGACTTCTTTTTCTAGAGGACTTATTGTAAGAACAAACGCCCACTAAGTGTTACTATGTTTGCAAACACCTCAGACTTGGTTGAGTTTTGAAGGTGACTTGTCATTCTATAGATGATACATTACAATTTTGTTGCACATTAGTGGGCTGATACTCATCTTCCATATACTGCTTAGGTGTATTGCTTTTGGTTCTAAATCAAGTTCTGGACATGAAGATGTTGGGCCTTCTACAGGTGATGCTTCTGCTCATACTATTTAGTTTAAGTGTCTCAATTGGCTATGAATGTACTAATTTACTGTGGACACATTAAAATGTCCCATTTGCTAGATCAGTGACACCTACTTCTTCAAAGCATAATGTATTTCTAACTTTCCATTTGTGTATGCCCATCTTACATATTTTACATATTATGAACCTTCAAGGTTTTGAGTTTCCAAAAGACTAATAGTGACGAATTCTATAAACACACACCCAATAAAGTTGTAATCTTCATGCCAGAGGTATTTATTCATTACAGCTTTGTTTTGTTTTTGGCATTTCCAGAGTTGTTGGATTACTGATGCTTCTTTGCATTTCTATAGAACTCAACAATGCATATGGGAAACACACAGAGACTTGGTAGCAAGAAAACATTGTTGCAGACTCCTGATTGTGTCACTGCTAATCTGTATGAACTTTGTCGTATCATGTGAAATGCATGGTTGTTGGCCCATTTTTTATGATTGCTACAAGTTAAATGATGACTTCTGAGGGAAAAGCAAACATATTTTGAGTCCCGCTCAAATGAAGTTTTTGTTGATGCTTGATGATATGTTTCACTTTGGCAATTTTATGTTGTATTTTACTTTAAACATTTTTTTGCTCTGTAGCATATGATTTATGTGAGTAATATTGTTACAGTCATTTCATTAATGTTATGAATCAGCATAGGAAGAATATGATAGATATGTGTTTATTTTGGTGAATTATTTTATGCTTTACTTTACCGAATTTTGATGTGTGACTGAATCAAATTGAGTTATGTAGCCTCGTTAAGTACTCAAGGTTGATATACTGATATGAATATCTTTATTCTGGTATAAGCTTCTGGTATAACCTTATGGCATGGTTTCCAGTGATCTATTGAATATGCGTCTGGCATGGTGAGATTGATTCCTCTCCAAGGTCTCCGCCGCAATGTTTAGTCACATAGATTATTAGTTTTGTATCATAAATTTTTTTGGTTTTATTTCTGTATTATCAATTTTGTGAAGTTAAATTTATTATTAAATTGATGTCCTATTAAATTGTTAGTTTCAGGTCCTTTTCTCTTCCTCTGAAAGCTGCAGCGTGCTGCCGCTTCCTCTGTTTCAGGTCTTCTCTTCCTCTGAAAGCTGCAGCGCGCTGCCGCTTTCAGAAGAAGGGATTTTTTTATTCGTTATAAATATTTTAGCACCGGTTAAAACCGGTGCTAACAAAAAAACAGTGCTAATTTAGCACCGGTTGAAAAATCGGTGCTAAATTTACTTAGCTCCGATTTTTTTGTTAGCACCGGTTTTTCAACCGGGTTTTTTTTGTCAGCACCGGTTTTAACCGGTACTAATTTAGCACCGGTTTTTGAACTGGTGCTAACAAAAAAACCGGTGCTAAAATTAGCACCGGTTTTTAAACCGGTGCTATAGCGGTGGTGCTAACTAAAAAACTGGTGCTAAAAGTTGGGATTTAGCACCGGTTTTTTCCAACCGGTGCTAAAGTATCATCGCTTACTTAGGCACCGGTTATTTTTTTGCGAAAAAAACAGTGCTAGAACATAAAAAAACCGGTGCTAAAGGGTCCTTCTTGTGATAGTGGAGGTTTGACAAGAGATGTAGAATTCACTCTTGCAAACTACTATCTAAGAAGGATGGAAGATTTATCTTCACAACAAGTAGCCGAAGTAGTGAACAGGTTGTTTTGCTCATTCTTGAAGCCTTTGTTATTTAGCATTCATGTGTTCTTAATGTCATGTTTTACTTCATTTATGCCATGTGTTGTTTAAGAATAGGAAGTGTTTGTATGATTTAAGTGTTAGGAAGTTAGGAAAGTGACGAATTCCTTAGCTTATTTGCATGAAAATCTAGAAACATGAACTTAGAACTTCTTGTGCATAATGTGTTGTGATTCTTGCTAGATAAGTATGTTAATGTGGATTATTCTCATATTTATCCTATAGATGCAATGAAAGGTTGAACCTTGAATGTGGATTGTTCTAGGTTTAGCCTAATGAATGCTATGTTTGGTTAAATGGCTGTCTTTGGTAGAAGGCTTGTCGTTGTCAAATCTATGGTCATTCGTGTATAATGCCATTGATGAAATACCCCTATGGTCATTTTTTTGCCTAGGGTGATCATCAATGAGGATTGCAAATGGTCGTTGTTTGTCTTTGCAAACTACTCTTAAGAAGGAATGAATGTTGATCTTCCATTGGCATTCCCCATAGGTAACAATTGTGATAGGGCGAGTGAATGGTTCAATGATCTACATTAAGTTTGGAAGTGGATATCGATTGCCTCCAAGGCTTTATCTTTTGTAGTTTTAAAACCCCTTTTTCTTAGTTTTGTTTGATGATTTAGCATAGTTGCTTGACTTTGCTATTTGTCTTGTCTTTTGACTTTCATAACTTAGGACCTCCAAACAACCAAATCCCCCCCCCCCATTTACTTGCTTTTATATGTATATATATATATCTACTTGTAGCCTAATATCAACCATTTGTGCTTAAACGCTTGAGAAAATCCCTCTTCTTCGTGGACGACCCCGACTTGCCGCTATCTACTTAGTTGTAGATAGTAAGCAAAAAGGGCTTATAAATATTAACTTTGAGAGGTACGGCAACGGCCTCCCACCTCTAAACAAATCATTATAGACAAAACCCTTAAAAAGTATATAAAGAAGCGTTCTACCCGAGCTCGAGAGTTTAGCAGTTTTCTCTAAACACTTTTTGTTGAAAGTCAAAGTACTTTATAGTAGGAACAAAAAAACTGAAAAATATGAGACCTAAATCTAATAGAAAAAATGAATATTGTATTAAGATTTGATGCATTCAATTGGAATTGCATTTAATTTTCATTCCTTATAATTGTTTTCTATTTCTACAAATACAGGTAAGCAAATGTTCTCTTTCATCAAAATCTCTATTTTGAGGAATGGGATAGGGAAGTTGTTGGAACAGAAAAATCATGTAAAATTTTGATAATCAATGAAAATCCATATTATAGGGAAGTTGTTGACTTCTCTAAGTAAGTATGTTTCCATTTGAAAATCATTCAAGTTTAGCTCCACTGTACATTGATATCCGAAAAGAATGCCTAAAGGCTCAGGGCATGGGCAGTGGTGGTTTCTTAAAATTAAAAGACCGCTTAAGAGACCGAAAACCACCACAGTGGTGGTCTCTTAAGTGGTCTCTTAACAAGAGACCACTTAAGAGTCTCTTACTAAGAGACCGGTTAAGAGTTCGCACAAGGGCCATTGCCACTGACACCGCACATGGGCCATTTTGTGCGCCTATTTTTTTTACCGAGTGGGACACGTGTCGCCCGCTGATTGGGCCACGTGTCCCACTCAGCCGCACTATTTTTTTTGAATTTTTGTTGCGGACACGTGTCACCCAGGGATTGGGCCACGTGTCTGCAACAGTGTTTTGTACTGTGGACGCTGGAATTTTTTTTCAATGGGACACGTGTCTCATTCTGGTGGTGACACGTGTCCCAATCATATTTTTTAAAAAAAATTTCCAATTTTTTTTATTTCTTAAGAATTCCAATTTTAATATAATTTTGATTTTCAAATTGTAATAATTGGTCGGACTAGATCAATATTTTATTTAGTGTTTTCTGTAATTTTTATAGTTGTTATAATTGATTTTTGGAATTTTAATGATTTTTATATAATTTTAAAAACATAGAATTATCTTATTATTTATTTTTAATTTTAGTTTAATAATTATATTAAATTTTATATTCAACTTATTTTTTGTGGATAAATTTATTTAAAATAATATTTAATGGTCAAATTAATGAGTAGGATAGAGAAAGTCAAGTGGGTTCCATGAATAGTATATAGTGGTCTCTTAACCATTGTGGAGAAAAAAAAGGGTTGTCTCTTAAGTGGTCTCTTAAGCTGAGGTGGAAGAGAGAGAAGAAAAATAATAATATATTTAATTGCTAAGAGACCGATAGCGATCTCTAACACTGCCCATGGCCTCAGCATGTAAGATAGCAACCCTATCCTTTTTACCAGATACCTTTATCAGATTTCCATGACAATTTCTAATAATCAAAGCTATTCCACAACTACCATTTGGTATCCATGATGCACTGTGCTAATCTTATAATATAAGTTATTGCTGGTTTGAGCCATGAAATGAGTTCCTAACCGAATATATATGTTCATCTCTCATTTAATTGGATTTGACACATTATAACCGCATTCGTTTTGATGAAGTTTTTGTTTAAAATCAAAAGTTCATCTCAAAAAAGTAGTTTTGTTCAAATTTTGATGTTTCAAATTAATCTACTAATAGTAATTTTCGTTAATAGGGTAATTTAAAAAATTCTACAACAGTTAGAATAAAAATATTATACGTACCTCACTCAAATGGAATTTTTTGATATTTCACGGCACATTTGTATGTATTGGTGAATTGGCTAGTTTGGCTACGTCGTGCGTTGCGCGGTGTGCTTGATAACAAATTATAGAAATTTTATAGGAATGTTAAAAGAGTTGTAATTTGAGCTATAAATGTACCAATTATACATGTAATTGAAGCCTGGAGATGGCGAGAGGTCAACGTTCAGGTGGAGAGGGTTCAAATGGAGGGGTTCGAGAGGTACGTATTCGAGATGTGAATGTTGCAGTGGAAGTTTGAGAGGCAGTTGGTTGGAGCGGAAGGTTCGGGAGGTACGGATTCGAGTGGTGAGGGTTAAATAGTAGGTTCGAGAAGTGGAATTCTTGATTTTGGGTGTTGGAATGTTATTGTTGGATGAGGCTCATGCTTTGGGGCTAGTCAGGTTCAAGATGGATGTTAGGAGATGTTTTGCTATGTGTTGGTTGAATTGAGCTGTTCGGCGGCCGACCATGGTGGATTGTTTTTTTATCGTAATCATCAATGATGGTATACCCAATATGTTGTCCTTGGTTTTCAATTTCATGAGAATGCCTTCGACGACAGAAGACTCCATCCCTTCGAGGGCCAAGAACTCGACCCCTTCGAGGGCCAAGAACTCGACCCCTTCGAGGATAGAAGACTCCATCCTTTCGACGGCCGATAACTCGACCTCTCAAGGACAGTAGACTCCATCCTTTCGAGGGCCAAGATCTCAACCCCTTCAAGGACAGAAGACTTCATCCCTTCGACGGCCGAGAACTTGATCCCTCGAGGATAGTAGACTCCATCCCTTCGAGGGCCGAGATCTCGACCCCTTCGAGGAAAGAAGACTACATCCCTTCGATGGCCGAGAACTCGACCCCTCGAGGACAGTAGACTTTATCCCTTTGAGGGCCGAGATCTCGACCCCTTCGAGGACAGAAGACTCCATCCCTTTGAGGGACAAGAACTCGACCCCTTCGAGGACAAAAGATGACATCCCTTCGAGGACAGAAGATTCCATCCCTTCGAGGAAAAAAAACTCCATCCCTTCGAGGGCCGGGAACTCGAACCCATCGAGGACAGAAGACTCCATCCCTTTGAGGGCCAAGAACTCGACCCCCTCGAGGAAAGAAGACTCCATCCCTTCGACGGTCGAGAACTCAACCCCTTCGAGGGCAGAAGACTCCATCCCTTAGAGGGTCGAGAACACGAACCCTTAGAAGACAGAAGACTCCATACCTTCGAGGGCCGAGACCTCGACCCCTTCGAGGACAGAAGACTCCATCCCTTAGAGGGCCAAGAACTCGACTCCTTCGAGGACAGATGACTCCATCCCTTTGACGGCTAAGAACTCGACCCCTCAAGGACAAAAGACTCAATCCCTTCGAGAGCCAAGAACTCGAACCCATCGAGGATAGAAGACTCCATCCTTTCGAGGGCCGAGAATGCAACCCTTTCGAGGACAGAAGACTCCATCCCTTCAAGGACAGAAGTCTCCATCCCTTCGACGGCCAAGACCTTGACCTCTTCGAGGATAGAAGACTCCATCCCTTCGACGGCCGAGAACTCGACCCCTCGAGGACAGAAGACTCCATCCCTTCGAGGGTCAAGAACTCAACCTCTTCGAGGGCAGAAGACTCCATCCTTTCGACGGTCCAGAACATGACCCCTTCGGGGACAGAAGACTCCATCCCTTCGAGGGCCGAGAACTCGACCCCTTCGAGGACAAAAGACTCCATCCCTTCAAGGGCCAAGAACTCGACCCCTTCGAGGACAGAAGATTCCATCCCTTTGAGGACAGAAGACTCCATATCTTCAAAGGTGGAGAACTCAACCCCTTCGAGGGCAAAAGACTCCATCCCTTCGACGGCCGAGAACTCTACCCCCTCGAGGTCCATCCCTTCGAGGGCCAAGAACTCGACCCCTTCGAGGACAGAAGATTCCATCCATTCGAGGACAGAAGACTTCATCCCTTTGAGGACAGAAGACTCCATCCCTTCGAGGACAGAAGACTCCATCCCTTTGACGGTCGAGAACAAGAACCCTTCAAGGAAGAAAGACTCCATCCCTTCGAGGGCCGAGAACTCGACCCCCTCGAGGTCCATCCCTTTGAGGGCCAAGAACTCGACCCCTTCGAGGACAGAAGATTCCATTCCTTTGAGGCTAGATGACTTCATCCCTTTGAGGACAGAAGACTTAATTCCTTCGACGGTCGAGAACACGAACCTTCGAGGAATAAAGACTCCATCCCTTCGAGGGCCGAGAACTCAACCCCTTCAAGGACAGAAGACTCCATCCCTTTGCGGGTTGAGAACTCGACCCCCTCGAGGACAGACGACTCTATCCCTTCGAGGGCAGAAAACTCAACCCATTCAATGGTAGAAGACTCCATCATTTTGACGACCGAGACCTTGACCCCTTCGAGGTCAGAAGACTCCATCCCTTTGACGGCCGAGAACTCGACCCCTTCGAGGACAGAAGACTTCATCCCTTCGAGGGCCAAGAACTCGACCCCTTTGAGGACAGAAGATTCCATCCCTTCGAGGCTAGAAGACTTCATCCCTTCAAGGGCCGAGAACTCGACCCCCTTGAGGTCCGTCCCTTCGAGGGCCAAGAACTTGACCTTCGAGGACAGAAGATTCCATCCCTTCGAGGCTTGAAGACTCCATCCCTTCGAAGGCAGAAGACTCCATCCCTTTGAGGGCCGAGAACTTAACTCGTCAAGAACAGAAGACTCCATCCCTTCGAGGGCCGAGAACTCAACTCATCAAGGACAGAAGACTCTATCCCTTCGAGGGCCGAGAACTCGACCCCTCGAGGACTAAAGACTCCATCCCTTCGAGGGCCAAGAACTCGACCCCTCGAGGACTAAAGACTCCATCCCTTCGAGGACCGAGAACTTAACCCCTTCGAGGACAAAAGACTACATCCCTTCGAGGGCCTGGAACTCGACCCCTTCGAGGACAGAAAACTCTATCCCTTCAAGGGCCTGTAACTCGACCTCTTCGAGGACAGAAGATTCCATCACATCGAGGCCGAGAACCACACCTTCGAGGATCCCCATCTACCTCTCGAATTGGTACCTCTCGAACCCATCCAATGGAACCCCTCCATCTGAAAGTTCACCTCTCGAATTGGTACTGCTCGAACCCATCCAATCGAACTTCTCCAACTGAAAGTTCACATCTCGAATGTGAACCTCTCGAATTGGTACCTCTAGAACCCATCCAATGGAACTTCTCTAACTGAAAGTTCACCACTCGAATTCATACCTCTCGAATTGGTAACGCTCGAACCCATCCAATTGAAAGTTTACATCTCGAATGGGTACCTCTCGAATAGGTACCTCTCGAACCCACCAGCCGAACTCCTCCACCTAAAGGCTCACCTCTCGAATGCGTACCCCTCGAATTGGTACTGCTCGAACCCATCCAATCGAACTTCTCCAACTGAAAGTTCACATCTCGAATGGGTACGTCTCGAATTCATACCTCTAGAACCCATCCAATGAAACCCCTCCACCTGAAAGTTCACCTCTCGAATGCGTACCTCTCAAATTGGTACCGCTCGAACCCATCCAACCGAACTTCTCCAACTGAAAGTTTACATCTCGAATGGGTGCCTCTCGAAACCATCCATTCGAACCCCTCCACCTAAAAGTTCACATCTCGAATGGGTACGTCTCGAATGGGTACCCCTCGAACACACCCAATGGAACCCCTTCACCTTAAAACTCACCTCTTGAATAGGTACCCCTCGAAGCCCTCCACTCAACCCCTTCAAGGACAGAAGACTCTATCCCTTCAAGGGTCGAGAACCCGACCCCTTCGAGGACAGAAGACTTCATCCCTTCTTGGGCCAAGAACTCGACCCCTTCGAGGACAAAAGATTCAAGCCCTTTGAGGGTAGACGACTCCATCCCTTCGAGGGTCAAGAACTCAACCCCTTCGAGGACAGAAGACTCCATCCCTTCGAGCGCCAAGAATGCGACCCCTTTGAGGATAGAAGATTCCATCCCTTCGAGGAAAGAAGACTCCATCCCTTCGAGGGCAAAAGACTCCATCCTTCCAAGGGCCGAGAACTTAACCCCGTAAAGGACAGAAGACTCCATCCCTTCAAGGGCCGAGGACAAAAGACCCCATCCCTTGGAGGGCCTGGAACTCGACCCCTTCGAGGACAGAAGACTCCATCCCTTCGAGGGCCTAAAACTCGACCTCTTTGAGGACAGAAGATTCCATCCCATCGAGGTCGAGAACCACCCCTTCGAGGATCTCTATTTACCTCTCGAATTGGTACCTCTCGAACCCATCCAATGGAACCCCTCCACCTGAAAGTTCACCTCTCGAATTGGTACTGCTCGAACCCATCCAATCGAACTTCTCCAACTGAAAGTTCACATCTCGAATGTGAACCTCTCGAATTGGTACCTCTAGAACCCATCCAATGGAACTTTTCCAACTGAAAGTTCACCACTCGAATTCGTACCTCTCGAATTAGTAACGCTCGAACCCATCCAATCGAACTTCTCCAACTGAAATTTTACATCTCGAATGGGTACATCTCGAATGGGTACATCTCAAATTGGTACCTGTCGAACCCATCCAGCCGAACTCCTCCACCTGAAAGTTCACCTCCCGAATACGTACCCCTCGAATTGGTACTACTCGAACCCATCCAATTGAACTTCTCCAACTGAAAGTTCACATCTCGAATGGATACGTCTCGAATTGGTACCTCTCGAACCCATCCAATCGAACCCCTCCACCTGAAAGTTCACCTCTTGAATAGTGACCTCTCGAATAGGTACCTCTCGAAACCATCCAGTCAAACCCCTCTACCTGGAAGTTCACATCTCGAATGGGTATGTCTCGAATGGTTACCCCTCGAACACGCCAAATGGAACCCCTCCACTTTACAATTCACCTCTCGGATGGGTACCCCTCGAAGCCCTCCACTGGAACCCTCACCTCTCGAAGCTTCCAATGTCCAAAACGATGTCGTTTTTTGCGGCCACCTGGCAGCATCTGTAGGCGCACATGGCGGCACCACAACTTTTGACAAATTGGATGCACAAAAAGACAAAAGTGGTGCCCAAAACGACGTCGTTTTGGGCGGCCACTTCAGAGCACAGCCTGGGGCACACGTTTGGCCTGCCCTGGAAATGACCATTATCCCCCTGACGACGGTTGACACAAGCGTGCCGTTTCCAAGTATTCCTTTTATATAGTAACCAGATGATGAGGTGCAATAACTTTCTTTCCCATTTCTGAAAAGAAAAACTTTATTTACAGAAATAAATCTTAATGGAAGGATTGTTTCGTCTTAAAGAGGGATCAGTGATGCGCCCCTTTCTCATCATCAATTCACTGGCATTGTTATGGTAGTTGTATCCATATCTTTAGAAAAGGATTTAAAATTGTTTGTACTCTTGCCTACAAAATTACGGTTTTAACAGTAAATAATCCTATCCTAGTACTCGTGTATTACATCTAATATACATATTGTTTTTCATTTTTGAGATAAGTTTACCTATTGTTTTTTTTTTTTTTGAAAACGAGTTTACTCATTGTTGATAGTAAATTTCCTTCGATTCTTTCCCGTATCACACACACTTTTAGCTAAATTTTCATCACCATTTTAAGCATCACTAAACTTTTATACACCATTATTAAATTATTTTAATTTGATTCAGTTCAGTTTAATTTAATTATTTTAGTTCATTCATTTCATTTCACACAAATTAAAACATAACCTTACTCTAGAAAACAAATTCAAGGGAGTGTTTACAATAATAATTTTAGTTGTTCATGCAGTTATTATAGTAAGAGATTTTTTTATCAGAAATTGAAAATTTATTAATATAGAGATTTCAAAATACATTTAGTAAGTTCATGAGCCTGTTTGACCAACAGTCTATTGACTTTCTTATAGAAACAAGAGTGAAAGTACTCATAAGCGCTCTTATATTTGAGATCTCAGTACGAACGTCTGGAGGGATGGAAATTTGTCCCTGAATCATCCAGACTTCTAGAATCGAATTCGTATGCTGTCCATTTGAAACCTCTTTAGGAATTCTAAGCAGTCGATAATCGTTATTAGCTTAGTCTGCAGAGGAGAAAAGGATGCCCTTATCTAGTAGGTGGGAGCGAATCTTCAACGCTACTAGATTGTGGTGTAATCCTAGTTAGAAGAGCCCAAGCCCCTACTGCAACCAATTTCTGCTTATGGAAAGTTACATCAATGACGACCACTCTAGCCGGCGAATTTGGCAATGGAAAATTTTGTGACTCAGGTATTGATTCCCAATCCATTGCAGTGGCTTTTATCATATCTTGAATTCCATCATTATAACTTTTGCAACTGTATACTCTTGCCATCCTTTGTGATTTTCCCCAAAATTGAATATGATCTATGTTGTGGCGCAGGAACGTGATTATTCCACACCAATTCATTCCTATAAATCCATATTTTCCAAAAGAGGCAAAAAATAGTCCAATATCTTCATTTGTTGGAGCTGACACTATCCATTTTCACAACCAAATTAGTAAAGAGGCGACTTGGTTAAAGTTGAAACCGGAGTTGCTACAATGCCAAGCCCTGGAACTAATGTCACATTCAAGGAACATATGTAGAAGTGACTCAGTGTTCATCTACCAAACCTAACAAACTGGTATCAATGCAGCTTCTTTTTTAGTTAGTTCCTCTTGTGTAGGAAGGGCATTTACAATGATCCTTTATATTAGGAATTTAAACCTTGAAGGCAGTTTAATTCCCTATAACTTTTCCACAATTCTGGATTCCGCGTGATTACCTGAGTAGATGATTGTGCATTCTGCTGGTTCTCAGAATTTATAGCACCTTGATATCCTCGTTTAACTGTATATTCTCCATTCATTGAGGGTTTCCATAATTTTATGTCTTGACTATCAACATCTGGATAATTTCAGGTTCTTATTTTAAAGACTGTGTTTGCAATTTGTGGTGGAAAGATGGTGCTTACCAGAAGTTTGTTCCATTCCTTGTCATTTCCTATTAAATGAGAAACTTTCATGTTAGACTTATATCACATGAGTCTGAATTTGATAATGGATTATTTATCCCTGGAATCCACGGATATGATATAGGGATGCTATCTCCAGTTCTAATTTTCCAACTTAGCATATCTTTGAGTATTTCAGCTGCCCATACTATATATCTCGAGCCCCAAGATGACTGTATTTTAGGATTAACTTTCCGAAGATCATTTGAAGAGTATTATTGTATCATAATACTGCTGAATATTGCATATGGTTTTGTGATAATCTTCCAAGCATGTTTTAGCCTGATTCATTTCTTGAGATGATTTCAGCCCTAAACCACCTTCTTGCTTAGTCTTGCAAAGAGTTTTTCAATTCTTCCATTGGATTTTCCTTTGGTCTTTAGTACCTCTCCAAATGAATTTCCTAACAAGTGCATCTAACTGATCACAGTTTTTTTTGGAAATTTATAAATAGACATAGCGTAGTTTGCTACTATTTGAAGTACTGACTTAGCTATTACTACTCTTCCATTCACAGATTTCTCATATGATTTCCATTTATCCATTTTCCTCTTCAAATTATTTACTATGTCATTAAAGATAGCTATTCTTTTCCTCTGTGACAAGATGTTCATTCCTAAATATTTATCCGGAAGAACTTGCCTGTGAATATTAAGTGCATAAGCTTCCTAGCTTCTCCAATATGGCTCAGTATTCGGGCTAAAGAACATTGATGATTTTTCAAACCTGATTCTCTGTCCTGGGTATTTAGCATACGTGTCTATCCTTTGTGATAACTTCCAAATGTTTCCCTCTTTGTTTTCAATGAAAAGTAAACAGTTACCCGCATTCACAATATGACTAATATTAGTTCCATTTCTAGTGAGTGAGAAACCCAACTTGGCTCTACTTCCATGATCACCACAAAGAGCAGATGATAAAACTTGTTGGCATAAAACGAATAAATAGGGAGATAAAGGGCATCCTTGCCTAATACCTTTGATAGGAACAAAAGAACTCTGATTGTTGGCCAGACTATGATCTGATATGAAATTGTTGTAACGCACTGTAAGATCATATGAATCTATGATAGTAAGAGATTGCTTTGTATCATTCTAATATATACTTTAGGCACCAATCAAAAATCACCACGTCGGTACTAACTAACTTATGATTAGGGTCATATTTTTCATAACTTTTCTGCACTTTAGTTCAACGCAATTCAATTCAATTCAATTCAAATCAGTTCAGTTTAGTTCAATTTAATTTAGTTCAGTTCGGTGAAATTTATTTTTGGCGCAATTTGGTTTAAATTTAGCCATATTATTACTATTTTAAATACACTAATTTTTAGTTCAATTTCGGTCACTAATTTTCAGTTCAGGTCATTTCAGATCTAAAGGACAAGACCTAAATCATATGCACAATAATTTCTCTCAAGTGTTAGACACACATCAATTAGAGCAAGTCCAACAATCTCTGTAAAATAAGGAAAGAGTTCATATGCTACTCCATTTCATTTGAAATTGAAAATAAATAATACATGTACCCATGGGCGGATTTAGGGGGGTGTGGGGTAGTGCCCCGGCACCACCTCAACTCTAGCATACAAGGAGGTAATTTCAAATATTTTCTCTTAAGCATCCATTTGAATTTTTTTTACAGAAAATCCCAACCACTGCTCGATAAAGTAATGATGTACTATTTGAAGTTGAAGATGAGAGCGTATTGGATCTGAATACGGAGTATTCAATTTTTTAGAGTTGGAGTAGAGGGAAGTACTTTACAGTGTCGCAAACGCTAGGAGGAAGACAAAGAACCGAGTTTCAAATAAGTTAAAGCATATTCTATATTAAATGATTGGTCAGAGTTGATCACTATAATTTTATTTTTAAAAAATAAAAAAAATCTTACTAAACACATGCAGCACCAACACTTCCTTTTTTACAAAATATATAACAATTTATTTTATTTTTATAATTAGTTCTATACATTAACTTTGTTTAATACATTTGTATGCATTTAAAAAAATTATAATATTTATATTTTAAAATCTAATGTTAGTGAATACAAAGGAATTTAAACGTATTAAAAAAATTAATCATAAAATATTCATGCGAAGTAACATAGCACCCCTTCGATTTTTGTTCGATCCGCCATTGAATACCATGGTTGAGAATCAATTTAGTTGTTAGCATAGATGTTTTATTCTCAATCTAGTTATACAGACTCTGTTTTCATAATTTGTTTGTGTTATTGTATTAAGTTTTTCATTAATTTGGATCAGTCAGATCTGTATTTTTCAAGGTGTTTAGAGTTTGGTTAACATAAATCGTTTGGATCAAGTGGTGTTGCAGTTATTGAAGATCCCTGTTTGGCAAAGTGATTGATGTGTGATACGTTTCTCTTTGTCAAGTGGTCATGATTTTTGTGGGAAGCGAGTATTTCAATTTTTATCAAACATCTAATATGTAACGAAACACACGATCAGTCTGGTTGACATATGTAAGTTGGATTTCCTTGCAATAGATTAGTTATTACTAGATATTAGTTTAGTTGAATGTCAATTACTTATTGTAACTGATGTTGAGTGTTTTTCCCAGCACGTGATATGAATAATTATTTTTAAAAATACTTGAGAATCAAATATTGTGTTAGCGATGGTATTTTAACACTATTTTCATATAATAGAATTATAGAAGAATGATAAGGAAAGAATCTCTTTCTAATTAGTTCTGTAATATTTTATTTCATGCATGATTTATACTTTGTGACCTTTTTTACTCACATATAAATATGAATATATATAATTTTAATATTTATAAATTTTACGTTCTATCACATTCCAATTGAACGTTTGATTGTCACAAGAAGCAAAAGTGATGGGTTAAAAAAATATCATAACACCTACTATTATTTAAGAACTTTATCGTAGAGCAATTCAGCCACATGCAAGCAATTTGAACACGAGATTTCTTTTACATAAGGACAGCCATTACAATTTACACCAAACACCCCCCCGCACCATCCGTCCCAACTCCCAAAAACAAGAATAGAAAATAAAAATCAGTGACTACGTTGTACTCTTTTCAATCAGTCTTGAAAAATGATATTTTCATAAATTATGCAAAGATTAAGTTTTAAGTGGTGAATAAGAAAAAATTAAGATAAAAGTTTGGGATGTATTAATTGGGTTATAAATTTAAAATTATTACACGTTGCATAATAAATTTTTAAGAGTCCATCTCTTGAAATACGATATTTTCATAAGCCATGGAAACATCAAAGTTTAAAGTGTAAATTAGAAGAAATGAAGATAAATTTTTTGGATCGCATGAATCGAGTTATAAACTTTATAACTAGCATAATAAATTTTTAATATTGTAACTAAGACATTTTACCTTTGTTATTTATTTAAACTCTGTCTTTCCATAAGCCTATGGAAAGACCGTCTTTCCCAAAACTTTGCCAATATATAATATTGCAACTTATAAAATATTTTACATTTCTATAATTCTAATTCAACCCCGTCTTTTCATATATTTATGGAAAGATGATATTTCCCAAGACTTTGCCCACTCCTTTTGCCCTGGAAAAAAACTCTAATATCTTTTAATTTTTTTTAATCTTCGATCAAATTTTATATTTTTATTATTTTTGTGATGAAGATCAGTACATTTCAATTTTTATTTTTCTTGTCACACCAGCAACATAAATGTTTGTGTAAAAAAAGGATACTCCCTCCGTCCCAGTCAATTCTGAACAAGTTGACTATTTTGATCATTAATATCTATAATTTTGTGTAAATACAGGTTATAAAAAGTTGATATTGTAAAAATTCATGCCGTTACGTGTTGGTATGCCTTGAATATGTATTAGCCGCTTTGACAGGTTGGTACGGGGGTCTTGCTGCCCGGTCAGCGAGTCAGAGGGTCCAGGGGGCGGAGCGCACCCTGGCCTAGGGTCCCCAGGGGCGGGGGGTCCCCAGGGGCGGAGATGCCCCCGGCTCGACGGTATAGCATGTCCTCTGATTGGGCTGTTATTGACATTCTGTCTCCTGTTCTGGTTTGGGCCAGATTGTTTCTGGGCCAAAAGCCCTTAGGGTTTAAGGTGGAGAGGACTATATATAGTGCCTCGTCTTTTATTGTAACTCAGAAGAGATAGGATTGGTAGAGAGTAGGAAATCTGTACTTATGGCTTTTTTCTCTCTAGTGGAATCCGATCTTGGTCGGTCGTGGATGTAGCCAATTGGTGAACCACGTAAAATCTTGGTGTCTTGTTTGCTTGTTTGTTCTTTGCTTGTTCTTTCTCGGGTATTCCGCACAACATTACGAATTTAACAAGATCAAATATGACAATATCTTAACTTATTTATCAATTCAAATTTAAGATCAAAGTTAAATAATTCTTACTAAATAAATAGTTAAATTACACAAATGGATGGACAGATGGAGTAGGAACTTTGAAATCAGACAATAGAATGCGTTCGGGTGAATATATTACTCCCTCTAAATGTACTTTTTTTTGTGTGAATTTATTACTCCCTAAGTACTCCCTCTGTTTTATTGGATGTGGTATACTTTTTTTTTTTTTGTTGTTTTTATGTATTTGGCACAATTTTTATTTTTGTTAAAATTCCTCCATTTTCATCCACTAATTCTATTTTTTTAGCTAAATTCAATTTCTTCCACTCATTTTATTCATCTAAATTCAAACACATACGTTTAGTGTGCCACATTCAATAAAACGGAGTATTATATGTCGACGTATTATTTTTCATCTCAATTTTCAAGGCATGTATCACTAATAATAATTTTAGTTATTACTGATAATAAAGTATTAATTTTAATCTTAAAAATGTTAAGTTACAACAAATTAAATAATATTTCACAGAATAATATTATTCATAGTGTATTTAATTGAATTTTATGGCTCATCTGATGAAGTGTAGGGGTAAATTTCTAAATTGCATGGTTGAATTTTAAATAAATGTGACCGTTCTGTGATTATATAAAATAGTTGAAATTGACTTTTCATGAATCATTAGAATAAGATGAATGTATTCAACCAATATGTAAACGTATGACCATCCCACTTGCATTTACCTGGTCTGCTGTAGCCGGTGCATGGGGGTCTCGCTATCCATTTTCAGCGTTATGGAGAATCGTAAAAAATTCTTATTGACACTTTTCACACAATGAGATACTAATGTGGTTCATAAATACATATCCGATTAATCAATATAAAAATAACCGTTTATGTTTTACCAAACTTGTATGGGTTCCCAGAGTTTCTTGAAATTTAATTTTATCGAATTTTCTTAATTATTATTACTATATTTCAACGTAACCTATTTAATTAAGTATGTAATAAAGTAAAATATAAAAACACAAGACTTGGTTACGCAGTTCGGTGAAATCCACCTACATATCCAGTTCAGAATGAATTCACTAATCAGAAAGACTCAGTACATAGTATACCATACAAAATACTTATCATTACTAATTAAACGTGTGAATTTTGCATGCCCCCCTTGCTACCAATCCGCCTCGATCAGACTCCCTCTTACCTTGAAACTCGTTGACGCTGGATCTCCTCCTTCCGAGGAATTAAGGCATACGATTTTGAACTTTGAATGACAGGTCACGTATGTTGGAACATAGATCTAAGGTTTGGGATTTTGAACTTTGATAGAGTTAATTGGGATTTTCTCAAGAACGTTCTCATGAGGTTTGGTTTTGAAGGTCAATTTTTAAATGCTATTATGTCAAATCTTTCTCAAGATTATTTTTCAATTCTTATCAATGGCAATCCTGTGGGCTTTTTCAAGGCTACCAGAGGAATTAAACAAGGTGATCCCTCTCTCCTTTTCTCTTTAACATTTTTTTGGAAGCTTTTTCCAGGAGTTTATCTTTTATTTTCCATAATAATAAAACTCTCATATTTTCAGTTGCCATCTATAATCCCAGCAGCTTCTCACCTTATGTATGCGGATGATACTATTATATTTTTGCAAGCGTCCAAATCTAACCTCATTAGGATTAAGGTTTTCCTAGACACATTTGAATTCACCTCGGGTCAAAAGTTTAATTTCCATAAATCTGATTTCTACATTAGTAAAAGGGCGTCAACTATCAAATTAAATCATATGACGATGATTCTAAAAATGAAACAGGGATCCTTCCCTTTCCAGTACCTAGGCTGTCCTATTTTCAAGGGTAGAACATTAAATAGGTACTACCAACCTCTGATGGAAAAGCTGGATAAGAAATTGCAAAACTGGAAAAATAATTGGCTTAGTACAGGGGTAAATTAATCCTAATCCAAAGTTGCTTGTACTCAATACCACAACATTTATGGTCTGTAACTAAACCCCCAAAATATATAATCAAAACTTTTGAGAAAAAATTGGCAAGATTCTTTTGGGGTGAGTCAGAAGGGAAAAGAAACAGAAAATGGAAAAAATGGGCTGATCTAGCTAAACCAATTTCACAGAATGGGTTGGGGTTTAGATCCATCCGAGCTATATTAGAGACATGTTCCCTTAAGTTGTGGTGGAAAAGTCAGCTAGGTCTCTCCTTATGGGCAAAATTGTTGTGGTCTCTGCCTCAATCTCATAGGAAATCAGTCACATGGAGAAGAATTTGTTCTGTTAATAATATTGCAGAAATCAACTCTCTCATTATCCATGGTAAAGGTAGATGTAACGTTTGGACTGCTAAATGGTGCCCGAGTGGCCCACTGATTAATTATATTCCTAGTCATATATCTGATGCCTTACAACACTGCTCCGTATCAGATTTTATCAGGGATAAGCATGTTATATTAGCTCAGATTTCTCCTTTCCTGGAAAATGATACTTTGTTATTTTTGCAAAATGCAGAAGTTGTGGAGGAAAGAGAAGACAGGATTATATGGAAACCGGATGCATCTGGCACCTTTTCATTCAAGTCAGCATATTGGGTTCTCATAAGCTCATCAGGTAATTTCCCGGCCTACAAGCTACTGTGGAGCACATCACTCCAGAAAAAGATTTCTATTTTTACATGGAAAATGCTACAGTCTTTCCTCCCTGTTGATGATGTGCTCATTAGTTGTGGATATAGTTTAGCTTCGAAATGTCCAGTATGCTGTCATTCGGATTCAATTGAACATTTCTTTATATCTTGTACAATGGCTCAATCAATATGGAATAATATGGCACCGCTGGTTCATTTTAACCTCACTGAGCATCATTCCATTTCTCAGAGATTTTACATTTTCTGGAACTGTCTTGACCTCCCAAAAGGTCATCAACTGATATGTAACATACTTCCCTCCCTCATCTGTTGGTGTCTTTGGAAAGCTCGAAATAGATACCTCTTTGATCAGATTCCATTTTCTACTGGACTTATCTGTAAGGAAGTATTAGATCTCATCAAACTATCTCTATACTCCAATCCTACACATCTGAGCTCTCCTACTGCACTTCCTCACTCCTTTAAGCATCTAATCCCCCACCCTATGCCACCTCCTAAGCCAATCATACAGACTGTTTGTTGGGAAAGGCCTAGATTGAACTCTATTAAAATTAACACTGATGCTTCTTGGTTTTCTCACACGGCTGCAGTTGGGGTAATTGCTAGGGATATCTCTGGCACTCCACTCTTGATTAACTCGGTTACTATCTCTGCAGAATCTTCTCTTCATGCTGAAATACTTGCCATACATTTTGCTTGCCAAAATTTCCAACAGTTAGATGATTCATTCACTATTGAATCCGATTCTTTGTTAGCTGTTAACATGATTAATGATCCATACTCTGCTAACTGGCAACTTTTCAATTCTGCTTATAAAGTTAATAGCCTACTACGTGGAGCTGTGCTTAAACATGTTTACAGGGAATGTAACTCAGTGGAAAATGTGATTTCCAAACACCATTCTTCCCATAATCAGGCACTTAACCTCTCTAATGTGCCAGTACATATAAAAGGCCTTATAGCTTTAGATAAGAAGCAAACTCCTTATATAAGAAGGTATAAAAATAGCTATGATAGGGGTTGATACTGCTGATGTTATATTTTATACATGCAGGTACAACCTTGGTTCTGTACGCTTCTGAATTAATGTGACTTCCTTGGTTCTGATACTGCTGCCTCTTTGGCTCTGATACTACGGGTACAACCTCGGTTCTGTTACTGCCGTTGTCTTGCACATTCCAGCTTCTTTCTATCAAATTTCACTCATAAGGCAAAGACGTAGAGTGGAAGGTTTTTGGGTATCTTCCATGAATACAACCATTCATGGTTCACTAGCTACTAGTTCTAGCATGTTAATTTACTGACAGATTGTCGATTGGTAGTTGCCTGGCCAAAGTACGAATTAACACGGGGTGTGGAGATTCGTTTACTTTGGAATCACAACTATCTATTTTAGAAATTCCCACCGATTGTATATAGACTAGATCCTTTGTAGTTAACATCTCTTTTGGAGGCAATGACGTTGCCTTTTGTAAAAACTATTGTCATTGTTCTATGGCTTGCTCTTATTGGCCCGGGGTACCAATATACCAACCCCCACCCTCGGGTGCTTTCATTCAAAAAAAAAGAACATAGATCTGGCTCTCGCGAGACTCTCAGAAAAGATAGAAAATCAGTGTACAGATTTTTGCAATTAAGTTTGTGAGTTTAATGCAAGCGTGCTGTCCCCTTTTAAAGCCATGAGCAGATCGGAACTCCCCATGATTATCTTCGTAATATTTATATTCCTTATCTACTTCTGAAGCATATCCAAATCCCATAAATAAAGTGATTTTCCTTATCACAATATATCTCATATAATCAATAAACCCAATACCATATTTGTAGGGATTTTCCATAACCCTAATATGCTTCTACCACCGCCTAATATATTGCAGAATATTCAGTTTTCTATAAATTAACAAATACCATAATATTCTGTTTTTCTTCCATATCATCTTGTAGGCGTGAATGTGGCTGACCGCATGTTCCAACATGAAATGTTTTTCGTTTTCAAATTTGTTCACAAATTGCCAATTAAATAATCAATGAAAACCACTTGATTTTACAATCTTCCCATTTGGCATTTTGTGACCCAGCCATTTTGGAAATGAGAACTCAACGAAAAACTTCCAATCATACACATAAGTCTTCCAGAAATCCACCTATGTTGGAACATATGCTAAATACTAAATCTGATTATAAAAGAATACCATCCAAAAACCAGAATTCCAGAACAATGAAATAATTCATATTACAGTCATCCAAAATCACCAAAATATTCTCCTCCTGGGGCAATGAATATGCCAAAGGCAATAAAGAACATAAATAAAATCTAAAAGGTAATAAAGTCAGCTCCCCCTGAACTCATCATGTGATCTATGTTGGAACATAGACACTTTAAGATCATCAATCCTATTCAGGAGCAGCATCATGTGCTTCCATCAGAGCCTTCTCCCTCTCAATCTTGGTCTTCTCTGCTTCAAGGGCCACAATTTGGATGGCTATAGCCCCTAACCTTGCATTAAACACCATTAACTTGGCCTTTTTCTCAGCTTCTGTAGAAGTGGACGCCTCTGGATTCCAAGGTAGATCATGCATTTGCTGCATTCCAAATGTCTTCTTGTTAGGCTAAAGAAACTCCGTATCAATGATGACATACTTTACTTTGCCCTTCACCTTAGCACTTCTAGCCAATGCAAAATCAGACACAGGTACACCAGGGCATACTTAGCATTTGGAGCAGTAGCTTGCCTAACCAGACTTTGTTGAATGAATAACCCCAGCTTAACTGGTTTCTGTGTTCCAACACAGTTCAACAGCTTTGCCATTTCTCTTGTCAGAGCTGTAGTGTTGGAAGGCTGCATCCAGCAGTTCACAGCCACTTGATACAGTCCAAAAAACCTAGAAGATAGGCAAGATACATGTGAATACCCTGTCTCTGGCCACTCTGTCTTGTATCCACCTGAAACTACCTCCAGAATCCTATCATATGACACATCCAAATTATCTGGAAATACACCCTCAAAAGCTGGAGTTTTCAGCCCAAAAATTTTGTTCTTCCTGGCAGCAGAGAAATCCATTACCTTCCTCCTAACATAAACTCTATCACACCATTGGGAATCAATTTCCAGGTTTCCAGCCATCAAGTTAGTTAAAACTTCAGTAACAACCTATTTGTTATACTGAAGTTGCACAGTGATAGCCCTGTCCATCCATATCATCTCCAGAAAGTCAGAAAAACCACTAGACCTATATGCCTCTAAATCCACTGGCCTTTCAGAGATTATCTTCCTTTCAGCAAAAATCTCTCCTATCTCCTCACAATTAATATCATAGTATGAAAAGGACAACGCTTCACTTATAGAAGGAGGTGGTAGCGATTTCCTCTTCTTAGAAGTAGCTTGAGTTTTCTTGGACCTTTTGGCTGGTGGAGAATCCTCGGCAACGGGCATCTTCCTCTTAGCCCTTGCAGCCTGGAAGAATTCATCTAGCACTTCATCACTGGAGTAGTTTAGGCCTGGTTCCTTTGTTGGAACATACTAAGACTGTTCAACCTCTTCCTCTTGCTCAGTTGTATCTGCCTCACCCTATGTTCCAACATGTTGCTCCTTGCTTGATTCCTCTTGCCTCAAATCAAATCCTCCTGTCTTTCCTACTCCTGAATACTCCAAGTCATCACATGCATTCCTAGTGACATCAAACTGGTCTTGTCCTCCCATATCAGCATCATCAACCTCCTTATCTTCAGTCATCTCTGACTCTGTCCTCTGTGTTGGAACATACCCAACACTTTCTCCTTCTTCACTATCTGTAACCTCAATGATCACGGGCTTTTTAAGTTCCTTAACTCTTCTGATAGCCTCAGCATCATTAAATCCTAAGGGCATCCTATCCGTGAACTTAATCACTTCTAGTCCCTCAGCCTCATCATCACCTATTTCTTCAATCTTATCATTACTAGTGCCGGTAATAGATGAGTACACATGAAGCATATCCTTTCCATTGTACACACCATATTTTCCTCTCAAAAGCCTAGTTTCATAGTTTTCAATATCCTCAAGCTCACCAATATCTCTAGAAAACAACTCCTTAACATTCACATTGAGAAATTCCCTTTCTAAAATTTTAAACTTAGATAAATCTACCGTGATCCTATTAGCTTCAACCCATTCAAAGAACTCATCAGTAGATTTAAACTCCATGCCATGTAACTTTAGAGTAGGGAGATCCAGACCAGTTTTCTTTTGATAGGAAGCTTTCCCCCGGTTCTTGAGTTCTTCATTCTGGATGCTGTCACTAGTTGAATCCACCTCCTCGGTTTCTTCCCTCTGTTCACCATGGTCATTCTCTAGATATTGGGAATTTTCTTGAGTCTCTTTCTCGACCATGGAAACTTTAGGGTTTGAAGACATATTTTGGCAAGTTTTCATTGTGATGCGAATGACCTTCGCTCAGATTTTTCAAGATATAATCACAAAGAAAATTTTGGCAACAAAAAACTGAAAACACCAAGAAATGTGGGAGTGTATGCCGAAATCAAACCTTTACCAAGCAAACCTTTTTCCCTTTCCAAGAAGAGTAATGATTTCACTTTTCTCACTTGTCAACTCAAGTCACACCTTCTTGAACTTCTAACGTACCATGAACATCCAACATACCATAACTTCTCTTTTGGTAGCCTTTTCTTCTTTCTATATTTTTGTTGTTTTTTTCTTTTTGATTTTCTGAACAAAATAGAGTAAAAAAATATTTACAGCTAAATAAAAGCTATATAAAAAATACTTCGAATCCGACAAACACTTAAGTGTTGTCTGAGAATCTCAAATGCTGCAGTGTCCAACAATTTTGTAAAGATATATGCAAATTGCTCAGATGTTGGAATATAGACCATCACTACTTCCTTCCTTTCAACAAAGTCTTGAATAAAATGATGCCTGATGTTAATATGCTTGGTTCGAGAGTGCTGAACTGGATTTTTAGAAATATCAATAGCACTTGCGCTATCACATAAGATCTTCAAAAACCCTTGATGAATTTTATAGTCGTTCAACTTTTGTTTCATTCATAAAAGTTGTGCACAACAACTTCCGATAGCAAGATATTCATCTTCCGCAGTAGATAGAGAGATTGAATTTTGTTTCTTACTATACTAAGAAAAATAGATTTGTGCCGATAAAGAAACATCCACATGTAGTGCATTTACGATCGTCAGCATTACCAACCTAATCAGAATCACTGTTTCCATCAGATCAGAGTCTTGATTCTTAGAATACCAGACACTATACTTAGAAGTCCACTCACATATTGAATAATTTTTTTGACTGCAGTTAAATAAGATTCCTTTAGGTCAACCTGAAATCTTGCACAAATTCCTACGTTGAAACATATATCTGGTCTACTTATTGTTAAATACAATAGACTTCCAATCATGCCCCTGTATAACTTCTGATCAACTCCAACTCCTTTCTCATCCTTTACTAGTTTATCAGAAACCCCCATAGGTGTTCAAACTGCACGAGCATTGCTTAGTCCGAATCTCTTTACTAAATTCAGGGCATACTTACTCTGATTTATAAACTGGTCATTTTTTCCTTGCTTGACTTGCAGTCCTAGAAGATACGTGAGTTCTCCAACCATTATCTCAAATTTAGCCTGCATTATACTGACGAAATCCTGTACCATAGATGGTGAAGTAGAGCCTAATACTATATCATTATAAATTTGAACAATCAAAATTTTTGATGCCTTTTATAGAACAAATAAAATGTGATCTATTCCCCTCGACAATAACCTTTCTTAAGAAGAAAGTTAGTAAGTCGTTCATACCATGCCCTTGGTGCTTTCTTTAAGCTATATAAAGTCTTCCTGAGGCGATACACATGATGAGGGTAATGAGGATCCTCAAATTCTTTAGGTTGTTCCACATACACTTTTTCATTTACCACACCATTTAGTAAAGCACTATTGACATCCATTTGATACAGAGTAAAGTTCATAGATCAGGCAATAGCAGGTAAAATTTGAATGGACTCTAACCAGGCAACTGGTGCAAAAGTCTCATAAAAATCTACTCCTTCAACTTGAGTATATCCTTGAGCAACCAATCTGGCCTTGTTTTGAGTGATTTGTCCATCAGCATCTAATTTATTCTTGAAGATCCACTTTGTATCAATGACATTCACACCTTTAAGATGAGAAGTGAGATACCATACATCATTTCGTGTGAACTGACCAAGTTCTTCTTGCATTGTCGCAATCCAGTATTCATCAATTAAGGCCTCTTTGTGTTTTTTGGGTTCAATGAGAGATGAAACATGTAATCAGCTAATTTTCTACAATCAACCCGAGGGATTGAGCGAGTACTTCTTGCCATTGGTTCTGGTTGCTCCTGTGTTGGAACATGCGATGAGGCAGTGGGGGATGATGTTCCAACATATTCAGTATCTTCAGGCTCAACAAGATAATTAGTCTTCTCAGATGTTCCAACATCCGATAAGTCTGGCTTGTCAGGTTGACTTTGCTGTGTTGGAACATGGTCTTTATCATGTTCATCTTCTCCATCACCTGAACCTTTTCCTTCATCAGAATCATCCACAATAACATTTATGGATTCCATGAGAGTATTTGTTTGAAGATTGTATTCACGATAAGCCTGCCTGTTTACAGAATAACCAAGAAAAATCCCAATTATACTACGATTGTCGAATTTCACCAATTGCTCTCTATTTCTAAGAATGTAGCACTTGCTTCAGAACACATGAAAGTATGAGGCATTTGGCTTCCCGCCCTTCCAAATCTCGTAGGATGTTTTGCTTTTAAATGGACGTAAATACACTCGATTGATTGTATAGCAAGCTATATTAATGTCCTTTAGAGTCATATTTTTTCGTTCCACAACACCATTCTGTTAAGGGGTGATTGGTGCAGAGAACTCGTATTGAATTCCAAGATCATCATAGAAGTCGTTGAACTGAGAGTTTTCAAATTCCCTGTCATGATCACTACGAACTCTAGCAATCTTCCCAACTGGACTTCCTTTTTCTGTCTGTAATTTTATCACAAGACTTCTAAACACTTCTACAGTATCGGATTTTTCTTTTAGAAAAGCTACCCCGGTAAATATGGAGAAATCATCAACACATATGAAAATATATTTCTTGCCACCTATACTAGGTGTGTTGACTTGACCCATCAAATCCACATGTAATAATTCAGATTTCTTGAGGTAGTTATGTACTGAATGAAGTGTGGGGAGATCGAATTTTTTTACCTTGTTGACATGGTCCACAGAAAATTCTGCCTTGGCTTGTCAATGTGGGCATACCTCGTACTTCCTTTGAATTTGCAATTTTCACCAAGGCTTTGTAATTGATGTGGCCAAGCTTTCTGAGCCACAGAGATCCTTTATCTTGTTTAGAGCTCATACACTTCACTTCCTATTCTAGCAAATAGCAATTATCTGATGATTGAATGCTTTAAAGGACTTGGCTTCTCCGTGTTTCATTATACATTTATCTTTCTAAAATTCCACAGTCATATTTTCGTCACACAATTGACTTATGCTTATCAGATTTGCCTTTAAGTCTTCAACAAACAAAACAATGGTGAACACTGGGAATCCTTCAATTTATAGGTCTCCTTTTCCAACCACTCTATTCTTCTTTCCATTGCTAAAGGTAACAAAACCACCATCATATGGTGTGATGTTTGTGAGGAATTCCTGAGTGCCATTCATGTGGCGAGAACATCCACTATCAAAGTACTACGAATCTCTGGAATGTGCTATAAGAGAAATATGTGTAACAAGGCAAGTACTAGAGCTTTTGACAATCCATACCTTTCTGACCATCTTTGGTTTCTGGACCTCGTCTATGTTGGAACATATCAAGAGTTGTCGTCCTGTCATAATGCCTCTGAGCAATGTTCCTCTATGTGCCCTTGATATGAGCAGTAGCTACAGATGAGAGGTTTCCTTTAATGAGGTTTAACAAACTTTCTCTTTAGATCTCAAATCTTCGACTTGAGCGTGACTGTGTTCTTAGGTGGGGTTGTCATATCCAATTGTGTGTTGATCTCCAAAGCTTTTTCCCATAACCAGAATATTATCAAGTTTTGCTTTTCCAAAGCTCAGCTTGGTAATAGCTGCTTCAGATGTCTCATCTCTCTTGGTTGCTGAAATTAGCTTCACATTCAACTCATCACTCTCTTTTCTGAGTTCAGCAACTTCCACATGCAACTCCTTTTCTATCTCAGCCAGATGGTTTTTCTCTTCCTTCAGTACTTTGTTTGTATCAACAACTTGGAGAAATTTCCTTGACACAACCAAGGGAAAAATAAGTGACCGTGCTCTGATACCAAATGAAAATTGGTTTTACTAAAATTTCTTAATTATTACTACTATGTTCCAACATAACCTATCTAACAAAGTATGCAGTAAAGTAAAGCATAAAAACACGAGACTTGGTTACATAGTTCGGTGAAATCCACCTACATCTACGGGGCTTGGCCTAGTTTAGAATGAATCCACTAATGACAAAAGATACAGTACATAGTACACAAAACTTACTATTACTAATAAAACGTGTGAATTCTGCAAGCTCCCCTTGCTACCGATCCACCTTGATCAAACTCCCTCTGACCTCGAACCTAATTGACGCTGGATCTCCTCCTCCCAAGGAATTCAGACATACAATTTGAACTTTGAACGACAGGTCACGTATGTTGGAACATATAGATCTAGCTCTCGCAAGACTCTCGGAAAAGATAAAAAATCGGTGTGTAAATTTTCACAATTAAGTTCGTGAGTTTAATGCAGCTGTGATGTCCCTTTTTAAAGCAATGAGCAGATCTGAACTCTCCATGATTATCTCCATAATATTCACATTCCTTATCTACTTTTGAAGTATATCTAAATCCCATAAATAAAGTGATTTTCCTCATCACAATATATCTCATATATTCGATAAACCCAATACCATATTTGTAGGGATTTTCCATAAACCTACTATGCTTCTATCATCGCCTAATATATTGCAGAATTTTCAGTTTTCCATAAATTAACAAATACCATAATATTCTATTTTTCTTTCATAACATCTTATAGGCGTGAATGTGGCTGACCGCCTGTTCCAACATGGAATATTTTTCATTTCCAATTTTTTTCACAAATTGCCAATTAAATAATCAATGAAAGCCACTTGACTTTACACTTCTATTTATTAGCTTGCTAGCTTCTATACTCTCCGTTCGCCATTAACCATTAATAACTACTCTCCCTGTCCCATATTAAATTTCATAGAATTTTTTTCACGCTCATCAAGAAATTTATCTAGCCATCAATATATTTAACTATGTATAATAACGGTAAATAAAAAGTTACTTTTGGAAAACTACTTGTTACGACAAATTCAACCATATAACATATGATAATATAATTGTTTGTATATATATTCCAATATATGGTCAAAATTGGACATCTAAATCGTGTCATAAAGTGAAGTGTGAAGCTTGAGCTAGGACGGAGGGATTAAGATAGATTGCATCTATCTTCGTTGAAATAGAAACTTTGTAGGTGTGGTATATGGACAGATGGGTCGAATATGGGCCAGATATTATAAGTAATTATTAAAAATATGGGTATGATGCATTTTGATCTGTTTTATTATGGCTCAAAATGGGGCGGGACTAAATGAGGTTGAGTTGAAACCCTCTCAACTCACGAGTAAAATATCACCCAATTCGCGGGTAAAAAAAGGATGAACTTGCAAATTTCAATCCATATTATGACTCATTCTGAACCCATGGGTTTCAACCCACATTATGATCCATATGAATTTATATACCAATCTATGTGGGTCAACCTGTGGGTTTCGACCCATATATTGACTCATGTTGGTTTGTTTACCAACCCATATAGCTAAACCCACAAGTTTCAACTCATATGGGTAGACCCATGGATTTCAACCCATATCATTAAATTAATACCTTAGTCTTGGCATTTATAGAATTATATGTACTTCCTCTTTGTTAAAGATTCCTCTAATTAGCTCTGAGTTCCATCTCGTTCCATTTGTCTCTATGAAATTGTTCACTGTAATATCCGCTAGGTAATCGAGCGAAAACGAGGTAGAGTTTGTTGAGTTTGTCTTGTTAACCATATATCAAGTTTTATTCATGTGGTACCATTGCCTATTCTTTTCCTTATTTGTTTCCACGATAGATTTCGACCTTCAATAATTGATCTCCGGAAAAAAAGAGAGGCAAGAACTGAGTGTTGCTTCGAGCATGGAGGTTATTGGATGATATTTTTCCTCTAGTAGTTTTGCTATGGATGATGTTGGATTTGTTGTGAGCCTCCAGACTAGTTTCCGAAGCATCGCCAGACTAAAATGTTTGAGTATAATCTTCTTATTCCTTTTGAATGCAAAAGTTGCGTTATTGGTTTGGTTTATTTTCCTTTTTTTATTAGAGGTTTTCCCCCAATCTTTTGCATACAAGCGGTCAATATTTATTAGGGCGAACGACTTGCCAGACCCTCAAACTCTTGCCATTTGACCATTTTAGCCCCCCCATTTTATTTTCGATCACTTTCATCCCTGAACTTATCATTCTTCTGTCCATTCTCTCCTTCAATTTGTGATTTTCCTCCATTTTCTGAAGTCAATCTGACTTTTCCTGGGGTAAAAACATCTTTTTCAAATTTTCCATCTGACTGCATAATTACATGACATCCTTTAGGACAACCTTTAGTCAATTTCTCCAAACTCAACCTAGTCGGATTCACCCCAATGAGCACAAGATACTACAACTTTGGGAAATTCTTCGTCACTGTAATCAACCCTTCATCACCAATACGAGTTGCTTTCCATCTGTCGATATGAAGCTTCCTCAAAAGCCCACATTTTTTAACTATCAACTTCAACCCATCATTTGAATAGTCAGGGGTTTTAACAAAATGTAAGATTTCGAGATTGACAAAATTTGAATTGGCCAAAAGCCTGGCATCAGACACATTGAGCCTCTCTAAATAGACCTCCACCAACTCGTTCACCTATCCGTAATCACTTCGAGAAGCTTATCCCAATCCCCTGAGCATCTAAACAGCTTAAGAGTTTTCAAATTCTTAGCTCCAATAATCAACGGCTTAAAACACTGCCCATTATAAGGCTCATTCAAATAGATAACCTTCAATGAAGCGGTGGCAGCGCTGGTTCTAATGGGCTCAGCCGCTGTGCCGTCGGTGATGCCACATAAGTGCTTAATTGAAATCTCCTCGAGGGTGGAGCAATTGTTTTGGAAAAATTTCATATCTCAGTACCGAAATCACATGATCCACATGAGAGCTTCTTTAAACTCTTACAGTTCTTTGAGAATTTGCTTATTCCAACATTAGTGAGCTCCCGGTAAGCGCAGAGGTTTAAGCACGTGAGGTTATGCTACCTCGTTGAGATCAGGACAAGTGCGTCATTGGGTATGCTCGCAGATTTACGGTTGCATTTCAACTTGAGTTTTGATACCGAATCAAAGCGCGTGAAGATCGACGCGATGAAGCTAGATTGCTGCCACTGGGCATTGCGGGAGAGGTGGAGGCGGCTCTGCCCCTCGACCTGGAGCTACCGACGGCAGACGATAGAGCAGCTTTTCCTATCGTCAGAGCTCAGGCTCTAGAAGATGATGGTGAGGCACTCGTTCGAGAGATCATTGATGTGTTGGACATATATTGATTATATCATACGAAAAATCAAATAACAAAATTGAACGAGCAATTAATATATGCAAGAATAATAATTTTTTATTAATTATTCAAATATACAGTCGAAAAGCTTAAATTATAAATAATCAAAGCATAAATCATGTTTCAAGTAATCACAAATTGATGGAGTCACGAGTAACACTCGCTGCCCTTGAAACGAATGAGTCCCGTCGTGGACATCGTTCCCTAGGATAAAACCATCGCAGGTAACAATTAACACGTAAGAGTTACCTGGGATTCACGCAAGGCCCGAAGGACTATCACCTCGACAGAGCACCAAATGGAAACTTCGAGAAAGACAGACAGAAGACTCAAGTTTAGAATAAATGAGGAACTTGAGAATGGTGCGAATTTTCTGACTGACTTAGAGGCTCTATTTATACTACTCTAAGAGACCCTAATCATGGAAACATGATATTCTGATTTTCTGTAATTAGAGAAGAATATTCTCCAATCACCAACTCACCAAATCCGAGACATTCCATGAATACTCGAATCATATCTGCTGGAAAAGGAAGAAATATTTGTACAAATATTCTTCATCATATTAAACATGGTAAACCGCATATTTATTTAAGACAAGATATCTCACAAAATATGGAAGTATTTTGTTCTTATCTCTTAAGAATTACACACAAGTAATTCCATATATACTATGCGGTTGGGCCTTCATAAGACTTCCATGCGATCCATACGCATTTTGGACAGTCCAGAGAAAATTACCTGGGCCAATTTTCACCCATTTTTTTTCCTCTTTCAAGAGTGAAATTAAAACATTCATATCTCATTCACCCTTGATCCGTTTTGAGAGTTTAAATAGTCGATTTTATAGTACTCGCGGAGGAGAACCCAAAAATGACATCCATTGACCCAAAATCTATTCGGGTCCCACTCTAAACGAAGCCCAAAAAGTTGACGAATTTCAACCTTTTAACCATCATTTTCCAACAATCCCCCACATGAATAGATATTGATGTAGGAATCAGAACAATCACGTCAGACACAGAGTTTGACTTGGTGATAGATTCATTTCGACGGCATAGATGCTGCATAGGATAAGTAGGTATCACCCTTTGAACTTTCCCTTGAGAGAGTACACTTAGCCCACTGGTTAGAAAGTAGACGCGATGTCCTTGAACTTCCCCTACCGCTTGTGTGAACGACAATGCATTTCCCACAGACATCTTTCCTAGCCCTTGCGCTTTCCTCGGTTGTGTCCATTAATCAGGCCATGGCACATGCCTAGTTCTGTAAGGTTTCTAAGGAATTGCGTCCCAATAATTCCCTTTCGAAGCGGCCACACTTCTCGCTTACATAGGTGATTCTTGGCGTAAGAGTAGTTCCGTAAACTATTGAGCTCTTTCGAGTACTACATACTCGATGTCTTGAATCATTAAAAGCAATTTAATGCTTAACCTCTATTCACATCACTGTTTCTTCATCATAGGAATAAGACAGGAGGTATGAAACCCCCACAGTGATCGCGATGGGTCTTTGCAGTTTAGTTGTCCCTTTGAACCTAGATCTTGGGATCTCCAGTCACATAGGTTGGGTGTCCACGTACGTAACCCACCATTTATTGGACTTAGTCATATTCCTTTTGATGAGTTCTCAACTAACTCTCGATTCAATTTCTTCGTCAAGAAATTGATTGAATCCTTTCGTCAAAGAATAACAACTCTTATCATATTGACCTTACGTAGTCAACTTCGATAATTCTCATAGAGAGTAGTCATCCAATGGTAAAGTGTCTTTGTCGAGACACACCATCATCGATATGGCTTTAAGCTACAAGCTTTACGCTACACCAATACGCATAAAAGTGCTTTGGTCATCCGAGGGTATATCTTTCCCAATTTTGTCCAACACGATGGACTTAGATTCCTCTATGAATCTAGCAAGAGAGAACCATTTCTCTAGAAAACTCAAGCCATATCCACGAGTCTCACACACAGCTTGTTTCCAGTGATCTTTTCTAGATTACTCGTGTATCATCTTACTATCCATTGTAAGAATAGTCTAATGTGCACTTTAATAAGTACAACAGACTATCAATGACTCTTGAGTTATCTTCTTAAGAGACACCTCACCTTTACAAAAAGGTAACTCATAATGTTTAGAGTCATTCCATTGAATACGACATATCTCCAAGAGACTCAATCATCGTATCAATTTTACTATCAATGAGAAAATCATAAATCAAAGACATAAATAACATGGTCATTTTTCGTGTCTCTTAGCGTATCTGCCTTCATCAACCTCATTGATTTAATATCACTGGCTAGAACAATTAGTTTGGTCACATGATGGATCATTTAGGAGCATTGAGTTTTTCATTTTGCTCTGTTCAGATTTTAATATCTAAATCTCCAAATAACCATTTAGGTCCATTAGATGTACTTCTAGCTTTCACAAAACCTTGATAGCACGTACCATCACCCTTGGACTCATTCTCACATCTAGAGAACACCCATCAAGTACACAAATATACTTACTAATTGTTCAAATCTACTAGTACTCTAGTGATTTGCACTCATGGTAGATCAATCTCTCTATTGATCACCACTTTCCACAAAAATTATTTCATGGAATCTCGTTTCCTTCGTTGGTTTATCCCTGATCCTTAATGATTTCATCTATTGACTCTTAAGTCCATTTAAGATAAATCAAGATCTTTAACAGAAACTTCCACAAAATACACTTTCCATCAAGATATATTTCTAGTTTCTGCATAATATTTCTTGTGAATTTCAAGAAATTGATAGCACTTCAACATTGTGCATATCTGGTAAAGATACTGTTTAAGTATTACTTTTACTACATTCGCAATATGCCAACCCACACATTCGAAAGGACTTTTAGGATGGCTCTATGAGGAGTTTTATTTTTCTCCTTCTTGGGGTATCTTATTTAAAAGATCGCCAGCCAACTTAAAGGCTCCCCCACAATGCTTGATCATTTCTAGCAATTTCCTTCAATCACCAAATGACCTTGCAAATGTCTACATTGTGAATCACATTCCCCATAGGATTCTATGTATTCACATCATGGTCACAGATAACCTCATATGTTTTCTATGCATCACGTAAGTGGTTTCGTTAATATACAAACCCAACTTACTAAAAGTCCGTGTGTTCAATAATGAATCGAACACTAGATTCTTACCCATAAAATTTCTTTTAGGGCTTGATCCTTTCAACAATCAAAACACCTTCATGTATTGATCTTTTATCGTGAAAGTCTCTCTTATTCCTTCAACTCCCTTGGAATTAGAGATAACTAAACTTTTCGATCTCAATTAATCGTTCTTCCTCGCATGACCAATACCACAACCAATGCAGTATTAATCAATCGAGGATTCGATTAACTCTCACTAGGGCGCAGTGTGAGTTTACCAACTCCACACAATTTCATGCCCATTTTAAAGCCAAGCTTCACTACAACTGTACTTTACTTTCAGACTACTCAAATCAAACTTGAGTGTCTTTATGCTCGAAACACATTCAAGTCCATTGCTCAACTCAAGTTTGAGTGCACTGCTCGACTTGATTTCGAGTTTACCCTTTTGGTTCGAGTTAAAGTCCTCCCGACTTGATCAACTTGATTCAAATCTCTCGTGGTTACTTTCTGACTTCAAGTACCTATCAAAATTCATATCGTCGTTGAATTTTTAGATTTTCGTCTACCCCCCACATTAGGCTGGTTTTATTAAACATCCCCACACATGTTAAGTTTCTCAAAAAACTCGTGTCTTGGGTTCCTAGACCAAATGCCTTAGGATTACTCATCTCAGAATTCTAAGGCTTTCCAACCAAAAATCTAGAGAATTGACCAAATATCTTGGGATTCCATATCTCATGATTCTTAGATTTTTCAACCATAAATCAAGAGATTTGACCAAAAGTCTCGGGATTCTCATTCTCAGGATTCTTAGTTTTCTCAACCAAATTCTTGAGATTTTCCCCTCAATTCTTTGATTACAAATAATCAAAGGTTTTTAGCATAGTCATGATAACTCATGCTTTAGGGTTTATACCATGGTTCACAAGAACCAATACCCTAGACATAGTTATAAACTAATGTCTTTACGTTCACATTTATCAGGTCATACAAAATAACCAGAATATGTCGAACTTCGAGCTCATATGATCTATCTGTGCAATCTAACAATTGTCACTCGTGAGCCATATGCTCGTAAGCGATCAATCAAGATAGCCAATTATCGGGACAAGCCTTGTCAAACCTTTCATTGCATCAAAAGGGCACTTTCCCAAACAATTAATATAATTATAGCATATAAAGCATAACACAATTTTAGACACAACATAGATCTAAAATTTTTTGTATATGCAGCTAAATCAAGTCCCTAAATGAACGAGAATACATCATGGATCAAATAACCCAATGTCACATACTTCATTCATGCACGAATATATTTCACTCTTGCCGAGAGATGTCATGTTTAAGTGCAAATGAAGTTTACCAATTTTTTCGCATGCGATTCTCAGACCAAGCATATAAAAGTCATGAATCACTAGCAGCATATTTGCACACAAATATGGTTTAAATCTTTAACCAACATGAGCAGCCCACATCACCAAATTATTATACCATGCAAAATAGGTATTTCAACATTTGATTAAGTATTTAAGCAAATACTCTAACATTTCAAGGGCTTCGGAAATTAAACATGTCTCATAATTTCCAAACATATGTACTGCTTTCATGTAATTGAATAATAATGTCTGATCCCATATTCTAAACTCGTGGCATTTTTTTCCCGTAAATTTAATTCAATCTTTCATGCAAAGAATCAAATATGATTTCTTACCATATCAACATTTAATCTCATAAGCATGAATATCACGGAATTAGCATATTTCCATAATTATGCCATGTAATTTAACATACATGTTCAACTCAATTTTCCACATAATCAAGTGATTAATATAACCAAATCCATTCACTATCAAATTCGATAGCCTTAGTGTACTGGACATATATGTGCACATATTATTCACATAACACTCTTTGTAACAAAGTCTTGTTCACGCCCAGATTCACGCAAATGGTCATCAAATATAATCCAAGCAATATATGTATATAAAGCATATGTCATGATTCACTTTAATCAACGTGTATACGTACCATAGTTAGCACAACCGTGGTTACACTCTTGATTCATTCATGTTGCCAAGCAAATCCTGCTGTATCTCCATGCCTAGTTTCTCTTCCATAAGAGAGATACAACCGTGTATACTCGGATTCACCAATGCGTACATACAAAAGATTTCCATCGTTAAATATATGTACAAATCGTAGTATAATATTTTAAATAATTATACATAACAAATTGCTCAATATGATTTTGTTGTAAATAACCAAAACCATTAGCATGCATATTTACGCAATTAGCATGCGTATTAATCATTCCTACGAGCATATCAATATTTACGCAGATATGCACCTCAATTTCCAGCATGCAATCAGATTCTCACAATTATATTCACAAATATTGCATGCCATCCTTTTTATTTACAGAAAACATGTTTCCGCATGCATATCATTAACCAAATCAATATAATTCAACAAATTTCATTCGTTTCAAGACTGTTGGACATATATTGATTATATCATACGGAAAATCAAATAACAAAATTGAATGAGCAATTAATATATGCAAGAATAATAATTTTTTATTAATTATTCAAGTATACAGTCGAAAAGCTTAAATTATAAATAATCAAAGCATAAATCATGTTTCAAGTAATCACAAATTGATGGAGTCACGAGTAACACTCGCTGCCCTTGAAACGAATGAGTCCCGTCGTGGACATCGTTCCCTAGGATAAAACCATCGCAGGTAACAATTAACACGTAAGAGTTACCTGGGATTCACGCAAGGCCCGAAGGACTATCACCTCGACAGAGCACCAAATGGAAACTTCGAGAAAGACAGACAGAAGACTCAAGTTTAGAATAAATGAGGAACTTGAGAATGGTGCGAATTTTCTGACTGACTCAGAGGCTCTATTTATACTACTCTAAGAGACCCTAATCATGGAAACATGATATTCTGATTTTCTGTAATTAGAGAAGAATATTCTCCAATCACCAACTCACCAAATCCGAGACATTCCATGAATACTCGAATCATATCTGCTGGAAAAGGAAGAAATATTTGTACAAATATTCTTCATCATATTAAACATGGTAAACCGCATATTTATTTAAGACAAGATATCTCACAAAATATGGAATTATTTTGTTCTTATCTCTTAAGAATTACACACAAGTAATTCCATATATACTATGCGGTTGGGCCTTCATAAGACTTCCATGCGATCCATACGCATTTTGGACAGTCCAGAGAAAATTACCTGGGCCAATTTTCGCCCATTTTTTTCCTCTTTCAAGAGTGAAATTAAAACATTCATATCTCATTCACCCTTGATCCGTTTTGAGAGTTTAAATAGTCGATTTTATAGTACTCGCGGAGGAGAACCCAAAAATGACATCCATTGACCCAAAATCCATTCGGGTCCCACTCTAAACGAAGCCCAAAAAGTTGACAAATTTCAACCTTTTAACCATCATTTTCCAACATGATGTAATCGGGAGAGCTGTCTGATGCTAAAACGACATCTTCGGTGTGGTGAATCTTCATGGAGGCGGAGGGTCTGGGCTTGATGGGGGTGAAATGAAGGGTTTGTGCTTCGATAGTGGAAGAAGGTGATTGGCCCATCAATCCACGACAGAGGCGCGGTGGAGGGAGGCGGCTGACATGTAGGAATATTCAGCTGAGTAGATGAAATGAGGGTATAGTTTTCAAAAACAATTTTTTTTAGGCTAAAGCATTTTTTGTGGAGGACCCGGATTTGAAACCCTCATTTAATTTGAAGTCAGATGGAAAATTTGGAAAAAAAAAAATTTTCCCCTGGAAAAGTCAGGTTGACTTCACAAAATGGAGGAAAGTCAAAAATTGAGGGAGAGAATGGACGGAAGTTGATAATTTTTTAGTTCAGGGGCGAAAGTGATCTGGAAAAAATGGGGGGTTCAAAGGGTCAAATGACAAGAGTTAGAGGGTCTGGCAAGTCGTTCGCCCTATTATTTATTAGTTTCTCTAATAATTTGAATGATGACATTGTATATATTAGCATGACTTGCATAACTGCCTTGATTATAACTTCATCTCTTCTTTTCAACAATTGTTTATGCTTCATGTTTTGGACCTTTGTCCAAAGTTTTCTCTTAATACTTTAGCGAGGAGATTTTGATCTTCCAAAAGTTTTGGTAATTCTACGTACTTATGAAGATCTTCCTTTTTTATGATACACATAATACCCAAGATGATGTTTCTAGTTCCATTATCAATATTAGGAGTAAAAGAAATAAATGATTTATCAAAATTGACACTTTGTCCCAATATCATCTCATATTGTTTCAAAATCTATTTCAATTGAGCGGATTCATTGTTCGTAGCTTCTCCAAATATTAAGGTGTCATCAGCAAAAAACATATGAGATAAAACCGGTGCCGAATGATCAATTTTTTCCATTAATTTCCTAAAGCATATTTGATAAAATTTCCTCGTAGATGAAAAATAAATAAGGCAATAGTGGATTCCCTTGTCTTATTCCTCTATTGGATTTAAGATTTCAGAAGTTTTTTCGATTTAACATAAAAGACAATTCAACCAAAGATATACATTGTTGAGTGAGATTGATAAACTCAGTTTGACAAATCCATATTTTGTAGGTCTTTATGTAATAAAGGCTTCTCAACACTGTCAAAGCTTTGCTCATAATTAATTTGATTGACATGTACCATTTTTTTTCTAGTCGCCTTACCCTTAATATAGCAGCGTGCTTCATGAACTATTAAAATATTATCTGTTATGATCCTACTTGGTATGAAACACTACTGGAAAAGAGGTACATACGCACCGGTATAAATTCATGAGTACAGGTATACTGGTGTGTATGTAACAAATTGCACTGGTATTTATCATGTTAACATCGGTACCGGTGCAAATAAAAGTACATACGCACCGGTATTCTCTCAACCGGTGTAAAGTTCACCTATTTTCGCACAGGTGTTGGTTCTACCAGTGTACCAATGTCAAATATATTGCACCGGTACTATTCAAACATGTATTTGTACTGGTACAATTGCTAACATGTGCACCGGTACAGGATTACCGGTGTGTACTTATTTACCCTTTTTATTAATTTGGCGCAGAGAGGTAAAAATTTTAAATCGGCAATGGGAAATTAACAGTGCAGAAGTTTTAAAAAGCGGGAAAATTTTGCATCTGTACACCCGTTACAATTAGCATCAGTGTAGGAATTGATCACACAACGGTATTTTATTAATACCGGTGCCAAATAAATTCTTATTCTTGAATTTTGGAGCAAAAACTATTAGCTTTCGCACCGGTATTGTGATTGTACCGGTAAAGGATAGGAAAATATGTTCCCTTTGGCTGAAAATCTACACCTCTAACGGATTTTATCTGTGTAAAATGCTTCAAATGCACCGGTAAAGTCTAAATACTGGTGTATAAAATAGCATTAAATGCTCACCTACCCCTTTTTTAGCGGGTTAAAAATGAGATTTTTGGAAGAAGAGGTTCATTAATGGTGTTTTTTTGCTGATAAAGGAATTGAATTTTCCACAATGAAGACCCTTGAATGTACCTTTTTTTGAATTACATTTATGGATATTAAGGATTTCATGTATGGTTTTGGTTAGTAGATATATTTACTATTCGTGTTTGATCATTTGATGGTGATTGAGGTAGAATTGTAGATATTAGTTTGTGATTTGTTCTCAAGGTTGTTGTAGTTATAAGGCTATGGCTTTTGATTCCTATAGTGTTGGACATGTTAAGAATGTTGTAATTGTAATGTTGGTGTATATTGTGTATTTATGATGTTGCATGATTAGGAAGTCATAATGAAAATTTTTGTTTTATTAAATGTGTTGAAGTTTGATTGTTGGACATTTATTGATATGTAGAGTTGTATCGCACCATCGAGAGGTATAAGAATGCATATGCCAACGTTAGTAGGGTGAGCGATGAATATATTATGTTCATGGATGAGTTTTTGGAGCATGCTTTTAGTCGAGAGAAGTAAATATTATGTCCCTATTGTGATTAAGGAAATCGAATTCGTACTGATAAGAAGGAAACCCTGAAACTCCATTTGTATAGCCGGGGTTTGCGAAAGATTATGTTGTGTGAACCTTTCATGGGGAAAAAATCACCACAGGAAGTGAGAGTTAGTAGTGAGGGAGAGTGTTTTAGGCATGCTAAGTTGGATGACATTTGTGAGGAGGTTGTTAATGAGTTTAGAGGGAGGCCTGGGGTTTTTGCTTACTTCCTTGGTGAGAAGGATACACCATTGTATCCCAGTTGCAAGAAGAGAGACACAGTTATGTCTTGTTTGATAGAGTTGTTTAATTTGAAAGGTGTAGGGTCATGAAGTGATACTAGCATGAATAAATTGCTAAAGTTTTTGAATGAAAAGCGTCCACCTGATAAGAGGGTTCCTGATAACCTTTATGAAGCTAAGAGAATTCTGTGCCCGATGGGATTGGAGTATGAAAAGATACATGCTTGTCTGAACAATTGTGTCCTATATCGGGGTGACCTTAAGGATATGATTGTTTGTCTAGTATGTAATTTGTCACGTTATAAGAAGAAGAGAAATGTGGCTGTCGGTGAAGAGCATGTTGTGCCGGTGAGGAAGTGGGTGCCCACCAAATGTATGTGGTATCTTCCCATTATTTTGAGGCTGAGAAGGTTTTTTAAGAATGAAAAGGATGCAAAGAACTTGACGTGGTGCGTTGACTGGGGAGGTTGTAAAAATAAAGATATAATTCGACACCCGGTAGACGCAGACCAGTGGAAGAAATTTGACAGGATGTATCCACACTTTGCATCCGAAACTAGGAATTTTATGCTTTGTGTACTGATGGTATGAACTCATTTGGGAATATGTCCTCGAAACACAGTTCGTGGCTAGTTATTCTTGCCATTTACAATCTTCCCCTGTACTTGTGCATGGAGAGAAAATATGGGTTGATGCCCATCATGCTCAAGGTTATTGTTTTCAAGTGTTGTCTGGTGGAACACGGTTCAGGTGTTGTTGTTGAGAAGCCCATGGGGTTCACGTTGGTCGACTTTGCTACCTAGGCACAATAAGTTCTTTTACATCAAGGACCCTTCAAATGAGAAGTATCATGTGGTGTTGCATGGGAAGAAGTTTTACTTTGATGAGGAGATTGATCATCCCGCCATAACTGATAGTCCTGAGTTTCCATCGGTATTTCCTGATTTGGAAGATGATGGGGGACCCATTGTTGGAAGGCGTTCTCATGGCGATGAGCTGTGGGTTGATGAGAGAGGTGAAATAGTAGCTGGGAACAATAACTTGAAGCGGAAGCGATAGATCGGTTGTTCCCGACCGTTGTTTTTGTGACCTTGTTTTGTGAAAAATTGTGTGATTATTGAGCGATTTAGCATGTAATGTATTTAATTAACATTCTTTTATGAATCGGTTGGCATGATCCGTGATTTCAATGGAATGTTTATGAATTGAACCGGTGAAAATGTGTTTAAGTTGAGATTAAATTTTCTAGTAGGTGTTGATTTTTTACACCGGTAAAGATGAAATTACCGGTGTAGAAAAACAAGGGAGGGACTCTATTTTGTACTTACGCACCGGCACTCATACCGGTGCACAGTACTTAGAAAATGATTTGGTCTTTTTGCTCTCGGGTCCAAAAATATCAATTTTTTGGCATTTAAAGCAGTGTAAAACGGCTGCTTTTTATAACATTTGCACCGGTAATTGTACTGGTCCTGTGTACTTAGAAAAAAATTGTGAAATTTACTCTCGGGTCAGATTAGTTGAAAAAAAATTTAAGCTGCCTAAAGCAGTTGCATTAGGCCTCGTTTTACACCAGTATATGTATAATATCGGTGTATAAAAAAAGGTTCCCTTTTTAAAAACCCAATCAGTACCCTATTTTCACAGTACTTAGAATTTATATCTCTCACACCATACCATCTCAATCACTATCCATCTTTGGTGAAATCCTACGTGGGTTGGCATATAATCAGGTAAACCACTGCAATGCCTCTATGGTGATTATTTAGCAATTGCATATGAAATAGAATCATTGAGAGTGTGACATCATAAATAGCTTGACTTGAATGTAAGGTGTTTGATGAAATGCCTCAATGTGTTTCTTAGGAAATTCCTCCAAAATCCAATTCGAAAATGATATGCCATTTAACGTCCCCATCATTGCCAAAAGTATCACCATACACTTACCCGGATGGTACCTTCATGTTCGAGGAGGCTAGGTTGGTCCATGAATCTTACATAGGACGGAGTCATCACATAGAGAGAGGAATTGAAGCATCCCCCTCATTCGAACAAACTATACAGAAGCTTGGGTGGGAAAAATTTTGCGAGACTCTGCAACCATTCAACTTGACCATTGTAAGTGAGTTCTATGCAAACTTGAAGTGCGGGCCGAGCTATAATCATGTGTATTGTAGAGGTAAAACTGTCCATGTGACACCATAATCTTTCAATGGCTTGTTTGGGTTGCCCAATGTTCCAAACAATGAAGACGAGTTTCTCGCACTGCATTTTCTTGGTGATGACAGCTATATTCTACAACAATCAATTGAGAAGGAGATTGTTGGGACAATAACTTGGGTAGGTACGGACATAGGCAAGTTGGCAAACCCAATTGGAGCAAAATCCTAAGAAAACTCTATCTCCGGAAATGAATGGGCGGTACCACTTTGTGGTGTCTAGAATCCATCTAGTAGCTGTTAACACAGAAGTTCACAAATTTCACCTCACCTTCTTGTATGCAATAAAAAGGGATCTTTGATAGAATGTTGGTCATCAAATTGTCCTATGCTACAGAGGGAACGAGATCAGATGGGATCTTATGCCTATTGCAGCATAATTTTTGTGCTTTGTTCAAGAGCGGGAATTAGTGCCCGTACACATGACGTTTATTGATAACCAATGTGTAAGATTTGTGTGGACTCTTTCTATAGATAGAAAACTGACACATTTTTCACTATTATTAAATCCAGAGTTGCTGCATTGGAGGTTGGCGTAGCAAACTTACTTGAAGAATCCAAATACCAAAGATTCCGGTAGGAACATATGGCCAAGGTTATGACGTATCAATTTCCTAACGCCGTGGTAGCAGTAAAATTTTTTCCAACCTTCCGTACAGGTGATGTTAAGAACATAGGCATTGACACAAGTACCCGTGATGGTGATGCAACAGGACCAGCTGACGGGGTATAACCATTTCTCAATATTATTCGTAGAAAACTTGTATTAGCGATTAGAAAGAGTAGATTATGTACTCAACTTTGATTGTGTTGCACTTAGACAGTTTGACATTCTTACTTTTGACAAACATGCATGATGATGAATCGAATAAAAAATGTGTGCGCCGCATTTATTGAAATTATATCCGTCAAATACACTCATGAAGACCAAAAAGATAGCCAAACGTAGTTGGCCTATTTTTTTCCTTCAGGACCGTCGAATATGTGGCATTATATTCCTAGAATGGCTAGAATTACAAAAAAAAATGTAGCATTGGGAGCTATGGAGGTTCCCCAAGTAAATTTGTGGGCAATAGTGTAATTATAGAAAATATAGTCCAAACATTCATTGTTGGTTTTACAGAGCCTTCCGTCCACCAGTAGGGTTTACAAATGCATTAACATCATCGTTGTGTATTGAATTGCATATATGTGGAGTCAATTTTATATTTCGACCCTTCCAAGATTCTTAGAGGGACTAAATTGCAAAATTGAAAAGTTTACTTGTAAATTGAAATTGCAATCCGATCAAACTGGATGGTCCACAAAACAACCCTTTTGTATTTCCAAGTAAAACATGCAGGGAAATGAACGAGTCCAGGCTCCGTATTTAGTTTCGAAGATGTTCAGATTACACATAAAAACATTGGAGTAAACCCTTACCGTTTACTTTACAACACCTACTAGCGCTTCAGGACGAACCACCACCCGGGCACAAATATGTTTTAATTAATATTTAATCATGGAATATTCAATATGATAATTTCTGTAGTTTCCTAACACGTCGTAACCGGATGTCACAATTAGGGGGACCTAATTGCAATAAACGCATACAATCAGCTTTGCGGGTTCCTTGGTACCGTTGAGGTACGCAAACGTTACTTATTCAATCTGGAGCATTGGAAAATTCCAGTTGGGCCGGTGGAAAAGTGCTTGAAGGGGTCGAATGAAATATTTGGGGTCTATCTGCAATTTTTTTGAAATTAAACAATTCTTAGAAATGTCACCGTATGGGGCCTATGTGTGGTTGATATTTGCATGAAACAACTGGTACAATGTCTATTCACGATAATTGAACGTCAATTTGATTAAATGGGGTCGTTTGAAAAATGCACGAGATGCAAATGCAAAAAGTGATAATTTAAACAAGTAATAAACTTTTTTTACACCGGTATTAATGAAGAAGTACCGGTGTATTTGTACAACTTTTTTTATCGCATTTCAAAATTTTCAATTTTTTGGATTTTTAATAAGGTGCGAAACATTTTACATCGGTAATTTAAGATTTTGCACCGGTAGATATACCGGTGATGGACAGTTAGAAAAAATTACAGAAATTACTCTTGGGTTGAACGTTTTTTTCCAAAAATATATTTAAAGTAGCCGTAGGCAGCTATTTTTTGCACATTATTACACCAGAATTTTCCTTTTATACACCGGTACTATATACCAGTGTACTACACATAACCAAAAGTTTTGTGCATTCCTCTCGAGTCAAAGGAAAATTCATTTAAAGCAGCTGCACACAGCTACTTTTCTTCATTTTTAAACTGGTATTGTTACCGGTGATGAATAGTTAGCAAACATTCGTGCCCATTTTCACTCTTCTTGCACCGGTACTGTGTGTATTACCGGTGTGAAAAAATGTAACTTCTGAAATCAACACTGTTTGAAACAGCCATAACTCCCGCAATTCATCATATTCTTATCTTCAAATCCTTCAATTTCTCTTCAAAACCGCCATCAACCACTCCAACCATTCAATCCACAACTCCTCATCAACCATTGTAACTCCTCATCTCCCATTCCATCCTTATAAAGTGTGGAGCAACACAAAAGAACCAACAAAAACGAGAGAGGAAGTTGGGAAGAGAAGAAAGTACTTGGCGATCTGTTCTTGGCGAGTTCGAAAAAGGGAGTGGCAACAAAAATGCTCCATTGGTGAATGTAAGTATTGGGGTTTATGTTAGCATGGGTTACCAAGTCAAATTTTCTTCAAAAAACCATTTCATCCCTCACGTACAATACATGTTTGATCAATTGCCTCTATGACAAAAGATATGTAAATCGAGAAAAAGTTGAATGACACTCTTGAATGGTATATTTATACAATTGTGGGGAATAAATATTTTGCATTTTTTGTGGATGGGTAATGTAGTTCTATAGTATTTTTTTTGGTGATAATATTAATAGTCACGTTAGGGGGAGTGAGAACTGCTCGGTTGTATGCCTAATTTATGAATGCAAAGACATTGGTATGGTATTCGATCAACTTCTATAAGGTTCCATTTCATTCTATGTCAAGTTCCATGCCTTAATTGTTCAAGTTCTTTGCCATGTTATATAAACTTTTATGCCTCAAATGATGTAGTTTCATCTACTAATTGTTCAATTTCCATGCCATGTTTTGCTCAAAAGTTTTACGAACTAGTTGATCAAGTTCTACGCTAAGTTCTATCAATGTTGATTTTTATGTACCGTTATTGTGTGAACCGTCATGGATTGAGAATTTCTAATTCTACTGTTGTAGATGCTGCCAGAGAAGGGGAAATTCAACACAAAAAGGAAGCGGTCGATTACAAAAAAGGAGGAGGAGGTGAAAGATGTGGTCGATGAGGAGGTGGATGTGGCGGGCCAAGAACCACCGCCAAAAAAGATCCTATTGAAGATAAAATTTGAGGAAGAAGCAACTCAAACGAATGACCCTTCTAGTGAAGAGAAGGAAGAAACCACGGAACTGGGTGATGTTATTGTAGGGGATATTGAAGGAGTAGACGTCGATAACCGTTGGCCAAAACACCCATTCGCAAGGGGAAGGGATACAACACCATCAAAGGAAGACCAACTATTAATGAAGCGGACGACAACTTGACAAAAGTAACCATTTAAATTTACTTTCTTCACAGGCTTGCTTGCGCATACCAAAGGGAGAAGAGAAAGACAAAGCCAGAACCCGACTACACTTGGAAAATCAACAACATTATGGTAAGTCATGCTGCCATTTCATCCATCAAATTTTATGTTTAGGGTTAGTAATTATGTTTACCTTTCCCGTGCAGTACCGAACCCAGAATGGTTCTTGGCAATGCGGGTACTCCATCATTCTCTTCATGGAAGAATTTGTTAATCACCCAGAGACAAACAATATCTTGGAGGTAAACCTTGTATCTCAAAATTTGATATTATTAATCTCTAATAAATGAAACATTATTGACTAACAATGTAAGTTTAAAATTAACAGATTTTCCCAGAGGGCAAAGAGTTGTACCATGTGTACGAAATTTAAGGTGTAGCAGAGAGATGATGTGGGGCTTGGCTCGAAGACTACCAGCAGCAGGCGAACACTACGTTGCAATTTCTGGATGATAAGAACGACATAATAGGTTGATGGTTAATATTGAATGGCTAATGATATTTGAATTCTATGGATGGTGTTTAGTTATACTAAACTTGTGTTTTACTTTGTTTGATTCCATGTTTAAGATACCTCTTATGTTTCATATGTTGGAATAATGTTCACGTGTTTTGCGTGTCACATTTTCGTAATAGAATGTTTCAAATTTCTTACCTATTCAATAGTTTCCAATTTATAATAGTTCACAAGTATCTCTGGCTATCGTTGCCCCGGAAATGATCCGGGATGGACCATCGAAAAACAAATTAGGCATTGCAAATTTTAGCCACATAATACACCAGTATAAGGCAGGTACCAGTGTAAATAAATTTCACATTTTAAATATTTTTTTAAAAATTATTTCAATAATACCGGTGCATAAAGTATAGTAATACCAGTATAAAAAAATACTGGTGCAATCTATTCCGGTGAAAAAAAACTATATTTCGAATAAAAAATAAAGACCGGTGTCGAATTTAATACCGGTGTACAAATTCATGTTTAACACCGGTTCATAGGTTAAATACCGGTGCAAAATACCAGTGCAAACTATATTCCGGTATTACACCAGTTTCCCAATAGTACTGGTGCACACATTTTGTGATCCAACTATTTTGCACTGGCATAAGATACTGGTGCAAATACTGGTCTATACCGGTCCATTATACCGGTGTAAATTTGTTGCGTTTCTACAACCCTATACATACGCACCTATATTTTTTAGGGCTAAAATACCGGTGCTATTGCCTAAAATTATCGGTGCAAGTACCCATGTCCTACAACGGTGAAAGCATTGTGCTATTCATATATGATTGTTTTACACAACTTTTTCCAGCCTATTGGAGATGAATTTTAAGATAATGCAATATAAAATCTTTTGCATAGGCTGATAGGTTTGATTTGAGTTACTCCAACAGCATTTTAGCCATTGGGATAAGAACCACCATTGTATTATTGATTGAAACTATCTTTTTTCGATGATTTAGGACTTGTAGATCTGAAAAGAGACCCCTCGCCCACTATGCTCTGATATGTTCGGAAAAAATGGCGCATTCCATCTAGTTCAAGCACTTTATTAGGGTTAGAGCTTGTGAGCACTACTTGATAAGTAATATTCCATTCACTTGATCTGTTGCTCTAGATTGGATCCCTGAAGTCACGTGAATTATGTCTTCCATCTATGGATGCCTGTATATATATTTTTTAATGAGAACACCTGAGGGTGGAGGAGAATATATTAGAGGTTCCCCAAGCCTACTTCCAAGGTAATAGGATATACATAGAGTGCAGTTGGCTCCTAATGAGTGGTGAAGCAACATAGTTGCCTCCAAAAGTCCTACCAAATCTATAACTAGTATTTGTGAAACAACTATCCAAAAGGAACAGGATAGATGACGAGGTTGCGATCCAAGTGAGAGAATCTACACCCCTTGTGTTAATTCTCTCCTTTGGCCAGGCAACTTCAATCACAAAATATAATAGCCTAAACTAAAGAGATTTAGAACCAGAAGTTAGCTTAATGTCTGAAACTGAGTAACAGTTGGGGAGTACTGATTATCAACTCCCGACATGAAAATGAGCAGAAATCTTGAGTTGAGGGAGTCCATGATAGTGTTACTGTATTGAGTCTAAGAACCAAAACCCCATCACCCTCAAGAGTTGAAGGAGAAGAGCCATCAGCTGGAAATTTCATGCGGTTTTCCGTTGGAGAAGATCAGTAGCCACAGACCGCATCAGTGGATACATCAGTGAATGCTTCATCAGTTATCCAAAAAGTAGGATATCAAATTGATCAAGAGACTAGGTGCAGTATCTCTGAGCCATCTAGAGCATAACAATGGTTGATTGATAGTAGCCTTCGGGGTAGTGTATAAACCTGCATGAAATTTTTTTTTGATTAGCAGTATCAATCCTTAGCCGAAACATGTTCATGTATTCTAATTTGCGGAGTATGAATCCTGTCTAAGGAAATCAGACCCTTGATGTGCTGAGGGATATTGTGGAGTCCAACATATGAGAGATGGAAGGATTTTACAGATGAAGTGATTCCATTTAGATAAATCATGGCTATTCCAGAAGATAAAAAATCTTTCAGCAATGGAGTGTTGAGTACCTAGAGGAAACTGAACAATAGAAGCCATGTTATTCCAGACAGCCTGAGCAATAGGACACAATATAAAAAAAATGCTGAATTGAATCTGTCTTACAACAAGCATGACACTTGGAAGCTAGACTAAATCCACAAGTAATAAGCACATCATCAAAAGGGAGAAAGGATTGCAACAATTTCCAGGTAAAAATTGAGATCTTCTTCTGTAAAGCATTATTCCATATAAATTTACAAGCAGGGAAATTACCTGGTCCATGAGTTAGAGCCTTGTATGTTGACTTAGATGAGAAATTACCTGAGACTTCAGCTTTCCATACCAATCTATCCTCCCTCTCTATAGTAAGCTCAGATTCTTGAAGAAAAGAGCGAGTATCATGTTCCAGAAAAGCGCTAATCTGAGTTAAAATAGTAGATTTATTCCTAATGAAATCTGTCACCGACAAATAAGGCATAGCAGAAACTATGTGCACAGGGATGTAGTTAAGCAGGGGACCCCTAGGACACCAATTAGCAGACCAAAAACTGCAGGTACCTTTGCCATGAATAATAAAAGAGTTATTTTCCGCAAAGAAGTTAATTGAATGGATTATTTTCCACGTAACTGATTTCCTATGAGATAAAGGAAGGAACCATAGCAATTTAGACCATAGAGTAATGCCTAGTTGGCTCTTCCACCAAAGTTTAGCAGAACGGGTATCAATAATGGCTTTAATAGATCTAAAACCAAGTCCATTTAGATCTGTTGAAATAGAGATGTCAGACCATCTTTTCCAAATTCTATTTTTTTTCCATCTGATTCTCCCCAAAAAAACCTTGCTAATATTTTCTCAAATGTTCGAATTATTATTTTGGGGGGATTAGTAACCGCCCATAAATGCTGAGGCAGAGAATATAAGCAATGTTTAATTAGGATCATCTTGCCCCCTGCACTAAGCCACTTATTCTTCCAGCTTTGCAACTTATTATCCAGGTTTGCCATCAATGGTTGGAAGTATCTTTTAAGTGTTCTACCCTGGAATATGGGACAGCCAAGGTATTTAAATGGAAAGGTGCCTTTTTTCATTTTTAGAATAGCCTTAACCTGATTAATCTTTAAATTCGAGGCCCTTTTGCTCAGATAAAAATCAGATTTATCAAAATTGAACTTCTGTCCCGAGGTAACTTCAAAGATATCTAAGAAGGCTTTGATTCTAATAAGATTAGACTTGGATGCTTGCATAAAGATAATCGTATCATCCGCATACATTAGATGGGATACTGCAGGAATTGAAGCAGGTAGTTGAAAACGAGAGAGACTATTATTAGAGAATATAAACGATAGACTCCTAGAAAAAGCTTCAGAGAAAATATTAAAAAGAAAAGGAGAGAGTGGATCACCTTGTTTAATACCTCTAGTAGCTTTAAAAAAACCTACTGGATTTCCATTAACAAGAACTGAGAAGTAAGCCTGGGAGGGATTACTCATAACAGCAGTTAAAAAATTCCCATTAAATCCAAATCTTATTAGTATTTTCCTAAGAAACTCCCAGTTTACTCTATCAAATCCTTCATTAGGTCTAATTTCAGTATACAGTTAGGAGATCTATTCTTTTTATCCAAAAACCGGATCATTTCCTGTAAATACAAAATGTTATCAGAAATATCTCTTTTCTTCATGAAAGAAGATTGGTTTGGAGAGATCAGGTTATCCATATAAGGTCTCAATCTTTCCATTAAAACCTTAGAGCAGATTTTATTTAGGACATTTGATAAGCTAATAGGCCTATAATCCCCAAAAGAACATGGTGTGGCTTTTTTCGGAATTAGGGTAATCCAAGTGCTGGATATTCCTTTTGGGATTTCCGATCCTGAGATAAAATCATTAACAGCCTCCATTACATCTTGTTTAATAATAGACCAGCATTTACTATAGAATTTAGCTGTGAAACCATCTGGCCCTGGACTGCTATTATTATTTAAACCTTTAATCACTGCTTCTAACTCAGATTCTGAAACTGGAGCAGCTAAAGCTTGATTATCCATATCATTAATAATTGTGGGGATTTGACTAAGGAAGTGAGAGCAGTAGGTATCCGCTGTAGTATGATTAGGGTCAGTTAACAAACCTGAAAAATAAGCAATTGCTTCCTTCTGAATGCCCGTTTGTGTATTTAACCAATGACCAGCCTGATTTTCAATTTTGCTGATTTGCAACTTACAATTCTTTTCCTGCACTACCTTATGGTAAAATTGAGTGTTATTGTCCCCCAACTTATGCCATTTTAGTCTCGCCTTCTGCTTCCAGAACTTATCTTTCTCCTTTAAAGCACAAAGAAGTAAGGCTTTTTTCTGATTTAGTTTAACACGTTCATACAATGTTGGATTCAAGTCAAAAACAAGTTCCTGGATTCTTAAAGCCTCCTCAGCTAATATTACATTTGAATCAATATTGCCAAAGCACTCTCTATTCCAGGTTTTTATCGCTTTCTTAAGCCTAATCAATTTTAAGTAGAATCTGATCATGCCTTTCTCAGCAACTGGTTTTCCCCAATTTTCCTGAATTAAACCTAGAAATTCAGACCTTTGGAACCATGCATTAATAAATCTGAAAGGCTTTGGGTGAGAAGGTAATAAGTTGGACAGTTGGAGGAGGAGAGGTGAGTGATCAGAAGTTTGCCTATTAAGAATCTGAATTGAGGAAGAAGGGAATTTAGAGCTCCATGAAAGGGTAGAAAGGCCTCTATCTAGTCTTTTGGAGGTGGGGTTCCTCAGCCTAGAATTACACCAAGTAAAAAGATTACCCACTGTATTAATTTCTTGTATTCCACTGGTGTTAATCCAGGTGTTAAAATCTCTAATACTTCCTAGGGCAGGAGAGGATGGTCCTCTATATTCAGACACAGAAGTAATTGTATTAAAATCTCCTATAAATATAGTATCACCCTTTGAAATCGGCTGCAGATCATTCCATAGAGCCTTTCTACCTTCCCTATTTCTTAATGCATAAATGAAGACAGCTTCCATACTAAGATTTAAGGATTGATGGGATACGTTAACATGCATAAACTGCTCATGAGAAGAAAGGAGTGAAACAGATAGGAGATTAGACCACAGTAGCCAAATTTTCCCATTTGGAAGGTGCAAATTATGTGAGAAATTAAGTGTATTCATATATAATTTAATTTTTGTATTATCATGCATAGGTTCAATTATGCATAACAACTGGATTTTCTTAAGTTTAAGTAAATTAATCAATCTAAGCATTGATGTTTCCATACCTCGCAGATTTCAAACCAGAAAATTAACATTGACTGTAGATGTCATAGTTCACCTGATTTGTTACTTTTTGTAGCCGATCTAAGTAACATCTTATTCAGTTGACTAAGGTAGGCAATCTTTTTACTTTTGGCCTTACCTTGGTGATGATACTTACCTGAGGGCTCCAAGACAGGAGATGCATTGATATTGTGTTGATCAGTAGTGTCCGGATCCTCAGAAGCTGGCTCACTAATTCCATCTTGACCTTGCAATGGATGCCTGTATAAACATTGCCTGATGTTGTAAAAGAATAATATTTTCCAACTCAATGCGATGAAAATATAAATGACTTTAGGCAAAGTCTTGGGAAAGACGGTCTTTCCATAGGCTTATGGAAAGACGGATATAATTAGAATAATAAAAGGTGAAAGGTCTTAGTTGCAATATTAAACTTTTAGTATGCAACATGTAGTAGTTATAAAATTTATAACCCGATTCATGCAACCCAAAAATTTTATCTTCATTTCTTCTAATTTACACTTTAAACCTTGGTCTTTCCATAACTTATGGAAAGACCGTCTTTCAAAAGACGAACTCATGACTTTATTATGGTGCATTGATATTAATCAATAACACACCTCCTCAATCACGAGGGTTACAATATATATGGGTACAACAAACCAAAGTCTAACAGAAATAGATTCTAAGTTTATAAGGAAACTACCATTTATAACTAATTTCATAAGGAAACTAATTCTATAATGTGACTACCATATATAACCTTTCCTACAAGGAAAGAGTTTCTATTTCCTTAACACCCCTCTCAAGTTGGAGCATGATGCAAGAATGTCCAACTTGCGAGAACATTATGAAATCGCTAATCATTAAAAAAATATTTTTTTTCAGCAGGGGTAGAAGTAACAAAAACAACAGTAACAGTAGCAGTGGTAGAGCAATATTCAACTTTATTAGCGGCAGTAGTAGCGGTAGAGTAGTATTCAACTTCAGCAAGAGCATTATTTGCAGGAGACCATTTAAGGTAATTCTCTTAACCCTTCATATGATGGGTGCAATAACCAAACCAGATCCGTCATATTGCAACTGCAACTGTTTCAATAAAGTCACAATTACCTCATAGCCATTCATGTTCTGAAGCGCAGTAGCCTCAAAACTAGCATCAGTACGGGCCTGTTCTTCAGGATTACTTCCGAAGGCTGACACAATGCAAAATCAGGTACGGATCAGCAGTAGGTGCAGCAACTAGCGGCAGATCGGATCGGCGGCGGCGCATGACGGGAACCCGGCGGTGCATGAGCTTTGGGATCGGCACGTGTGTTTAACGCACGGACCGATCAGATCAGGAGAGACGACACACGGATTATCAAGGCCAGACGGTGGCGGTTGCGATCGGTGGAACGGAGCTGACGACGGTGGATATGCGGCGATGCGTGGATCGACGCGCGGCTTGACGGCGGCAACGGTGGCTCGGATAGGCAGCAGAATATTTTCTTAGGTTTTAAGATTTTAATCTCTGATACCATGATGAAAATATAAATGACTTTATTATGGTGCACTGATATTAATCAATGACACACCTCATTAATCATGAGGGTTACAATATATAAGGGTACAACAAACCAAAGTCTATCATAAATAGATTCTAAGTCTATAAGGAAACTAGCATTTATAACTAATTTCATAAGGAAATTAATTCTATAAGGTAACTACCATCTATAACCTTTCCTACAAGGAAAGAGTTTATGTTTCCTTAATACAATGCCTTCCATACGCCACCTACCTTGACTATTTTTTAACCCATATTTAAAATACATATTTAACCCATAATTTTTATTAGAATAATAAAAAGTGAAAGATCTTAGTTGCAATATTAAACTTTTAGTATGCAACACGTAGTAGTTATAAAATTTATAACCCGGTTCATGCAACCCGGAAATTTTATCTTCATTTATTCTAACTTACACTTTAAACCTTGGTCTTTCCATAACTTATGAAAGGACCGTCTTTCAAGAGACGGACTCTATTTAAAATACAAAATTCGATATAAAATTTAAAATATCAAAAGTAAAGAGCATCTTTGCGTGTTTATGATTTTGGCTGTAATAATGTTGTGTTAATATAATTTTGATCGTCTAATCTAATAATAGATCAATATTTAGGGAAGTTCTACGATTCTGTTCAGACATACATTATAATAGTTAAACATAGTTTACCGATAAATTATTTGTGAAGCCATGTGTGGTTGCATTTGGCTCCCAACCATTTCCAATTGTCCTCTCCCCAAAAGCATTTCCAATCAAAGAATTTTTTTTATAAAAATCCACAGGTAATTAATGCACGTGTAGGCTTCGAATTTACTCCTCTAAATAATTAGTTTAAAATACTCACTAGGAAAATTGTTTCCACTGCCTGCAATTCAAACTCCTGGCACCCAAATTTAATTGACATCATGTGAACATTACTGTCCATCTCGTGGCAATTACAGTTTCCATACCATAAGGCATAAGGCGCGCTCCTAAAATCTCACATTTACATCCACCGGTTAATCTGTGTGCGCGTTGAGCGTATTTTTAAAATTTTAAAATTTAAATTGAAAATCTCTCCCTCTTCTTTTAATTATGTTCTACTTAAGTGTTTTACACACCCCCCATCTCATCATCATTGAATTTTCATATCGAAGTAAAAGTCTTACTTTGATTCTGTTAGATATTTGTCAAGAATCCTGTACACATACAATAATGATATAACCCAAAGCATCAATTATCAAGTCGCGTGGAATTGATGATATAAATCATTTTGCATTGTATTCCGTCAAAACACACTGATTTATTTGTATTTGATACAAACATTTTCTTAAAATTGATTTTCAAGCCTAATCTAGTTTCTTCTTCTTTCCCGTTTTATTAGTCCTCTCACTTGCCTTGCAAAATATCTCACTCGAACATACCTAATACGTCCATGCCCAAACCGTTTTAGACGCGTTTCTTATACCTCTCTTTCCTTCAATAACAATACTCTTATTTTACTTCTAATAATTTCGTTACAATTTTTTTATCCAACCTATAGATTTCACTCATTCCCACTTCTTGTATTTTCACGTTCAAACACATTAATGCATGATAATTAAATTAATACAGTATTTAAGTTAAAGAACATAATGATATTTCCATAAGATTAACAAAGACCGCTTTTACCAAAATTCAGCCTTTTTATACATGATCAAAACGATCAGAATGTACAATTAATACTCCCATGTCCCATCCAAAAAGGCTTATATTTTAGTCAATTTTTTCAAGGTACGTTTGACCACCGATAACTTTAATTTCATAGACTGACGATGTGTGAAAAGAATTGATCTTTAAAATATACATATTGCAAGGAATCTAACCATATATCAGATGATGATACTATAACTTGAGTGGGTCTCCTGACAGACGGTCTGTCCATAAACTTATGGACATGCCACTTATTTCTTACCTTATATACTGCTTTGTTAAATTACATACTCCATCTGTTTTCTTATGTTTGGCACACTTACCATATTTTTATGTTTTTCTAATTTTGTCACATTTCCTTTTATGGCAAAAAGTACATTATTCTCAACCACTCATTAAACTTTTTACTCTCCTCACTCAATTTCCTCCACACATTTCAACTTAAAAAAAAAAACACATAAACCTATGGTGCCAAAGATAGTAAAACGGAGGGTGTACAAAATTTAGATTTTTCAAAAATATTTTTTAATATCATATATTTTTATGTTTTCACCTTTAAATACATATTATTACTTGTTTTAACTTATATTACACAATATTTAAATTTTATAAAAAATCACAACATTTAAGGTAAAAGCCCATGTGGACTGTCCATAAGCTTATGGAAAGACAACATTTCCTAAAACTTTCTCTTCGAACTTATACTCCCTCCGTTCTCTATCAGTGGCACATCAGTTTTAGTGTTAGAATTTAGGAAATGCTAAATGAATGAATGCAATTGAATTGGAAAAGGAAAAGTAAAGTGAGTGGATGTAATGACCTTAAACTTGTCGTAACTAAAAAATGTCAATATAAAAATAAATATCAATTTAGAAAGTGTGTTACTAATAGAAAAATGGAGAGAGTATAATAATTAATATTTATGGTCAAACATAAAGTTGAGAAAGTTGATCAAAATATAGAACTTTTAGCTTGGACAAGGTAGTATGTTTTTCAACATTGTCCTCTACTAGAAACTCTAGTGTAAAACACGACGTGGAACGGAGGAGTACTTGTAATCAATGTAGCAGTAACAGCAGTATTATTAGCAAGCATATAGTCGAAGGAAGGTACGACGTCCCTTATAGAGATGCAGATATTTGAACGTACAAAACCATTCAAAATTTGACGTTGACATTCATGTGCTCTCAGACCTGAAGTTAATATTGTCACATAAAATATGGCGGGGGAAAGTAGTTAAACATTGTACTGGTACTCATATTTCTATACTCCATTCGTGCCAATCGGATCTGCACACTTACCATTTGGTAGTTAAAGTTGTTGAACTTTTACCACATAATTAAATAGATATATGAGTAGTGATATCATCGTATGAGATATTATTGGATTCGTCGTTATATGTAGTTTCTAAATATCAAGTTTTCATGAGCTATGAATATCCATAATTACATATATTTACAGTTAAACATGTCTCTTGTAAACCGTGAAAAAAATTCTGTGCAAATTTCCCTAGCACGGAGGGAGTGTATTATTACATCTCCAAAACGTGAGCTGTCTGAGGATTTTATATTTTTCCCTTAAAATTTACGCTATCACACCACATGGTCTCCTACAATCGAAAACATAAATTGAAGGGAAAAGTGATTATCAAATTCTACAAATCAAATTAAAAAAAAGTTTGAGAAAAGCAATACTCCTTTTCTAGGTACGAGTAGAAAGCTAACTTGATTGAGATTTAGTGCAAACTCATGTCATTCCTCATGTAATCAAAAAGCAATGTCTCTTCACAAACTACTTTTAAATGTTATAATTGACTTATTGATATTGATATGATCCAACGAAATTCTAAATAAAGTATCATCAACACAGCACCTTGTGATATTGATATGATCCAACGAAATTCGAAATAAAGTATCATCAACACAGCACCTTGTGCCAAAAGATGATTTCGCCCATTTGCAACGCCTTCACTTTTAATATCACATGCTCTGAGAGAAGGTAAATTACGACATTTCAACATCAACAAGTTTAGTTGTGCGTATCAAATGGAATCTATTATACTTCATTCTTATGTTATGAATTCCACACCATTTTATGGGTGCAATTGAAGTATATACAAGGGGAGGGATCCATAAAGCTACGAATCCTAAACCACAAATTTGATGCATCCGTAAGAGAGGGAGACATGAAATGCAATTATATATGCAAGGGGTCCTGTCCTTTGTTTTGATTTGTGTGGGTTATAACTCCAGGCTATTAAATACTGCATTACGGTCCACCGATGTGGTACAATTACAAATTTCCACACATTGTTGGACCATCGTCAAGATGGTGCAATTTATTTCTTCGCCTAATGTTTTGGTCATCCTTTGTTCATACATTTATAGAGTAAAAGACGAAATTCCTCGTAGTTAGGGTCCCATCATTCCAACACTATGGGTTGATAAGAAGGTAAACTACGACGTCCAAGAATCAGCCACCTGATCTTCAGTTCTTGGTTTTGTTTGTGTAGAAAATAAGGGTAATAATGTATGTTTGTATTAATGAATTCAGGATACATTATATAGTGGTACAAAATACCTATATAAGTTAGGAAAATGTAATAGAATATAATTACAGTTACAAGTAATATTGCAAGAATATTCTAATTCCGTAACACTCCTCCTCAAGATGGAGCATGGGGATCAAAAATGCCCAACTTGCCAAGTAATGAATGAAACTGATTACGTCCGAGAGCCTTAGTGAACAAGTCTGCAGGTTGGTCCGTCGTACGAATATGGTGAGTAACAATAGCGACGGATTGAACAAGATCCTGGACAAAATGACAATCGACTTCAATGTGTTTGGTACGTTCATGAAAAACTGGATTGACCGCAAATATGAAGAGCAGATTGACTGTCACAAAACAACCACATGGGAGAGGATTGCGAAACCCCCAAATCTTTCAGTAAAGACCGAAGCCATAACAACTCACAGCAGGTAAAAGCCATGGCACGATACTCCGCCTCAGCGGAAGAACGAGAAACAGTAGGTTGCTTCTTAGTCTTCCAAGAAACAGGAGAATCATCAACCATCACAAAATAACTAGAAAGAGAACGCCGAGTAATTGGACATGCAGTCCAATCAGAATCACAATAAGCAGTCAATTGCAACGTACTGCGAGAAGAGAGAAATAAGAGCATCTCCAATGCATAGATAGTCTTCCCTATTTATCGGGAACACATGGCAAATTTTTATTGGAAATTGCACACACCTTTGGTATGATGTAATATTTAAACTTTTGAATGTAGAATTCTTTTAGAACTCTTCTCCAATCCAAACATCAAATGAATAAATTTTTCCTGACGTGTACACACACAAAGAGCGAAATTTGAGTCACCCGCCCAATTTTTGTGGTTGATTTGGCAAAGAGCGAGCGTCAATTTCACCTTCAGAGAAGAGTGTTGATCGTATATTGAAAACAAAACATGTCGAAATTACACAAACAATTTAACATCAGTAACAATAATGAAATATTACTAATTATTCATGCGTACAATTAATAATCACGTTTCAAGCAATCACATATATCACATATTGATGGAGTCACGAGTACATTCGCTGTCCTTGAAACGAATGAGTCCCGTCGTGGACATCATTCCCTAGGATAAAACCATCGAAGGTAATTTAACAATTAAAATTACCTCGGAGTCACAAAAAGCCCGAAGGACTATCACCGACAAAGACAGAGTAAGAAGATAAGACTCAAGTTTAGAAGTAGGGAGGAACTTGAGAATGGTGCGAGTTTTCTGTCTGACATAGAGGCTCTATTTATAGATGTCTAAGAAACCATATGAGAAGATACGTGGAAGATCTGATTTCCGTAATCAGAGAAAATATTCTCTAACCACCAAATATTTTACAAATATTTGAATAGATTCTGGAAAGATAAGAATATCATATTCCTTATCATGATTAACCGCGTATCAAATCTCAGATATTCCACACGTGATTCTTAGAATATTTGTTACGCGGTTTGGGCTTTCTGGAGACTTCCACGCGATCCAAACGCATTTTAGACAGTCAAAAAATTACAGAATACTTAGTACGTACGGATGAATTTCCGCCTAAGTTTCCATTCTCAGAGTGACTCTTTGAGCATCCATATCTCATTCACCCTTTATCCATTTTGAGAGTTTAAACAGTCGATTTTATAGTACTCGCAGAGGAGAATCCAAAAACGACGACCACTGACTCTAATTCAGTTCGAACCCAACTCAAAACCGAATCCCAAAAGTTGACGAAATTCAACTTGTTTTACAATCATTTTCCAACAATCCCCCACATGAATAGATATTGATGTGGAATCAGAACAATCACGCCAGACACGGAGTTTGACTTGGTGATAGATTCATTTCGATGGCATAGATGCTGCATAGGATAAGTAGGTGTCACCCTTTGAACTTTCCCTTGAGAGAGTACACTTAGCCCACTGGTTAGGAAGTAGACGCGATGTCCTTGAACTTCCCCGACCACTTGTGTGAACGACAATGCACTTCCCACAGACATCTTTCCTAGCCTTTGTGCTTTCCTCGGTTGTGTCCATTAATCAGGCCATGGCACACCCCCTAGTTCTGTAAGGTTTCTAAGGAATTGCGTCCCAACAATTCCCTTTCGAAGCGGCCACACTTCTCACTTACATAGGTGATTCTTTGCGTAAGAGCAGTTCCGTAAACATGCGCTCTTTCAAGTATCATACACTCGATGCCGTGAATCATTAAAAGCAATTTAATGCTTAACCTCCACTCACTTCACTGTTTCTTCATCATAGGAAATAAGACAGGAGGTATGAACCCCCCCACAGTGATCGCGATGGGTCTTTGTAGTTTAGTTATCCCATTGAACCTAGATCTTGGGATCTCCAGTCACATAGGTTGGGTTTCCACGTACGTAACCCATCATTTAATGGACTTTAGTCCCATTCCTCTCGATGATGTTTCAACTACCTCTCGATTCAACCCCTTAGTCAAGGGATCAGCTATGTTGTCCTTAGACCTTACATAGTCAATTGTGATCACTCCAGTTGAGAGAAGTTGTCTTATGGAACTATGTCTCCGTCGAATATGACGAGACTTCCCATTATAGAGCATATTCTGAGCCTTTCCAATAGCAGATACACTGTCACAATGTATACATATGGCTGGCACAGGCTTCGGTCATCTAGGAATGTCCTCTACGAATTGAAGGAGCCATTCGGCCTCCTCACCTGCCTTGTCTACGGCAACAAACTCGGATTCCATTGTGGATCGAGTAATAACCGTTTGTTTAGAGGACTTCCACGAGACTGCTCCTCCACCTAGTGTAAATACATACCCACTAGTGGATTTCAGATCCTTTATATCGTGTATCCAGTTTGCATCACCGTATCCTTCAACTACAGCTGGATAACTCGAATAATGTAGACCATAATCACGAGTGAAACGTAGATATCTCAATACTCTAGTTATTGCTTTCCAGTGAGTCATACTGGGATTACTCGTGTATCTACTCAACCTACTTACAGTGTAGACAATGTCTGGTCTAGTACAACTCATCAAGTACATCAGACTCCCAATGACTCTCGAGTACTCCACCTGATTAATAGCCTCCAATTTGTTCTTTCGTAGATGCAAATTTGGATCTATTGGAGTCATCGCCACCTCTAAGTCATTCTTGTTGAATTTCTCAAGGATTTTATCTACATAATGGGACTGGGTTAATGTGATACCATCAGAGCTTCAGATGATCTTTATTCCCAAGATCACATCTGCCAGTCCCATATCCTTCATGTCAAAATGAGAATTCAACATGTCCTTGGTAGATTTGATCATCTTTTCATTACTACCCACAATGAGCAAGTCATCTACATATAAACATAGGATTACATATCCCTTTTCCGTGTCTATCACGTAGATGCACTTATCACACTCATTGATTTTGAAACCATTGGCAAGGACGATATGATCAAACTTTTCATGCCATTGCTTTGGTGCTTGTTTGAGACCATACAATGATTTCACCAACTTGCAGACTTTTCCTCCTTGTCCGGGAGCCGTAAACCCCTCAGGTTGCTCCATATAGATTTCTTCCTCTAAATCTCCATTCAAGAAGGCAATCTTCACATCCATTTGATGAACCTCAAGCTTACGCAACGCGGCGATAGCAAGTATCATTCTAATGGAGCTTATTCTCGTGACTGGAGAATAAGTATCAAAGTAGTCAAGACCTTCCTTTTGTCTATAACCTTTGATTACAAGTCTGGCTTTATACTTGTCAATCGAGCCATCTACTCTCATCTTCTTCTTGAAGATCCATTTGTAGCTCAGTGGTTTACACCTTGGAGGTAAGTCCACTAGCTCCCAAGTATGATTATGTAGAATTGAGTCGATTTCGCTTTTAATCGCTTCTTTCCACATAGGCCCCTCAGACGAATTTACAGCTTCTTTATAACTTTGTGGCTCACTTTCAAGCATAAACGTTAGATAATCAGGACCAAATAATTTTTTGGTCCTAATCCGTTTACTTCGTCTAGGTTCATCCACTTCCTCCTCTTGATCCTCGAGATCGTCGGGAATTACTACGCCTTCATCCAGTGACTCAACGGTCCTTTTCGATGATTCAGACCTTTCCTTGGCAGGGAACACATTCTCAAAGAAATTTGCATTTCTTGATTCCATGATTGTGTTCTTGTGAATCTCTGGATGATGAGATTCATGTACAAGGAAGCGATAAGCACTACTCTCATGTGCATATCCTATAAAGATACAGTCAACCGTTTTAGGTCCAATCTTTAACTTCTTGGGGGGTGGGATTAATACCTTCGCAAGGCACCCCCACATTCGCAAGTACGTAAAGAATGGCTTCGTGCCTTTCCACAACTCATGAGGAGTTGCTTTCTCATCCTTACGGGGTATCTTATTCAAAAGATAATTGGCCGTCAAAATAGCCTCCCCCCACATGCTCTGTGGCAACCCAGAACTTATCAACATCGCATTCATCATCTCTTTAAGAGTGCGATTTTTACGTTCAGCCACACCATTAGATTGAGGCGAGTAGGGGGCAGTGACCTCATGAATAATTCCATGTTCAGAACAATAGTCCCTAAATGGCTCTACATATTCACCTCCACGGTCACTTCTAATCACCTTGATCTTCTTATCAAGTTGATTTTCAACTTCCGTTTTGTAGAGAACAAATTTCTCAATTGCCTCATCTTTGCTTTTCAGCAAGTACACATAACAGTATTTTGTACAATCATCCACGAAAGTGATGAAATACTTGTTAGCTCCTCTTGTTTGCACGAACTTGAGATCACATATATCAGTATGTATCAACTCAAGAGGTTTCGTGTTTCGTTTAACTTGTTTGAAAGACGTTCGAGTCATCTTAGCTTCAACACAAGTTTCACACTTATGATTTGCATCAATTTCCATGTTAGGTATGTTTTCCATTTTAATTAATCTTCTTATCGAATCATAATTAGCGTGTCCTAGTCTACCATGCCATAAATTGGAAGACTCAATCATGTAAGCAGAAGAAGAAGCATTCATTTCATCTTTCTTAGGAGGTACAACCATGGTGTTCAACTTGAACATACCATCTAGCTCATAACCTTTGCCTACAAACATACCTTGCTTTGACAAGACTAACTTATCAGACTCAAACACTAGCTTAAAACCATGCTTGATCAACATAGAACCGGACACAAGGTTCTTGCGAATGTCTGGCACATACAAAACATTCTTCAAAGTCAACTCCTTCCCAGACGTCATCTTCAGTACCACAGTGCCACGCCCTTTCACCATAGAAGTTGCAGAGTTGCCCATGTAGATGGTCTCTCCATCTTCAATTGCCTTGAAGTTTGAGAACACTTCCTTGACAGAGCAAATGTGCTTAGTAGCACCAGTATCAATCCACCATTCCTTTGGATTGGAGTCCACCATGTTGACTTCAGAAATCACAGCACACAGATCGATGTTATTCACATCTAGTGCAAGATTTTCAACCATATTGGCCTCGTTCTTGGCATTCCTTGGCTTCCTACATTCAGAGGACTTATGGCTAACGAGGTTGCAATTGTAGCACTTTCCAGTGAACTTCGACTTCTTCGAAACTCCACCCTTAGCTCCTAACTTGGATCCCTTCTTTGCCTTGGCCTTCTTCGACTTGGAGCTCCCACCAACCTCCACAAGATTGGCCCTTGCCACAGGCACATATCCATTCATCCTCTTTTCAGAGATGCGGTTATCCTCCTCAACACGAAGCTTTTGCATCAGATCCCTCATGGTCATCACCTTTCGCTTGTGTTTCAGATAACTCTTGAAGTCCTTCCAACTTGGAGGCAGCTTCTCGATGATGCAATAGACTTGGAGAGTCTCACACATTGTCATCTTCTCAGCTATCAGCTCATTGATCATCATTTGAAGCTCTTGAGCTTGACTGACCACAGACTTGGCATCAACCATCTTGTAGTCGAGGAACTTGCCGACGACCCACTTCTTGGATCCAACCTCCTCACCCCTGTACTCTTGGTCAAGAGTTTCCCACAGCACCTTAGAAGGCTCTTTCACTTGATACACACTCCAAATGGCTTCGTGAAGGCTATTCAAAATGAGGTTGCGACAGATATACTCCTTAGAGTTCCATTCCACCGCATCATTTTGGACTTCCTTAGCGCTTTTCTCATCCACAACGGGACGATCTTCGTGAACTTAACGTTCCAAACCCATAGTGGACAAGTAGAAGAGCATCTTCTGTTGCCACATCTTGAAGTTCATACCATTATTGAACTTTTCGGGTTTCTCAGCATGAGGAACAGCCATAAGAGGCGTCACCCCTGGGGTAGTCTTAGCCTGAACAGTCACAAGAGGCGTTGCCCCATGGATAGTCTCATTGCTCGACATGGTTCTGTTGTAAACAACCAAAACCAATTAATTAGCATGCATACAATTTCCATAAAGCATGCAATCAAATATTTTTGCAGACTTGCAAAACCACATGCATATTAGTAGCATGCATATCTTTCCAAGCTTACAATTTGCATAAAGCATGAAGTCACATATATGGAATATATTAAACATCATGCAAGCAATGTAGAACCTTACGCATGCGTATGTGAGCCATGCAAAAATATGGTAATGTAAGGCATGCAATATTGATGCAGATTAATCATCTAATCACGTAAGCATACATAAATTTCGAACAACTATTTAGTTGAGTATTATGTTAGCAAATTCTAATTACTTACGAAGTATACTGCATATATACTATTAATCCAAACTAGGCATATAATTCGCTTACGACATGTATTGCATAGGCATATAATTTGCAATTCCATATAATTCACATGTATGAATGGCATATTGCGACATTATTGGCATATAATTTGCACAAGCATTAATATATATGGCGTGTAATTTTTTTTTTGACTAGGTTTAATCAATATAACCCAACAAAGATCATTCGTTTCAAGACTGTTGATCGTATATTGAAAACAAAACATGTCGAAATTACACAAACAATTTAACATCAGTAACAATAATGAAATATTACTAATTATTCATGCGTACAATTAATAATCACGTCTCAAGCAATCACATATATCACATATTGATGGAGTCACGAGTACACTCGCTGTCCTTGAAACGAATGAGTCCCGTCGTGGACATCATTCCCTAGGATAAAACAATCGAAGGTAATTTAACAATTAAAATTACCTCGAAGTCACACAAAGCCCGAAGGACTATCACCGACAAAGACAGAGTAAGAAGATAAGACTCAAGTTTAGAAGTAGGGAGGAACTTGAGAATGGTTCGAGTTTTCTGTCTGACATAGAGGCTCTATTTATAGATGTCTAAGAAACCATATGAGAAGATACGTGGAAGATCTGATTTCCGTAATCAGAGAAAATATTTTCTAACCACCAAATATTTTACAAATGTTTGAATAGATTCTGGAAAGATAAGATTATCATATTCCTTATCATGATTAACCGCGTATCAAATCTCAGATATTCCACACGTGATTCTTAGAATATTTGTTACGCGGTTTGGGCTTTCTGGAGACTTCCACGCGATCCAAACGCATTTTAGACAGTCAAAAAATTACAGAATACTTAGTACGTACGGATGAATTTCCGCCTAAGTTTCCATTCTCAGAGTGACTCTTTGAGCATCCATATCTCATTCACCCTTTATCCATTTTGAGAGTTTAAACAGTCGATTTTATAGTACTCGCAGAGGAGAATCCAAAAACGACGACCACTGACTCTAATTCAGTTCTAACCCAACTCAAAACCGAAGCCCAAAAGTTGACGAAATTCAACTTGTTTTACAATCATTTTCCAACAAAGAGAAGGTCAATTTGACAGAGTCGATGTAAATTTTGTCCACGTAATACTGACTCTGGTATTTGACCCTTGGGTTGGAGAGCAAATTTAGAGCTGGGGTCATTAAATCCTATGTGGCAATAGAAGTTTAAAAGAAAGAAAGTTACATTGGAGATGCTCTAAGCCTTGACCGGTATGACTCTTCAAGTAGTGCAACTGATGTGTGTTATATTGTGTTCATATTTTGTGGGATTGTTATGACTTTATTAAGATATAATTTGAACTTTAAGGTGTTTTTGGTGCAGGAATTCATTGATTGCGGAGAATTGAGAGGGAGCTATACATTGTACTCTTTTTCCCTTAACCAACAGTTTTTTTCCACTGGGTTTTCCAGGTTAAGGTTTTTAATGAGGCGATGTGCTCCAATGGAAAACGTTCTTATTTTATAAGACATTTTTCCAGGGATGAAGGAAGAGAGGCAACAGCAGAATTGCTGAAGTTATGGGATAAAAAGTGAATTATTGAAGAGATGTGGATTTGAAGAAAATAAAGATATTCACTTCCCATATTGATAAGGATTGTATTATCTCCTTCCATTTGAAATTCCTTAATTTTAGAATTAGTTAATTAGAGTTAGAATAGAATTTGATTTATTTTCGGAAGAAGAATCCGAATTCAATATTGTTTTGGTTTGTTTTATTAGTGGCCGAGCAAAGGTATATAAATACCTAATGCTTTGCGGCAGAGATACATACAAAATATGCAGACATTAGTTAATTAGTATCAAATTATTAGTTCTTTTAGGTTTTGTTTTGTTTTGTTAGGTTTGGTTACTGAAGCTAAGCCACTGGAAGCTTTTACGTAGAAGTGTTGATGGAATCAAGAAATTTTTGCCTTTGTTTACATTGGTTTCCCTGCGATCAAGCATCCAGGAGTATACACGGGTTTGGTTGTTTTGATTTCGTTATTATTATAATATTAGTTATGTTTTATTTTTATACTATTTGTTTATTTAGTTTCATTATTATGAGTAGCTAATTTATATATCGGCATGAAATAACAAGCATTAGTTTATGAATCGTGAGGCCTAATTATTTTATAATTGATTCTTATGTGTTCTTGATTGTTCTTGGGTTATTTTATTCTTGATAGATTTAAGCCTGATCAACTTGAATATTATTGGCAGTGGCGGAACCACGTTCAGGCGGGGGTAGGCGCGCGCCTGCCCTGAGATCCGTCGGCCAGGCGGGAGTTATTGTTCCCAGCCGACGGAAGGAGGGTTTCCGCCTACGGCGGCGTAGGCGCGCCGCCCGTTCGCCGGAGGAAGCTGCTGCGGCTGTGTTTTTTTTTTCCCCAAACACGGCGTCAAACGACGTCGTTTGATTAAGTTTTTTTTTATTTTACCGATTATGTCAGTGGGGTTAAAAAAAGTTTGAAAAGTCAAAACCCAAACAAACGGCCCAAGACCCAAACCCGCTAGTCTCTTCTTCTTCTTCAGCCTCTCGGCCCTCTCCCTCGGCTCCTCTCTCGGTTCACCACTTCACGTCTTCAATGCCGCGGCGCCGCCAGTCGTCCGCCACCCGACGCCGCCAGTCCACCACGGCGCCACCGCCAGTCCGCCACCACCGGCACCGGCACCGGCACCGCCAAGATCCACCACCATTTAGATTTAGGTATTTAAAAATTCAAATTTCAATTTCAATTTAGTTCAAACTCTTGAACTAAAATTGAAAGATTCAAAACATGAATTTAATTGTTTCTAGTTCAATTCCTTTTCAATTTTGATTTTAGTTATGCAATATTGTTTTTATTCAATTCATTTTAATTTTCCTTTGAATTGTGATTTGTGAGATTTTGTGAATTTGTGATTGTGAGGTTATTTAAATTCATTGTGATTTTCGTTTGAATTGTGATTTGTGAGGTTATTTAAATTCATTGTGAATTTGTGATTGTGAGATTTTCGTTTTTATTCAATTCATTGTGATTTTCGTTTGAATTGTGATTTGTGGGATTTTGTGAATTAATAATTTAGGGTTTATCATGTATTCATGTTGATTTGATTTATTAATAATTTAGGGTTTATCATGTATTCATGTTGTAATATTCATATACTCTTGTAGATTTTATAATGAGTTGAATTTGGTGTTTGATAGGTTATGAAGAATTTAGTGCAACGGAGTATAGGATTTCCACCTTTGAAGAAGAGAGCTCTTGAATGTGATGAAGGTACCCAAGATAGGCATAATGAGGAGGGTGGTAGTGGTAGTAAGCAATCTCGTTTACAATTTTGTGCCAATGATGTTATAAGTGATCCAGCCTTAAGAAAACCTATAAATGAGTATGATGCTTCTATTATAGATAATGTGAGGTGTGAATATGTGAAAAGAGGGCCTTGTCAACCTAGGAACCATAATTTTCCCAAAACATTTTATTCAAACGAATATAGAAAGTTTCAAAAGAATTGGTTTGATATGTTTCCTTGGTTGGAGTATAGTGTGTCAAATGATGCCGCATATTGTTTTCCTTGCTATCTTTTTAAGGATCCCACAAGTAATGATGACTATAGTGTGGATGGGGTGAAAACTTGGAAGAATGCCCTAAACTCTTTTAGGAAACATCAAAAACATGTGGATGGTAAGCATCATATTGCCAATGGGAAATTGAAAGACTTTAGTAATCCAAACTAAAGAATCCCACATTTTTTGGAGGTTCATGGGCGTGAAGTAGAAGAGGCATACCGCATCCGTTTGAGTGCGATTTTGAATGTGATAAGATTCTTGTTAAAGCAAGGTTTGGCTTTCTGTGGTCATGACGAGAGTATTGGTTCTCTCAACAAAGGTAATTTTCTTGAATTGGTTGATTGGTATTGCGATCGAAGTGAGGATATTGCTAAGGTAATGCATGATGCTCCGGGAAATAACAAGTTGACATCCCCCTTAATTCAAAAACAACTCTCACATGCTTGTGCCGAAGAGGTAAGTGATGCTATCATTGATGACATTGGAGATGGTGTATTTTCTATTCTTGTTGATGAGGCTAGAGATTGTTCAATAAAAGAGCAAATGGGAGTTGTTTTGCGATATGTCAACAAAAAAGGAAGTGTTCTTGAGCGTTTTCTTAGTCTTGTGCATGTGAATGATACTAAGTCTACCACTTTGTTTCTTGCTCTCAAGACACTTATTGGAAATAAGAAATTGTCGTTGTCAAGGTGTAGGGGGCAAGGATATGATGGGGCTTCAAACATGCGAGGAGAGTTTAGTGGGTTGAAAGCTTTAATGTTGAAAGAAAACTCTTCGGCAAGGTACATCCATTGCTTTTCTCACCAACTTCAATTAGTGGTTGTTAGTGTTGCAAATAGTACTCTATCAGTGTGTGAATTTTTTTCGTATCTTGTTGACATCGTGAATCTAGTTGGGGGTTCTTGTGTTAGAAAAGATATGCTTAATCGTTTAGAACATGATAGACTTGTGGAGGCACTGGAAAAAGGAGATAATGTTAGTGGAAGAGGCAAAAATAAGGAAATGAGTTTGAGATGGCCTGGTGATACCCGTTGGGGATCACACTACACTACTATTCTTCGTTTCGAGGTTATGTGGTCTTCCATTGATCAAGTGCTTCTTAATATATGTGAGTATGGCAATTCAGCTGAAAATGCCTCTAAAGCAAAGGGTTTGATGGATAGAATGAAGAGCTATGAATTTGTATTTTGTATGTTTTTTATGAAACATTTGTTGGGAGTTACAAGTCAATTGTCTCTTGCCTTGCAACAAAGAGATCAAAATATTGTACAAGCTGTGCATTTGATGAATACAATGAAGCTTGAACTGAGAGAATTCAGAGCTGGGGGTTTTGAGGTATTGTTGAATAAAGTTGAGACCTTTTGTAAGAAACATGAGATCACAGTATGCCAGATGGAAGATCAACGGAAAATTCGTCACCGTTCTAGACGTCGTGGACAGATGGAAACCAATGGTGACTTTTATCGCGTTGACATTTTTCTTCAGGTAAACTTTAAAATATATATACTTTAATATATCTTTTTAGACTATTTTACATGTATTTTTTTACCTTGTTGATGTTTTTTTCCTTTTTTTTTCTAGACCGTGGATAATATGATTGTTGAAATGAATGATCGATTTTCTGAAGCAAGCTCGGAGTTACTCACTTGTATTGCATGCCTTGATCCAAGAGATTTATTTTCCAGCTTTGATGTTGGTAAGTTGGTTCGCCTTGGTGAACTATATCCGAATGACTTCTCTCGAATTGATTGTCTTCAACTTGAGCAAGAACTTAACACTTTCATTCGTGATGTGAGACATAATAATGCTTCTTGGCCAGTGATCAATGATCTAGGATGTTTTGCTCAGCATATGGTTCAATCACGTAGCCATGTCGTCTTTCCATTGCTATATCGTCTTATTCAGTTGGCATTAGTTCTACCCGTTGCAACTGCTTCAGTTGAACGAGTTTTTTCTGCTATGAAAAAAATCAAGACTGATCTACGTAATAGAATGGGAGATGAATGGTTGAATGATATTATAAGGGTTTATGTTGAGAAAGAGGTTTTTGTTAAGATTGAGAATGAAGCAATCATGCAACGTTTTCAAATTTCGGAGCCTCGTAGGATTAAATTGCCTCCACTTCCTAAATCTGCTTCTAGCATTAGAATGTAGTTTTTTTAGTAGTGAATTTGTATGACTTATTGTATTGTACTCATCTTATTATATTATGTTAATCGATCATTTGTTTTTGAGTTGTACAAAAATTTTTTTTTAAGTACAGGCTAATTTCAGCCTACCCTCAAAATTTCTCCTGGTTCCGCCACTGATTATTGGGATAGTGCTATCTAATTCCACCAATACGCAATCGTTGGAAAGGGTTAGTAAGTAGCGAGTTCTTGTGAAAACAGCTAACTAGCTAAGACTGTAATAGCAAGAATGGGAACAGTTAAGTATGCGTTACTATTTGCTTTTACTTTGGTAATTGCTATATCGGGTTCTTTTCATTCTCAATGCTATCGATGTGTGTATCTGGTTCAGCGAATACTTTCCAGGGCCATCTTGGTAAGGGAAACAATTAATTAATTATAATTGGTTAATTGTCAATAAAGTACAAAAGAATTGGGAAGGTTAAGCATACCTACTTTCCTATAACTGATAGATGCATATGAACTGATTTATCTTTGCGCCTATGATCGATGTTTAACTAATGTGAGTTATTCCGAGCCGATTACCTTATTCATATATTTTATAGACATTTATATCTGTTAGTTGCATTATTATTTTAAATTAGTTAGTTGCATTATTAGTTGTTAGATAAATATGAAAATTAAGGTGTGGTGGCTAGACCAAAAGTGTTCTATATTAGTAGGTATTTTATTATAGTTTTTGCTCCTTTCCTCGTGGGATCGACTCTGCTTGCTACTGTACTAATTTCATCATTAGAGTTTGCAGATTATTTTGGTGAGTGAAACGACGTTCACTAGCAACACACGAATAGCAGCTTGCCAGTGAGGAACACAAGGGGACTTCATGAATTGCGCAAGAGTGTGAACTGAATAACTCAGTTTAGGATGAGTAATATTTAGGTAGATCAGGCGCCCAACTAGGCATCGATACTGCTCCGGGTCATGGTAGGCTGGACCTTCAACACGTGCCAAGTCATGTTGTTGCTCCATCGGAAAGTCAGTCGGCTTAGAGGCAGATAAACCGGTATCCGATAAAATGTCCAAAGCATATTTCCTTTGTGAAAGGAACATCCCCTCCGGTTTTCTAGCAATCTCTATGCCCAAAAAATACTTAAGCAGACCAAGATCCTTCATAAGGAAACAAGAACCTAAGTATTTCTTGAACTCAGAGATGAGCGAAGAAGAACTACCAGCAATAACCAAATATCCACGTAAACTAGAAAATGTAAAGAAACGGATCCACGAGAAAAGACAAACAAAGAGTAATCGGCCTTACTCTGAACAAATCCAAATGCTCGTAAAGCCTGAGCCAGTTTAGCAAAACAATATCTAGGAGCCTGATGAAGACCATAAAGAGATTTTTGAAGGCGACAAACCTGACCAGGCGGTACAGCGTAGCTAGGTGGAGGACGCATGACACTTCCTCATGCAAATCACCATGGAGGAAGGCATTATGAACATCCATCTGATGCAGTTCCCAACCACGAATAACTGCAATGGACATGAACAAGCGAACAGAACTCATCTTCGCTACCGGAGCAAAAGTCCCAGTGTAATCAATTCCTCCAACCTGGCGATTCCCAAGAACCACTAGGCGCGCCTTATGACGTTCAATAGTACTATCTGACCGAAACTTCGTCCGGTAGACCCATTTGCACCCAATCGCCTTCTTATGTACAGGCAAATGAGACAAAGTCCATGTCTGATTGCGCTCCAGCGCAGTAATTTCCTCAGCCACAGCATCTCGCCAATGATAATGATGGGAAACCTCAGTGTAAGTAGTGAGATCTGCACTAGATGTACCAGCACCCAAAAATCTATAATGCTAGAAAAATTATCACAATTTACATAATCAGTAAGGGGATAGAGAACACCTGAGAAAAGAAACGACGCATGAGTGAACGGAGACGTAGGGGGGAGGGGTCTTCAATAGTAAGAGTACATGTATGATCATCACAATCGTAATCTGCCAAGTAAGACGGCGGTTGGTGAGATCGAACACTCTGTCTGGTAGGTCGCAACTCGACAGCGGAACTATTCGATACCAGAGAAGCTAGTAAAGTAGATGCCGAAGATGGTAGATCGGCGGCAGCCGACGGATGATGACCAGCGACGGAACACGACAGCTGACCGGCGGTGGCCGATGGTGACTGGCCTGCGGCAGACGGTGGAGGTTGGCCGGCGGCGGACGGCAGCGACTGGCCAACAGTGGACGACAACAGCTGGCCGGCAGCTGACGGCGGTGGGCTGGCGGTGACCGGCGGAGTAGGACCGGTTGTAGCTGGTGGAAAAAAATTCTGTGCATCTCCGGCAGCAATGATGAGGAAACCGGCGGTGATCTGGTGGCGCCGCTGGGTTCGTCGGATGAAACAGATGTCAGAGTTACAGAATACGGAAGCTGGTCTTCAAAGAAATCGGCATCCCGACTGGTAAAGATCACATGGGATTCCAAGTCAAAAAGACGATAGCCTTTCTTTCCGGTCAGTGTTCTAAAAATCGCTAGGCGCTAGTCGGGCGGTTTGCTGGGGCCTAGCGCCTAGGGGATTAATCGGGGATTAATCGGGGATTAATCGGTCTAGGCGGATTTGTATTATTTAATTATTTTTTATATATAATTCATTAAAATAATATAAATTATATTTAAAAATAAAATAAAAACCTATTTCCCAAGTCACAATAACTTATATTACATACAAATGATACAATACAAGAACGAAAATTTCATGATAAACGACACAAATGAATATATTATATATATATATATATTGTCGAAATATTATCTTGGAGTTGAAAAATGAAATCCATACAAGCTTACAAAGTTTGAGGCACGTGGCAAAAATTACCAAATACAAACTAGTGAGTAGTGAATCCACACATGGCCATAGGCCAAAATTAAAAGTTAGACAAAATAAAAAAGTACCAAATACAATTCACACATAGCCTATGACATTTCAAATTCTTCTTCACCATTTATCTCTTGCACTTCATCGTTATCGGACTCAAAGTCATAAGTCATCTCATCTACTTCCTCCTCCTCATCCGATTCAAAATCATCTTCATGTAATTCTCTAACCTCTTGAATTCTAGAACTTCTTCTCAACTCCATGCCAAGACCTTGTTCGAATCCATCTCCATCCATATCCATCGCTTCACCATCTTCATTAACATCATCATCACCACCCTCAACAATCCATCCTTGAACCATGGTAGATTCATTAGAAAGAAGCACATCTATGTCCTTCACTTTCTCTCTTTGCTTCTTGTTCATAATCTTGGCATTGAATTGAACATAGACCAAGTTGTTCAACCTTTTCGTATCAAGCCTATTCCTCTTCTTTGTATGGATCTAAATAGAAGTAATATAATGAAATGATTAAAATTGAAACTTTGAGATATAACAACATTTCAACTTTAAACAAGGTCTTCCATCACAAACAATAAAGACTACAATATGTTTGCATATTACGGTATTACCCAAACATGATGTGGGAAATTAATTTACTCAAAGTTTTGAAGAGTTAAAATGAGCAAAGTTATAGAAAGTTATTAAATATCTATTCTTTGAAATATATAGCAACTACAATAGAAAGAAATGAATGAATAGCAAATATTACATACCCCTTCAAATGTGCTCCAATTTCTTTCACATCCCGACGCACTTGAAGTTAATGAAAGTATCCTTTTAGCCATTTTTTGCAAGTTTGGCACACCACTTCCATAGATACTCCACCATGAAACTATATCAAATATAACAAAGAGACAAAGAATTACTTCAATTCAAAAAGTGAAAGCCAAAAACATACAAAAAACCATTTATGCTAAACATCTATGAAAAAACAAAACTAAACGAGAAACACATTTCAAACAAGTAATCTTATTTACTTAACATGAATTAAAATAAAACATTACCTGGATCATAGTTCTCATCATTGTTTTTGCATCCTTCCATAGCCATCACTCTTCCAAATAACCCTTCTTTCTTTATAAACTTAGGCCATTCAACATTTATCACCAAGTGATGAAGCTCTCGAGGGAGCATGACCTCAACACAAGTCAAAAACCCATTCATAACAAACTCATCATTAGTGATATCCTTGTTATTGTATGAATAATAAGGATTCAAAATATAGGAAGCTAGATGCAATGTACTATCAAGGCGGTCTCTTGCTTTTGTTTCAATAATATCAAGAATTGGACGACATTGGGCTTCATTGTGATTGTACACCTTTTGAATCTCCTCTTTGGCTTTGAGTATCTCTCCATACACAAATCCCATTGTAGGCTTCCTATCTCCATCAACAAGTCGAAGGACCTTCACTAAAGGACTAAACACTCGTAAGCAAAAGTCCACTCCTCTCCAAAAAGCTATGCTATGTGCTATAGCCACCGCCGCCTTCCCCTTTTGAGTTTTTGAATGTTTAGTTGCACTCCATTCATCACTAGTCACCATAGCTACTATCTCTTTCTTTTTATTCATCAAACTTTGCAAAGTGAGAAAAGCGGAAGCAAACCTTGTAACTCCCGGCCTTACTATATCCCGTTGTTTAGTAAACTTTCTCAACAAATCTAAAGTCTTGTGATGAGAATACATGTAAATGGTGAAACTCTTTGCCTTTTCAATCACTCCTTTAAACTTTGAAAGATTTCCAATTCCTTGAAGCATAAGATTGAAAGTGTGAGTAGCACATGAGCTCCAAAAGATATTTGGCCTTTTCACCTTCATCAAGTCTCTTGCCAACATATTGTTAGAAGCATTGTCCGTCACCACTTGAACCACTTTTTCTTGCCCAATGTCTTCAACACATTTGTCCACATATTCAAAGATATAAGCACCGGTATGTGATTCACCGGATGCTTCCTTAGAGGATAGAAAAGTTGTACCTTCTTTACAATTTACACAAAGATTCATGATACTTCTTCTCTTTCGATCACTCCAAGCATCGGTCATAATTGAACAACCATTCAAAGCCCATTCTTCTTCTTGCTTCTTCATCAAACTTTTTGTCCTCTCAACCTCCCCTTTCAACAATGGTTCCCTCAATTGATATTGGCTTGGAGGTCGATAGCCCGGACCAAATGTTCCAACCGCTTCCATCAATCTCTTGAAGCTATCATTGTCAACCGCATGAAAAGGAATGCCGGATTCGTAAACCCACCTTGCCAAGAATTGATCCACTTGACAAGTTCTTTCTTTAAAAAGTGAATCATTAAGGCTTTGTTGCCTCCTCTTCTTACTTGTATCCATCGTTGAATCCGGGTCAATTGGATTCACAAAACGATTCATCGGACCAAGATAAAGTGACTTTCCAATCCCCTCAAAATTCACTTCAATTTCTTGAACTTCATCATCATGATTATGAATGACCCTATGAACTTCATTCCTTAATTCCTTTTCATCATTGAGCTTTTGTTTCTTCTTCGCCCCAATTTCATCTAAAGCTTTTTTGCACCTTGCTCTATCCTCCTCGGGAGCTCTTGGACAAGGCTTAACATTACCCTTTACATGGGCAATATGTTGTTTGATTCGGTTTACTCCCCCACTACCCCTATGAGGACATAACTTGCACTTCCACTTATCTAGGTTGTTAGGATCAACCAATTCTCCATATTCCCACCCTATATCATCCGAACCTCTCTTCAAAGAAGATGTCTCCGACATGGTGGCAGAAGCGGTGGAAGAAGTAGTTCCCTCCATTGTTCCAAATTTCCAATGAATCAAATCAAACCTGTGACTTAAACTAGCACAACGACACCCAGACAATCATATATAGAAACAATCTTATTACATGATTATGGAGCAATTTACAGCACAAATCAATTGGCACAAACCAATGAAAACAAGCGGCATTTAATAATTGCAGAGAGAGGGAGGGAGGTATCCAGGGAAATCAGGGCAGCAAGTACGACATACTTTTAAAGACAGTTTCAACGCATAGGCATCATTCTTCAGATGAACAAACATCAAATGAGAGGTTTGGTTCAGCTTGTACTCAAGTGTAACTTTCAAGATTAACTACTGCCCCTCAATGGTAAAATATTTTGAGTGCACAAGTGTAACTACTGAAATATTTTACACTTGTACACCATTTTCAGGATTAACTACTGAAAAATAGTAACTTTTTCCAGAAAAAAGGTGGTAAACAATATTAAAAACCAACTATCATTCTCTTTTTGACAATAAGTTATCAATGATCACCAATCAATTCATCAAACTTGGTATGCATTTAAAAGAAGAAGTCAATTTCACAGCACGAGCTCCAATGATTGCGTCAAACTTGGTATGCATTTTAAACAAGAACACATTTTTACAGCATGAACACCAAGAGTTGCATCAACATATACGTTAGGAGAAAACGTGAATTCAAATACAATCATAAGTTCCTTACTTTCCTTTTGGAATTAGGACAGAACAGAACAAGTCTAAAAAAAATTATGCCAGCAGCTTATTTAAAGTTAAAATGGTACTAAAGGATATCCTAATATAGAGAATACTTGTGTGAGGGAAAGTTAACAGCATGTGATACTTTTAAACATATTTTCCAGTAGTATCGGCATATAGGCTGTACCCGTACAATTGGTACTCCTAAAGATGGTATAATATCTATATTCAAGCATAAAATTGCTGAGAATTCAAGCATAACATCCAATGAAAACAAGTAAGACTCTGAACAATGATTTCTTAGCTTCCTTTTCACTAGAACTATAATTCACCTGAGATACTCCAAACACAGTACATATTTCTGCGAAATTTCTGTTATGACACTTGAATTGATTTCACAGTCCATAGACATAAACTAAACTAAATGGAACTGTGCACAGTTTGAGCTTAATGAATTAAAAAAATGAAGAATTCCACACTCAACAAGAAAAGCAGTTACAAACATCATCACTGAAACTCACCATCATCCACTTGCAGCGCAAAGCAACATCGCGAACTGTTTTATTCTTTAGCAATGCAGCAATCTTTGCATAACGAACTAGGTTTGACTCACTAGCATATCTGCAGAGCATTCAAGATAAATCTTCATCAGATTCATGATCCACAGTGTCTTAACATCTCGGGGTAACTTCACCATGAAACATAAGTACTGGAAAGGAGGGGTGGCAAGTTTCAGGATTTTCATGAGAAAGAGAAGTAATTTGTGTGTTAAAGACAGCGGCTGTTGCCGCTCTAACCCAGTGCTTGCAATATACAAAGGAAAAATTGTTGGACCAAACCTTGTATACAGAAAAGTGACCCTTTTAAAGATGAAATGAAATATTTTTAATATGCAGGTGACTAGACATTAATGGAGAACCCAAAGTCAAGAAGGATCCAGAACAAGGTCACAGAATAGATTGGGCCTGTAAGGCTTAATTTACTAATGCATACTGGCTTACCTTTTATAATTAAGGCCATGTTCACAACTCAAATGGAAACCTGAGGTCACAAGGACACAACTATTACCATTGTTTCTTCCTTTCAAAACTATGGACAGCGTAAAAGTTGGATCCATACCCACAATTTAACAACTAAAACTTCAAGTTGATGAGGTAGAAAGATTTTGACAGATACAACGAACCAGAAAAGAAATTTAGTGCCTATGCCTTGTAGACTTCCCAGAGAAGAAAACCTTTTCCTATGTAAGGAACTGCAGGAAACCAAGATTGTTACAATCAAGCATACAAAAGACAATCGCAAAACTTAATCCTCTACAGTAAGAAATCTCCCAGACCACTTAAAATATTCCAAAAAATGGAGCATCTGCTAAGATCTCTTTCAAGTTCACAGAAGATAACAAGTGCGCTTCTCTCATATTTTAAACTGCTAGGACTATAACTTCTTTCTAATGCACTAATTACACATTGCATCCAGTCAACTGTGCATATACATGCATCTCAACATTTCTATATCTATTATCTTCCTAATTTCGGTTGTCCAAATTTAGTTCCTTACACTCTAATCCACAAACTACTACTGCTACTTTACGCATGTTTCATAATCAAGAAATTGGTCCTCTTACACTGACATCACCAAAACAACATTTTTTATACCACCTGTACAGATAAAGAAATGCCAAAAAACAATACTGTTGCACATATTCTGTCTCCAAAGTTTTCCAAAAACAATGCAGTTGGAAACTTGGAATGTAACGATAAGATCTCCACATCTCTGTGACAAGTTTAAAAAGAAGAGATTAAACATGTGGGGTAACAAGAGTCAGTTCTAAGATATCTTCCATTCCAGCATGGATAATAAGAAATTGACTTTTAAAGACAGTTTCAACGCATAGCCATCATTCTTCAGATGAACAAACATCAAATGAGAGGTTTGGTTCAGCTTGTACTCAAGAACTAGCCCCACCATTTTCAAGATTAACTACTGAAAAATAGTAACTTTTTCCAGAAAACAAGGAGGTAAACAATATTAAAAACCAACTATCATTCTCTTTTTGACAATAAGTTATCAATGATCACCAATCAATTCATCAAACTTGGTATGCATTTAAAAGAAGAAGTCAATTTTACAGCACGAGCTCCAATGATTGCGTCAAACTTGGTATGCATTTTAAACAAGAACACATTTTTACAGCAGGAACACCAAGAGTTGCATCAATTTCATGTTGTACAACTGATCTGACCAAGGGAAGCCTGAATTTTACAAATAAAAACACCATTGGAACTCAGAGCTCTAAAGTGGTACTCATGGTCCAAGATATACGTTAGGAGAAAACATGCAGTTCTGGTTTCCTTCCTATGCTCTGACATGTTGAAATATCTTTCCCTCATGACAAAGGCACTACTTGATAAATACATAACAGCTAAGTGCAGCACTTTTTGGAAGAGAAAAACTTCACAAACTTTTCATCTTTCAACAAGGCAAAGATATAAAAACATCAAGCCACAAACTCTCAGTCTCAGTTCAGAGCATTAGCCAGACCTTGCATCTGCTATAAGAGCACAATTTATTACAGTTTTTAACTTTAACTTAACAGCAACCTTGTCATTTCAATAGGCCTCCAGAATTGCTTTAGAACCATAAGAATGGTGACATAAATTCTATTCAACTATTCTCCAAATCCATTGCTATTTCTAAAATGAGATGGAGTATTCTTAACTCTGAATTAGATTTATCCCAAATATATAGATATTGCAGCAATATAGCAAGACAATCTAAGCATATAAGGTCCAAAGAAATATCTAACCATCTAGAATCCACCATTGTTGCGGGAAAATAAACCAGATTAACTTCGCTTTTAATACAATCTGAACTCTTGCTAACTTCGCTTTTAATCTGAATTACTCACATCATAGGCATCACGCAATGGCACTTTAATAATTGCAGACTTACATTGCAGAGACTGAGAGAGGGAGGCGTCGACACCTCGACGGTGGCCGGTAGTTTGCTTCGGCGACGGCGAGGTGATGTTGACGTTGCTGCTGCTGGTTCGACCGTCCAACTAAGGTGACGAAAACGGCGAGGCGACGAAGACGGTGAGGTCCCGGCCGGCGAGTCAACGAAGGTCGATCGGCGTCTGGGAGAAGAGGAGGAGAAGAGAAAACTGAAGAGAAAACGGCGTCTGGGAGAAGAGAACTGAAGGTCGATCGGGTTTGAGATGGGAGAAAACAGAGGATTGGGAAAAAAATAGGCGGGTCTGGGCGCCTAGACCCGATTAGCGCCTAGACCCGATTAGGCGGGTCTGGGCGGGTCTGGGCGCCGCCCAGAGGCAAAAACGCCTAATGTCACCGCCCAGAGGCTAATCCGGGCGTTTTGGTGGCGCCTAGCGCCTAGGCGCCGCCTAGGCGGGCCTAGGCGCCGATTTTTAGAACACTGTTTCCGGTAGGATAACCAAGAAACAGACACCGCCGGCTTCTAGGTGCAAACTTGTCACGATATCTGGGAACATGAGCAGCAAAACACAAGCATCCAAAAACTCTTAATGATGAGTAATTGGAGCTTGCCCATAGAGCAACTCAAATTGAGTACGACCATTTAGATGTTGTGTCAGTGTTCGGTTGATCAAGTAAGCAGAAGTAAGAACACATTCTCCCCAAAACTCAATTGGAAGAGTGGCTTGGAATTGTAAAGCACGCGCCACATTGAGTAAATAACGATGCTTTCTTTCAACCCGACCATTCTGTTGTGGTGTGTCAACCATAGATATCTCAAAGATGATCCCAGATGCAGCAAAATGAGATCGCAAAGGCAGAAATTCAGTCCCATTATCAGCCCGAACACGTTGTATGGTTCGACCTCACTGGTTCTTCACTAAGGCACTAAATTCTAAAAATCGAGAAGCTACTTCAGACTTAGCAACTAATAAATAAACCCAAACAGCTCGGGAATAATCATCGACTTTCGTCAAAAAATAAAATGCACCACTAGAGGATGGAGTTCGATAAGGTCCCCAAACATGACAATGTACTAATTCAAATAATGCAGTAGTATTTGTAGAACTCAATGAAAAACTATGTCTAGTCTGTTTTGCTCTATAACATACAGAGCAAGGTACAATAGTATTATGTGTGATAAAATCAAGAGTAGGAATAGAAGACAACACCGTAGAAGATGGATGACCAAATCGTTGATGCCATAAATCAGATGAAGAAACCAAAGAAACTGTCGGAATAGACTGCAGGATATGAGGAGGAAAGCGAGTATCCAACAGACGAAGCCAATAAACCCCCCCTTTCTGTTCACCCACGCCAATCACAATCCCTGTACTGATTTTCTGTAAAATGCAATAATTTTCAGTAAACAAGGCTAGACATTTTAAGGCAGATAACAATCTTGAGCATGATAATAAATTGCATCGTAAAGTAGGTATGTAGAGCACATGAGTAAGGGTGACATCACCAAAATAAATAGACCCATATTGTGTAGAAGACGACACAGATCCATCAGGCAGTATAAAATTCACAGTATTGGTAGCAGTAGTAATATCAGTAAGAGAACCTTTGTCACCAGTCATGTGATATGAGGCTCTCGAATCAAGAATCCAGGGTAAAGTAGACTTACCTGACCCATTGTTAGATAACAAATAAAACTGATTAAAGAAATGTATGGTTGTACTCCATTGGTCGTCAGACAGAGCAGGACCAAATTCAGATCGTGTAGGTGTGCTAGAGGATGCGGCTACCGTAAACCCTTGCGGCAACGTCACTACACCTGCGAAAATAGCCATAACACAATTTATTTTGTTTAATAAAGAAATATAACAAATGGTGTGAACAAACAGGAGAGAGAGCAACAAAAGCGCTGCAGAAACAACAGCTGACAGCACGCGTCCCGGTACGGCGAGTGCTGGAGGGGAGGTTGCGTGTTTTGCAACCGCGCATGACCTCACGAGCTTTCAATGGGCGCGCACGTGAATCTCACGTGCGACCTCCTTCTTGGGAGAAACGGTAAATGGCACCGGGGCGACTTCCTTCAAGGTGCTGGAGTTACCGGATCGAGACTCGGTCTGGACCTAGTCGCTAGAGTGAAACAGCAAACATCAAACGGTGGCAATCGACGGACGGCGGTCGAGTCTTCATCGGCCTGACAGAGATCGACGGCGGCTACCGTTAGATCAAGGCTCGGCGGAGACTGATTCGGCTTGCTGGAAACAGTCGGTTACCAACGTGACGGAGGATCGCCGGAGACAGAGGCTCACCGGAGATAGGAGACAGCGGCTGCAGAGGATGGCGGAGGCAGTCACTCGGCTCGGCGAACAGAGAGGTTTTTTTTTTAAAAAAAATTTAAGGAAAAACAACTCTAATCGGCCGTGCGTCACGCACGACCGATGACAGTAGTGTTTGCGGAAAATTTAGAATGGAAAATTTTAGGTTCTTAGGATCAGGATTTTAAGCTCTGATACCATGTAGAAAATAAGGGTAATAATGTGTGTTTATATTAATGAATTCATGATATATTAATAATGGTACATGATACCTATACAAACTAAAAAAATGTAATAGAATATAATTACAATTACAAGTAATATCGCAAGAACATTCTAATTTCTTAGCCTTATACATCTATGGATCTCTTTAGGCCACCTGTGAATTCATCTTCATATTTACTTTACTTTCTTAATTGCATTTTCACTTCCCAAGTACACGTTTGACATTTACTTTTGTACGATGTTTCACATGAATTACCAAATACTTCCTCTGGCCGACTTGCAACCAAAAACATTAACCAACACGCTTTCATCTTCCTCGTTTTATGTATAGTTCAACATGTAACGGGAATCTAACTAATTCAACGGTTTTATTTCTTGATGACAATAATTGTCTCTTTCCCGTTAATTACGTTGAACAATATTGAGAAAACGGACGCATGTCGTTCTTTTTTTTTGCACGATATAGGCCAGTAATGTATTTTTTAGATATCCAAGCAAAAATTTCAAAGATTTCAATCCGCGGTGAGAAATTGAAAGGAACAATATTTTGTACTCCCTCCATCTCATTTTAAATTGCACACTTTAACTTGAAAAATGCTTGGCCTTTAATAATTTTTATTAGGAATAAATAAAATTTGTGAAAAATTGATATTTTAATAATATATATGTTACAAATCTAATAATGTATCATATACTAGTATTTATATTTACATATCAATTCAATGTAACGTCAAAGTTAGAAAATTTTGACTATTATAGTTTAAAATGGGTAGGGGGAGTAGTATTTTTCTCCCCTCACCCCACCCCCCCCCCCCCCCCCCCCCCCCATGATACACGTGTATGCTATTTACATATGTATGTAAAATGAAAACTAAGATATCTGTATAAAGCAGATTTTATTTTTTGGGAAGGTGAATGTCTAATGAAATCTTGATAGGTGTCAAATTCAAAAGGAGAAAAATAAGCATGTACTACAATATAATTGTAATTTTTAATTAAAAATTTTCAAGATTTTATTGGACTCTCACCTCACCACATATAAAATTCCCATTGTTGAGACTCTTCTCTATGAAATTTTCCAGGCGCAAAGAAGTACTTCCTTCATCGGTAGACAAAGTAACATACTATAACTTTTGTAGTTTTCCTTGTTAATTTGCATCAGCCTCTATACTTGCATGAACTCCACATAGTAAGAGAGTGCAGTGGCGGATTTGGAAAATAAATTTATTGGGGGCACATTAATAATAGTTATGTATAATAAAAAAAGACAGGGTAAAAATATGTTAATCAAACTTTAATTACAACATAAATAATATTATAATTTTCTATGAAAAATTTAATATTTTGATCACGTTCAATAACTCAATAATATAGACTTTTTTCGATGACTGCAACAAAAAAATCATGGATTGAATTAGGAATATTTCATTCCATTGCACATGATTAGTTCATTATTAAGTTGCATATGATGTATATTTAGAGTACTCCTGTCAATATTTTTCTTGCAATTTATCATGAGAAAAATCAATTAAAACAAGAAAGGTGCAAACGGGGTCTTAAGGCAAGTAACCATGTGAGTATATTGTCTCGTGATGATGAATGAACAGAAGGATAACTTGACAATTTTTTTATATTTATAAACATTAAAAAAATCGCTTAGTAGTTGTAATAGAAGATAAAGAGAAAAATCTCTAAAACTAGTACTTATATCAAGTCTAAAATTTATGATGTTGATTGAAATGGGCAAGTGAAAAGTTGTATAGTTGAAAAATTTAATTAGTGCTGCCAAAAATTCACCTAGTAAAAATATTAGGAGCACATACAAAATTAAAATTTTGTAATATATAAAAAATTGGGACTATTAAACATTAAAGGTGGAGGTCCCCTACCCGGGATCCACCAGTGGCAGAGTGACCTATGATTTTCGTTTCAATCTTTTGTTTGGCTAAATTGTTTTATTTTTAACTGATCTACAATATTAGATGTAATGCTAAATTTTTTTTTGGAACATAGTTAACTTTCACCTAAATCCCAAAACATTTACAACCACCACATTTTACATATTCTCCTTACTTCCTATGCAAAATCTATCATAAGCTTTGCACAATAGTCTTTAAGCTTAGGTTTTAGCCAATTTCAAGTAACTATACACTCCAAAACTCTTTTTGTAATGTCTCCATTCCTATCTTTTCTTTCAAAACAAGTATCATTCCTCCATTTCCACACTTCATAGATTGTTTCAGCAGCTGCAGTTTTAAGCATTTGAGCCTTGCTTCCCTTTCCTTTGCAGTTCTGAATCAGCCAATCCATCTCCTGATTCCTTCTCATCTAGCACAACACCTCACTCCACACCCTGCTTGTCTCATTACACTCAAACATAAGAAGCTGCAATGTTTCTTCCTTTTCAAATAGAGCACACTTACTATCCACAGCAAACCCAAACTTTCTCAATTTGTCGTTAGTGGCCAGCCTCTTGTGATAACTCATCCAAGGAGAAATATTTTCTCTAGGACTTGCATAATTTTCATAAAACAGTCTACTCCATCACATCCTTACTGTAAAGTCAAAGGAGTTGCAAGTAAATATTTTATTGGCAATTTTGTGTGAATTAATTTTGAACAGTAAATCAGACCAGAGTTATGCAAAAGAGTTACGCCAAAGTTTTTTTATGGAAATCAAAGTCAGAATATTGCAGTAGTTTGGTATAAATGGAATTCGTATATTCTGCTATATGTTTAGGCGTATGAAGCATAATTGGTTTATGGAAAATCCCTACTTATATGGAGAAGATTTATTCGAATATATGAGATAGAATGAGATAAGGTAAATCCCTTTATTTATGGGATTTAGATATGCTTCAAGAATTAGATTTGGAATAGGAATATTGTGGAGATAATCAAGGTTTATTCCAATCTGATTCGTGGATATAAATTGGGGTCAATCACGGCTGCATACTCACGGATTTAACAGAGCAAAAATCTGCACACAGGTTTTTGAGACTTTCGAGAAGTTGCAAAGAGTCAGAACACTGTGTTCCAACACACTGACCTGCTGCACTAAGTTCAGAATCGTAAACCTTAATTCCTCGGGAGGAGAAGATCCAGCGTCGACGGAGTTCGAGCTCAGAGGGAGTCTGATCAAGGCGGATCGGTAGCTAGGGGAGCTAGCAGAGTCCACACGATATAGTTAGTAAAGATAAGTATTTTGTAAACTGTACTTTGTACTGTATCTTTCTAATTAGTGGATTCATTCTGAACTGGGTCAGGCCCCGCAGATGTAGGTGGATTACACCGAACTGCGTAACTAAGTCGTGTGTCTTTTACGTATTACGTTATTATGCACTTGATTAAACTAGGCATGTTGGAACACACTAGTGAAGATTAGAAAAATTGGTAAAACTAAATTTCACTTACCATTGACATATTAGGCATAAATCAATTTAATCCATAACATATCCGTCTTTTGACACAAATTCCACAACACTTTACTCATGTAAGTCATATTCCATTCTATTAAAGAAATGACATTTCGTCCACCAGACTTCTTTGGTTCACAAATTTTAGTCCATCATATAGGTGCTTTCCTGGTAATCTCTTCCCTTCCACTCCAAAAATATGATCTACACAGTGTTAGAATAAATCAGACTCCTGATTAGATTATGATTTATTATGATTAGAATTCTTTCCTTCTTACACCTCTATTGTACTCTCTATATATTCAGATATCAATCATACAATTTATTACGACAAATCATTCTATCATGGTATCAGAGTAAGTTCTGATCCTAAATCCCAAACCCTAGTTTTTTTTCAGCCACCTCTTTCTCTTTTTCCGGCCGACTGAACTACCGGATTCTGTCCAAAATTCAGGCCAAATTCCGGCGCCTCCAGCAGTCCGACTTCCTCGTTACAGCGGTCCAATTTCAAGTTTTCCAACAGTTGTCTCCGGCGAATAACTGCAAGGCCAAGGAGATCGGCAATTTCAAGCTTCTATTTCTGAGGAGATCGCCAGGCCAAGGTTTCCGCAAAGAATATCGGAGAAGACATCGCCAAGGAGATCGCAAAGGACTGGAAGGGCGTCACCGTGAATCTCACCGTGCGGAATCGCCAGGCCAAGGTTTCCGTCGTGTCGTCCGCCGCGGCGCTGGTCATCAAGGAGCTGAAGGAGGTAGAGCGCGTGAAGTCACGCACGTGAAGTCAAGAAGAAGAACCATTCAGGGCGTGCAGTCACGCGCGAGTTGACTCTATCTAGCAAAGGAGTTTCTTGCGCTCCAATCTCTCGCGAGTTGAAATAGTTTTTTCACGAGTTGAAGCTGTTTCTCGCGAGTTGCTCACATTCTCACGAGTTTCTCAAATTCTCGTCAGCATCTAGTCAATTTCTGTGCAATTCGGTCTGTTGTGCAATTTTTTGGTCTTTTACTATGGTTTATTTGGGCCATATATCTCGGGAAGATTGCTCCACTAATTGCATTGCGGACAAGGCTTTGTTTCAGGCCAGTTTGAATGGTCCCAACCGTCATTCTTCATCGAATCAGTGGATCCTTGATTCAGGTGCTACATCTCATATCACTGCTCGCACCAGTCATCTTGATAAGGCACAATGGTATCGTGGTTGTGATTCTATTCTTGTTGGAAATGGTGAATTATTATCTATTTCTCACATCGGCCAATGTCATCTCTCTGGTTTCTCTGTTAATGATGTCCTTGTGGTCCCTAAGATTACTAGAAGTTTATTGTCTATTAGTAAGCTTACTCGTGATTTACCTGTCCGTGTTATATTTGATGCCGATGCATTTTCCATTGAGCACAAGTTTACATGGATGATAATTGGTAAAGGATGTCATAGTTCTGGTCTTAATTTTCTTGAGACTGGTGATTCCAGCTTTTTAGGCGAACTACGCTCTACAAAGCTTCATGCTTCTTTTGAGCAGTGGCACTCTTGTCTCGGTCATGTGTCTCATGATACTATTCAGTTATTGAATCGATGGGGCCTAATTTCTGTCACTTCTGCTATGCCTGCACCTGTCAGTTGCTCTCCTTGTCAGATGGCCAAGAGTAGACGTTTGCCCTTTTCCACTAGTGACAAGTGCGCTACTGGTTTATTGGATAAAGTACATTGTGATTTGTGAGGACCAGCTCTTGTTTTATCTTCCGGTGATTTCTCTTATTATGCCGTTTTCATCGATGATTATTCACGATTCACATGGTTTCTTCCGATGCGGCATAAGTCAGATTTCTATGACATATTTATCCAGTTTCAGAAATTCGTTAAGAATCAGTTTTTTGCTAGGGTTAAAATTTTTCAGACCGATGGTGGCACCGAGTTTTCTAATCACCGACTTCAGGCTCACCTCATATCATGTGGCATTCCTATGTCCTCGCCCTATACTCCTGCTCAGAATGGCTGGGCTGAGCGAAAGCATCGTCACATCACAAAGACTGGTCTTGACATGTTTTTTCACTTCTGTGCCACACTGTTATTGGGTGGAAGCTTGCTCCTTTGCGGTTTACACTATTAACCATAAGCCTAATTCAATTCTCAGTGGCAAATCACCTTTTGAGTTTGTTTTTGGTCATGTGCCTGACTGTACCCTCCTTCACCCGTTTGGTTGTCGTGCATTTCCATGTCCGCGTGCCACTGCTACTGATAAGTTTGCACCCCGATCCATTCCTTGTGTTTTTATTGGCTACAACCCTTGTCACAAGGGCTTCCAGTGTCTCGACCCGACTTCTGGGTGCATCTATATCTCTCGCCACGTTCGTTTTGATGAAAATTTCTTCCCTTATGCCTCATCTTCCACGGACAGTCGTTCAATTTTGGATCTGGAGATTTCATCATTTTTTATGGAACTATTACTTCATCGATTGGGGCCACCACGCCTGTGCCTGTGCCTGTTCCACCTGCCCCTCCTTCACCACCATCTTCCATCTGGACAGCTGATCCGGACCCAGCTCCTCAACCACTGGCTATCCCACCTCCGCCGCCAGCCACCACGCCTCATCCGTCGGCCACCACACCTCAGCCGTTGCCCCCCACACCTCAGTCAGTCTCGACCATCCGTTCCCTAGTGTTTTCCGAAGGCCACTCTCCATCAGCTCTGCTCGATCTTCTTCTACGTCGTCAGCTGGTTCGATTTCTCCAGCTTCACCACCACAACTTCGTACCCATTAGATGGCTACTCGATCTGCTACTGGTGCCATTCAGTGCTGGGATTATTCGGATATTATTGCTCACGGTCTCACTGCTGCACTCCTTTCTCGGAGAGAACCCACTGATTATCCTTCAAGTTCACCTTGGGTTTCAGCCATGGATGATGAGATAGCCGCTCTTCGTGGTCAGCACACTTGGGACTTGGTGCCTCGACCTTTGGCTCCAAATGGGTCTATAGGCTGAAGTATAGACAAGATGGCTCTATTGAGCGTCACACAGCTAGACTTGTGGCGTAGGGCTTTTTGCAGAATCCGGGTTTTAATTTTGACCACACTTTCAGTCCTGTGGTCAAAGCCTTTACTGTTAGAATGGTTCTCGCCATAGCCACCACCATGCGTTCCTGGCCACTTCATCAGTTGGATGTCAAGAACGCTTTCCTTAGTGGTGTTCTTGATGTTCCAGTCTATATGAAGCAGCCAGTTGGTTATCTGGACTCTGCTCATCCAGACTATGTTTGTCGCTTGCGAAAGGCCATTTATAGTCTTAAGCAGGCTCCCCAGGCTTGGTTCCAGTATTTCAGCAGTTATTTGACACAGCTTGGCTTTCGGTGCAGCTCAGCTGATACTTCTATATTTGTCCCTTCAAGAGGTTCGTCGTTACTGTACCTACTTGTGTATGTGGACGATATCATCCTTACAGGCAATGAATCGACTCTTCTTCGCCAGTTCATTGATCAGACACACAGGGAGTTTGCGATCAAGGATCTTGGTGCTCTTCATTACTTTCTTGGTCTTGAAGTTTCGCCTACCTCCTCAAGATTACTGCTTGGCCAAGTGAAGTATGCTCGGAATATTTTGAATCGGGCCGGTATGTCTGACGCGACACTTGTTTCTATTCCATTTGTCGCTGGTTCTCAGCTTCACAGCTCTACCAGTCCTCCATTTCGGGATCCTACACCTTATCGTTCTCTTGTTGGTGCTCTCCAGTATCTCACCATCTTTCGCCCGGATTTGGCATTCTCGGTCAACACGGTGAGTCAGTATCTTCAGGATCCCAAAGATGACCATTTTGCTGATGTGACTCAGATTTTGAGGTATGTTTGTGACACTCTTCATTTTGGTCTCAGGTTTTGTTCTACTAGTACTCCTGATGTGTTAGGATACTTTGATGCTGATTGGGCTCGCTGTCTGAAGACTCGTCGGTCCACTTATGGTTATGCGGTTTTTCTTGGTGGGAATCTGGTTTCTTGGAGTGACAAGAAATAGCCCACTGTTTCTCGCTCTAGCACTGAGTCTGAATACCGTGCTCTCGCCAACACTGCCTCAGAAGTGGTATGGCTCACTCATTTGCTTCGTGATCTTCGGGTTCCGCTTTCTGGTTCTCCACTGTTGTTATGCGACAATAGTAGTGCTATCTTCTTGGTTCAGAATCCGGTGGTGCACAAGCAGACGAAGCACATCGACATCGACTACCATTTTGTTCGTGAGTTGGTGACATCCGGAAAGCTGCGCGTTGCTCATGTTCCGACTTCTCTTCAGATTGCGGACATTTTCACCAAGGGGCTCTCTAGTCCACTGTTCGAGTTCTTTAGGTCCAAGTTGTGCGTCGGCGAGCATCTGACGCTTGGCTTGAGGGGGGTGTTAGAATAAATCAGACTCCTGATTAGATTATGATTTATTATGATTAGAATTCATTCCTTCTTACACATCTATTGTACTCTCTATATATTCAGATATCAATAATACAATTTATTACGGCAAATCATTCTATCACACAGGGCTTCTATATGCTTCAAAAAGTTTTTGGCAAAGGAAATACCTGCATCCAATAATTTGCAACTAAGAATAGGACACTCCAAATCAACTGCATCCTCCCTACATAACTTAGAAGTTTTGAGCTCAAATGCTTCAATATATCAAGAATTTTCTCAATCAGAGGTTGACACATTTTTATGGAGAGTTTTCTACTCCCTCCAGTTTTTTTTATATTGGCACCATTTCTTTTTTGGGATGGTCTTTTTATATTGACACCTTCCTCTTTTATCAAATTCTAGATTATTTTCATCCACTAAATTTAATTTTTACTCTCCCAATACAATCTCATCCACCGATTTTACTTTTCAAAAAAGAACGTGCCCATTGTAAGAGTGTCAATGTTTTGGGACCAGATGGAGTGCTTGCTAGTGGAACTCCTAAATATTTAAAATCCAGACATCCTTTCTCAAATCCCGTTGCCTCTATAATCAGTTTCCGTTGCTCCTCTTCTACAGTCCCAAATAGACTTTTGTTAGTTTTATGTCTAAAAGCCAACAAATATTGAATTCTAAAATAGATTTATTGCTAGCATTAATTGGAATCCAAATGGTCTCACACAATACTGCTTATCAAATTAAATAAATTGGAAGATTGTTTTATAGTTAAGGTAATATTCAAGGACTGGATGATAAATAAGCATGAAACCCTAGGGTTTCCATATTGGGCAAGGCCACATATGGTAGCTTATTCATATCCATCTTGTATTCAGAAATAGACAACTCTTATTTTGACCTAACTGTCAAACATAGAATATAGGAACAATATATCAATTTTAGGTTTCTGATATGGTTCGTGTGGATACCTAGGAGACCAGGCATTTTTGCGGCTACGAGTGATCAACAACTACCGTAGCAATGTTGAATTTGTAACTAGGTATGAATTCTTCTTCATCATTAGCATGTTAATATTAATCTATTATTATTTCAATGTGATTTTGGAATAATCAATCTATAAATTCACCAATATATATGTGTATATATATGATTGATTTCCTAATAATGGTATCAGAGCCATCATTGTTGATTATAGATTAATGTATGAATTTGATTCATTTGAATATGTTAATTGATATATAAACATTCATATGAGATATGAGCATTATGATTTTACTGTTCATATATGATGTTAGTATTGTATATATATGGGAAAAAAAATTTGAAGACAAAGAGTTGATTGTACTGTCATATAAATATTAATACGAGATACAAAAGTAATATGAAAACCAAAGAGTTGGTGACGTAAGAATATGTCAAAAAAAAACACGTGCAGTAGATATGTGGCTATAAATGAAGTTTATTGATATGGATTGCTATATCACGCCCTGTATTTTACTATCCACGCCCTAATACGTATAAATACACGTATTAGTATTTTGAAAATAAAAAATAAAATTTGGAAGAAGTAGTATAAATTCTCTCTATTTCTCTCATTTCTCTCATTTCTCTCCATTTCTCTCCATTTCCTTCTCTCCATCTCCTTCTCCCCATTTCCGCCGCCGCCGCCGCCGCCGACCGCCGCCGAAAAACGTAAGTTTTGGATGAAATTTTTTAAATTTTCGTGCAAATTATATGGATGTTGCTTGAATGTTGCCAATCTATTCAAATTTTGTTGAACTTGTTGGAATTGTTAGAATTGGGGTTTGTTAGAATTTTGGTAAATGTGGAATGGATGTTGGGTTGGTGGTGAGTATTGGCCGGAGGTGGCCTTGGCCGGCGGAATAGTAAGGGGTAGGGGAAGGAGAAGGGGAAGGAGAAGGGGAAGGAGAAGGGGAAGGAGAAGGGGAAGGAGGAGGCGAAGGTGAAGGGGAGGAGCTGGCGGGCGGAGGTGGTGCCGGTCGGCCGGCGCCGGAGTAGGCCAGCGCCGGAGGAGGAGGCCGGCGGTGGTGGAGGCGGCCGGCGGCGGAGGGTGGAGGGAGGAGGAAGATGAGGGGTTTGGTTGTAAATATAAGAAAATAGGAGGCTTTAATCTTATATTAATTTCTCTCATAAGATAATAGGAAATTAAAAAGTAGAATAATTTGCAAAAATCTGATATTAGGAATTTAATCAATTTTGGAATTAAAATGAAGAAATTGTTATTTTTAGAAATTGTTTAGTTTAAATTTGGAAATGATAACTATTTTCGTAATTTGGAAAGTATATGTACCATAATAGAGTATAGTCTTATTTAGATTAACTTTATGAAAATTTAGTTTATCAATCCGATGAAAACAATTGTGTAGTAAATGCTTATGATATGTTTTGACAATTGTTTCTTTGAATGTTAATACTAGTGTGATGTGCTTAAAAATTCAGATTATTTAGTAATGTGATTTCCAATTTGCAATTTAAAAAAATGTGTAGTTCGTTGTATGGGATTGTAAGATAATTAAATTTGCTGTTTGGAGTGGGGTTTGTTTTTTTATGTTATATTCACTTTTTTCTATGCATTATAGAATATGTAGTTTCCGGTAGTAAATTGAAATTATGAACAGTTTGAAAATATTAGTTTACACATTGTTGAAATGTATGTTAATTTATTTTATCATATCAGTTTAAATCAATTGTTGTTATACTAATTACATATCTTGTGTTGTAGATGAGCACTGCTGGTCAACCTGACGGCCATGGTCGTTCTATACGACGAAGAGGTGTTAGTGCCTCGGCGAGACAGGCGAGAGGCCACGTGGTCGAGGATGAACAGTCGCCTCCGCCGCAGGAGTGTGATGTAGGAGCTGAGCGGCCTTCTCCACGGCGCGATCATGCATTCGATCCCATGCCAACATGGGACGGTCTGGAGCTTAACATTCTCGCGTCCGGTGGAATCCGTGATGATAGTGATTGGCAGTCGATGTATTACTTGCCGGCAGAAAGCAGCCCACTCGATGCCGAAGGTAGGCAAGGACTGAACACATGCAATGTCCCCCCGTCTGGCCAACCTGGGACGAGTGTGCCATTGGATGCTGGATTCGAACGGTATGCTGGTGGAGGAGCCAGGCACACCGTTAGGAATAGAGCTGGTCGATTCACGCCATGTTCTGGTGGATCGTGCAATGCCGGTGAGACTGGCATCGGAAGGGCACCGAGGAACAGGAGGAAGCGACACGCCGATGAGACGTGGCTAGTGCGGGGACCGATGGCTGGTGGCCCACAAGATGACCTCGTGATACCAAGCTTCGGAGGACACGTCGCTGTCGACGTTTGGAATGGTATAGAGCGAGGTGTGCTGAGATGCCATGCTCAGTCGCCGCTATGCAAGCAGCTAGTCACTACGCTCCCTGACCTGAGCGATGTTGTACAGGCCCGGATACGTGCGACCGGGTTGGCCCACCTTCCTGCGATTATGTTCCAGTTCCTTGACATGGCATTGATATCTGCTTTTGTCGAGAGGTGGCAGCCGGACACGAACACATTTCACATGCCTTTCGGGGAGATGACCATCCTGATGCACGACGTAGAGATGATTCTTGGAATTCCTATCGTGGGTGGCGCTGTTGCGAGTACCATTTTGGTGGAGAGTATTCAGGAAGCATGCGCTGAACTATTTGGGAAAGATGTGGAGTCCTTCGTCGCGGAAGACTGGAACGGGGGTAACATAGATGGCCAATCATTGATGGTGAGGTGTGTAGCGGCAGGTCAGAGCGATAACTTCCAATTTATGTGCTACATGTTGACCCTGTTTTCATCAACGCTTTTTGTGGATAAAACTGGGAATAAGGTTAGAGCCAACCTTCTACCTCTACTTGATTCGCAGTTGTCCTGGGGTCGGCGACATTGGCCAGTTTGTATCTACAGTTGGGAATTGCGTCCCGGTCCAAGGCGCGAGGCCTATGCGGCTGTTGCATGCTGCTGCAAGCATGGATATACGAGTACTTTCCAATGTTTCGGCCGAGGCTGAGTACACTGCCAGCTCTTCCGGGATGCGCCAACCGGTGGCACACAGGGGATAAAATGGGGAGGGATACTGGGAGGCTGGTTACCATCCGGCGTCAGGTGGATGCCTTACAGCCCGACCAGGTATGAATTCCATGCTTTTACTCTTATTCTAATAGTAGTGGGTAGATCGGATTCCATAGGAACGTTACATTTCTGTGAAACACGCGCAGGTGGATTGGTTGCCATATGGATTGGACGTGGTTAGGGCTGCTAGGGGGAGGACTCACTACCGCGGCGTGATTCGATACCTCGAAGCAATGGAGGCGTACATGCCAGATCGCGTTGTGCGCCAGTTCGGTCTCGTACAGGGTATACCGCAGAGTCTTATGATTGTGCCAGAGCCTTGTTCCCGGCCCGCTGATCCAGCCAGCTATTCGGTGACCTATCCAGGGATGCTGCAGCTGACCCTATGGCATATGGCACAAGCTTGGCACGACGGTCAGCTTGCCGAGTTCCCGATTGCCACAAGTCCGTCAGAGTGTACCTTGGATTATGAGGAGTGGTACGCGACTCATTCACACCCATTGATCGCGAATCCTGAACTTGCTGCCACGAGTAGACGGGATAGGACACATCATCAGTTATCGGTAAGTTTTCTCCAACTGTTTGCTTTGAGTAATTGTATTACATTTGATTGTTCCGTTATTGAAAAATGTGTTTCCTGTGCATCAGATGCTGAGTGACATGATGAGCGACTTGGATCCGTTTGACTCGACAACCGTTGATGGACTCGGCGACCCGTGCATGAAGGAGTTGTTGACTACTTGGATCGGTCGTCGCGATGAGTATCGCAGGCTCGGTTATGGACCCATTCCGTAGGCGACTGTTTGCTTATGTATGTACCCACTGTTTGCCCACAGTTTGCTCATTTATGTAATCGCAATTGTTTGTGCATGTCAAATTTATAAGTCATCGCTTTTTGCAACGGTAACGCTTTCAGACTAATTGTAACGCTTCGATAATAATTGTAACGGTTGCGTACATGCCGAAATGTTTCACTGGGTACAATAGTTAATTACTCTCATTGTATGCTTTGGTCCAAGCCCTTATCCTCCTACGAAAGGGTAACTCCCAACCGACGACATCAGACTTCCTCAATGTGGTCCATAGATTAACCACGGGGGGCATGGGACAGTTTTCCTTCACGTGTATCCGGACGAAATGGCTTGCACTGCATACGTATACAATGTGTAGCTCCCTCCTTGTTCCATCCTCGCCCCCACCTGCCCTCAATGGAAGGACTGTACAGCAATAGTCTGCCGACCCATTCTCTAAAATGTAATATAAAACTACAACCGTGTTGTAGTAGGTGGAGACAGGAAACAAGTCTGCAATGACCGTGAACCAATGCTCTGGACCACATGGACCTTTGGTGTGGTGTATACGGGCTCTAGCTAATTCAACGTTGTCTTTCGAACCGTATATGGGAACATAGTCAGGCCAATGAGTTTATATCTCGTTAAACACTGCCCGACGCGCTCCAGACCATTCACCTTCACCGTCTACATGGAACGCATCAGCAACGCATCTGAAGCCACAGTTTCCATCACTCACGACATCGTTCCAGCCTTCGATGTAACGCCGGACAATGTGGGGGACACTTTCGAGGAACGGGAATGTCGCTGTAGGAGAAAACAGTAAGATTAATTTCTTTGTAAGAAATTTAATTCAATAGGAAGAATGGTGTTTGTACTTACCGTGCCGGCTACCGCTCCGTGATGTGGTGCACCCCGGGGACCTTGAGCTACGCCCGTATCGCCTGTTCACGTGCTCGTGGTAGCTCGGTGAACGTCGGGTTGATCTTGATCGGGGGACCTGCTCGCTTGGTCTCCCACGTTTACTAGTACAATTGTCCGGCTCGCCAATGCCGCTGTCCTCCGGATGCAACTGCTCATCTATGTAGCTTGAAACTCGTTGGCGGACCGAAGGGTCGCTGCGTGCCAGCTCCTCCAACTGAGTGTTGAACCGTGACTGATCCTGTTCAGCCCTCGAAATGTTTTCCATGCTCCGCACGAGATCACCTAATGCCAGGCTCTTAAACAGCGGATGAATGTCGTCCAAGTACAAGGGGATTCCTTGTGCAACTGCCCTCGCCATGACGCATGCACACGGTATTCCGTGAGTCGAGCGCAGTACACAACCACAGTATGCGTATACCTGTGCTCCGAGTGCATCAATCCTCCCGGACTCGACCGTCAATTTATCCAGACAGTATTTGGACACATTGTTGATCAAGTTGTTGAAAAGGGCCCTACGGTGCAATCTTCCAGTGCACGTTCTTGATTTCTCCAGGTTGGCCTTGATCATAGTAATTTGCGCGGCTATCTGCAGGTCGACATGCCTCCATATCGTATCCAGTGAACCAGTTGACGTTTGTAACCACCTTTTCAATGACGAGTGTGCACTTTCGACCCTGCATGTAGTTGTGTTCCCGAAATGCAGAAATCTGTTCGTCCATGCCCGCACAAATTTCTCCTTATGGGGGTTGAGCCACGTAGTCTCAGCGTAACTAATAACAGCTTCGCTCCAAGACCATCCAATCCTCATGTCCACCAAGGCGGCTTCGTACTCTGAAACGGTGGACGCATTGCAAACCCGGAACCATGCACCATTCTTGAAGGCTGCCCCGTTCCTCTTATTCCCTGTCAGCACAGTAACACGTGCCTCCACATCCTTGTTAATATGCCAGGTGCAGAGCAAATGATTCGATTCTGGAAACACAGTCCGAAGTGGCCTAATCAGTCCCATCTCTCGATCGGTGACCACAACCTCAGGGAACGGTCCATCCACAAGCAAGTTCTTGAGTTCGTTCAGCACCCACTCATAGGTATCTGCCGTTTCTTCAACAACAATTACGTAGGCAATCAGGAAATTTGTGTTGCAAGGAGACATCCCAACCATCTCAATGAATGGCATGCCGTAGCGATTAGTCTTGTACGTTGAGTCGATGGCCACAACCCACGGAAACGTGCGAAATGCGACAACAGCATCGGGATGAGCCATGAATAAATGAGTCAAAGTACCATCAAGTGCTGAGCGGTGACTAGTGACATACCCTTTCGAGGTGGCAAGATGCAAACAATTCTCCGCTGTGTTGCGTCTGCCTCGCCTTTCTGTTACATATGCCGATCTCTCATTGTACACCTGCCTAATGGTCTGATGCAGGTCTGGAAACGAATGACTGAGGCTGGCATTGATATGCCTGGGGGCTGTTTCTGAATCTGTCAAATCTCTAATCATTTGTTTTGCGTCCGCATGGAGCTTGCAGCTCTGTCTGTGACCCTCAGCGTACACTGAGAAAGGGTGGTTGTGCATCCCTCGTCTAGGATCCTTGCACGGCACTACATTCCAACCGTCCCCCGTGCTACTCTTTTTCAAGACAATCGTGAATGGGCAGTCACAACTTCTAGTCGAAGTGTTACTCCGTCGGACTACATCGGGATCGCTCGTATCGATAACCTTATCTTTTCGGCCCCGATTGCAAATGCAATATAACCTCAGGGGACCATTCCTATTCTTTTTGTAGGACCCCGTGACAAGTTCAAATCCCACTTGCAGAGCAATCCGTTGCAGGTAGGAATAAGCCTCGGCGTGACTTGGAAACACATTTGAGGTGGCAAATGGAGAGTATCCATTCCGCTCTGCAGCAGCTTCACATGACTGATTGTCATCCTTAAACAGCAATAAACATCAAGTAATTAGTTACACTCAACTGCTATACCAACAACAATGACGTCGTCAATTAACGTTCAAACAAATGAATTGTTTAAAAAAAACATACAATAAAGTAAAAATTATATTGGAGGAAATAAATTTAGGCTCACACTTACAACGTTACATAAATAACTTTTACAAACCAAGAAGTGCATTGCTTGATTTTTAATTATCGTCAGAAACATATATTGAAATATGAACAAATAAAGATAAAATTACAGTTAAAACGTTAAAACATATATTTAAATGTGAAAACATAAAGATAAAATTAAATGAGAAGAAATAACATTACAATTATAAAAGTCCCGTACATGAATTAACTCCCTAAACTGAAATTACATTCATCCATTTCAAATTGTCCTACTTACGGACTTAATGGTGCACTGCTCCATTTCTTATTAACAGCTAAAACTTACATGTAATTGTAAAAAAAATGTGATAATAATAGGAGATAAATTATTGTAGATAAATTAACAACAAAATTACGTAACAAAATTAACAACAAAATTAACAACAAAATTAACAACAAAATTAACATTACTGCTATTAATAGGAGATAAATTCATAGGAGATAAATGTGCAATAATTTTTACGTAACAATTAATAAATTAAAACACAAAGATGAGCATAAATTTCTACTGCAAAAATTAATAAATTTAACTACTACTTATGGACAGAAAACTAATTAGTAAAATTACCTCCGAAGACATGAAATTTCTAACACCCTTGTTTGGAGTAAAAATTTGGAGAGTAAAAATTTGGAGAGTAAAAATTTGGAGAGTAACAATTTCGAGTTCCTCATATTTTTAGAAACACTTTTATAGTAGTAGAAATTACTAGTTGGGGAGAGGAAGCCCCTCCGGCTCGCGCCCAGGCCACGGCGAGCGGAGGCAAGTCCGGCTCGCACCCGTGGCATGGCGAGCGGAGCCCGTCCAGCTCGCGCCAAGAGCACGGCGAGCGGAGGCCCGTCCGGCTCGCGCCCAGGGCACGGTGAGCGGAGCCCGTCCGGCTCGCGCCCAAGGCACGGCGAGCGGCGCCCGTCCGGCTCGCGCCAGGGTCACGAAGGGCGGCGCACGTCCGGCTCGCGCCAGGGTCACGGCGAACGGAGGCCGCTCCGGCTCGCGCTAAGGTCACGGCGAGCGGAGGCCGCACCGGCTCGCGCCAGGGTCACGGCGAGCGGAGGCCGCTCCGGCTTGCGCCCGGTCCGCTGCGAACGGACCGGCGGCTGGTCGCGGCCAGGCCGTCGCGAACCGGAGCCTCCGGCGGCGCTCGGCGGCGGAGCCGGGAAGCATCGGCGCTACTGCGGCGCCCGGCGGTGGTCGGCGGCGCCCGGCGGTGGTCGGCGGGATCGACGGTGGTCGGCGGCGCCCGGCGGTGGTCGGCGGGATCGGCGGCGATCGGCGGCGCCCGGCGGTGGTCGGCGGCGCCAGGCGGCGGTCGGCGGTGGACGGAGGCGGCCGGCGGTGGTCCCCGGCGGCGGTTTCCCTTCTCCCATTTAACATTTTCCAATTTAAATTCTTCCAAATACAATATATTTTTAAATGTATATTGTATATATACAGTATAAATACAGGGCGTGGATAGTAAAATACAAGGCGTGAAATAGCACACCCTTTATTGATTTCAAGTTTCGCCAATCTGCATTTTTCGACGAATGTCGTCGGAGAAGACTGTTGTTGCAGAAGCAAAGAAAAGAAAACACAAATTGAAATCAAAGAAGTTTTTGCAGAAAAAAATATGAGGAAGGCAAGAGAATTTTGTGCAGAAAGGCCTGCTTTTCTTCATTGCCTTTGTTCAATATTTATAATGGAAACCAACAGAAAATGAGCTAAAAGCATGCAACATTCTTATCCTACAATCATGCAACTATTAGAGCATCTCCAATGTAACATTCTTTCTTTTAAACTTCTATTGCCACATAGGATCTAATGACCCTAGCTCTAAATTTGCTCTCCAATCCAAGGGTCAAATACCAAAGTCAGTATTACGTGGACAAAATTTATATCGACCCTGTCAAAGTGACCTTCTCTTCTCCGAAGGTGAAATTGACGCTCGCTCTTTGCCAAATCAACCGCAAAAATTGGGCGGGTGACTCAAATTTCGCTCTGTGTGTGTACACGTCAGAAAAAATTTATTCATTTGATGTTTGGATTGGAGAAGAGTTCTAAAAGAATCCTGCAGTCAAAAGTTTATATATTACATCATACCGAAGATGTGTGCAAGTTCCAATAAAAATTTGCCATATGTTCCTGATAAATAGGGAAGACTTTCTGTGCATTGGAGATGCTCTTAGAGAGCATGATTTTTGTGTGGTGAAAAATGCCATGATGGGCGTGAATGTGGCAGAAATTTTTTTGGACGTTTGGGGGGGAGGACGCATTACGATAATGCGTCCTCCAGGGGCCACTTTTTTTTAATCAGCATTTGACGAGGACGCATTTTGATAATGCGTCCTCCAGAATTTGTTTTCTCCAAAATTTAAATAGAGGGCTCCTTTTTTGTTTCCGAAAATGTTTCCCCCCCTTTTTTAAATTTAATAAGTCCTTTTATTTTTTTCTTCCGAAAGTAGTTAGGATTTTTTTTTGTTTCTGAAATCAATTGGAGGACCCGTTTTGGGAACGATTTTATTTTTAGCATCAATTAGAGGACTCGTTTCTGAAATCAAATAATGGGTGATTTAGCAACATTTTATTTTTCCCGAAATGATTGTCATGGCACTCGTTTTGGGAACGACTCCTCAGATCCGGCGAATTGTTTTTTCGAAAGTATTTGGAGGAATCGTTTTTGAGACGAGCCCTCAGACCCGGTGATAATTTAACTTTTTACGGAAGAATTTGGAGGGAGCATTTTTGAAAATAGTCTCCAAATCAGGCATTGTCTAGCTCTTCGGGATATTATGCGGAGGACTCATTTTTGAAACGAGTCCTTGGAAGCCGCCTAATATTATTTGTCGGGAAAATAATCACCGGAATGTTGGAAATTAGTACGAATTGGCATAAATCTATTTCTCGGGAGCTGATCGAACGAGTCCTGGAATGGGTATTGCTTCCTGCAATTTTTTTGAAAATGTTGGAAATGAGATCTGCAATTAACTACGGTGCTAATGTAATCTGCGAATGGAATAATGTTTATTATATTTTGTTATATTTGGTAAATTAAGCGTGAGGAGATTTTTATTTATTGGGGAGAAAGCTTATTGTACTATCCTGCCCCGAATTCAACAAGAGTGTGGAGTTTCAAATGAGTCTTGAATGTAGGTAGTAAATTATCGTGGGTTGCTGCAGTTTGTAACTCACTGTTTCTGCAGTGTCAAGTTTTCCGTCAAGATTGCGCATAAGCATACTTCTGTTTGGTTGATGAAAATTTGGAAAATAGTCAAATGATGATGTAGGGTCACGTTGTTTGAATTTTTTTGACTAGTCTTGAATGTTGGTGCAGGAACGGAGTATTGCATAGCAAGAATGGATACAAGTTAGCATAAACGTACAGTGTGGAACAGTACGTGTGAAATGTAACGCCAATTAGTATTGAATAGCATGTACTGTCCTAATGATGGTCTCTGCATAACTTTCCACCCGTTCCACACGGGGGAGGACGTATGGTCCTCGATGTCTGCCGTGGTACAACCGTCTGTGCAGGTACATCTTCTTCCTCATGTGGAGCTCCCCCCGGCATGTCCTCCTCCATTTCGTATCCCGCTTCCGCATTCGAATCATAGAAGGCATATGGAATAGTACCTGTATGTGGATCGATATGCGACATGTACGGATGACTGGATGTTGGAGTGACATATGCATTGTAATCTGATGCATCCATGTTGTACTGTGAGGGCTCCCCGGATGATGGTCCGCAAATCGGTGGACTCGCATATGAGGGCCCCGCTTGTGATGGACCAATGTGTTCTGCACGCCCCCTCGCACGAGGCCTCCGACCTCCCTGTCAACCAGGTGGGGCCTGACGATGGCTTCTGAGGTCAGTATACCTCACACCCGGGGGCGGTTCCTCACAGTGCACAAACGGTTGATAGTGTTACGGCCTGGAGGCCTGATGCGCATGTTGTAGACTACGTGTGATAACGTGATGCATCCCCCTTATAACGTCCGCGAAACGTGGGGGGCAACCTTCCAAATTAATGTCTGACATGCCATACAACTGTGTCATTGCCTGCAACTACGGAATTGAGGTGAAATGTGTCAGATATATAATTTTGAGGAGCTATGCTGTATTCTTTCTTGACAATATCTGAAATTTTGGACATACCAAGTACTCCGCGGTTGCTCCGTCCCCGTGGAAACCCTCCGTAGCTGTTACAGGCCGCCCTGGTTGATCAATGAAGGACACCGTCTTGCGGAAGTACCACTCCAAGTAATCACGGCTGGGTAGGTATGGATCCGCACTCCCCAGTGTGGGTAGTTGTTGATTGGACCGATGTTCCCAAGAGTCGAGATATCTTCTGAGCTCAACACGCCAATCCATGCCAGACCTGCCTCGACGGTCTCCTGAATGGAGTAAGCTGTACTCATCCCTACTGACCAACTGGGTGGGTACTGGCTGGACCATGCCGAACTGCCTGAGAACACGATGTGCATGATGGAACTCCACGGCATGCCAGCCGATGAGGCCGACGGAAAGCAGTCAATTGTTTCTACCATCTGTACAATACCGCGGGAGTTGCTCCAGGACATCCTCCGTATATGGCTGCCAGATGAACTGGGACAACATGCATGTGTTGCGGTTAGGTAAATGAAACCATTTTTCGTGCGAAGTCCAGAAATCAAAATCCAGTTATTACTATACCTGATTGTGATTGAGAGACGTCAGTTGGTCACGGTACACTTTGAGGACGTGCATTGGTGACTGTGAACAATCGTAACGGGCCCTCCACCTACGAGGAACTGAGTGAAATACATTAGCCATACTATGGAATTGCATGTGGACTTATGAATACCGCCACGTATTGAGGAAGAAAACATGTACTGGGATCCAAGAGCACTCATCGTCACCGTCACCGGTAGTGCCCCGGCAGGTCGGATGGATGGTATGCGCTCCCATGCCCACAACTGCCAATAGATGCAATAGAAATGCCCGTTAATATTGAGCATGGTAGGTACGAATGACTATGTTGACCAAGAATTTTACCTGTAGCAAGACAAGTGGCCCAGATATGGATTTAGATTGTGGGATTGCCGCGTCACATAATGACCTGTACAAGCATGCAAGAATGGAACTCCCCCAACTGTACCGATGGACTGCACCCAGATCCGTAAGTGCGGATAAGTAGAGCAATGAGATGAGGTGGCCGGACGTGTCGGGCATCAGCATTCCCCCAAGAAGCAGCAGAAGGAAAACCCTTGCCCACTGTTGGCATTGTACATCAGTGGGAGCAGCGGGGAACGGACTGTGCAATAGCGTTCCCAACCACCTAGCCTTAATGCGACCCCCCCTGATAGAAGTGGGGTCTGGTGTAGCTCCCAGGTAGTCTGTGCAGATGAGCTGCCATTCCTCCGTACGCCTAACGGTGTTAACACCTGTGATTGGGATGCCATCGAGCGGTAGACCCCACAGGACCCCTATGTCCTACAAGGTGACCGTAGCCTCCCCCATCGGTAGGTGAAACGTGTGCATCTCTGGGCACCAACGCTCCAATAGGGCGGTGATGAGGGAGTGGTCAATTTGTATTGCGGCAGAGTCTAGGAGTCCCTGAAATCCCGCGTCACGTACATACCGCATAACCTGTTCTGGCAGTCGATCGGTCCAGCATGCCCCGTCGCACCGACGCACCTGCAGTGCCTCATCGTCTAAATGTCCTGTGTATAGGGCACGAGCATGGTGCTCCTGATGGAGGTACAACAAGTCCTCCTCAATGGGTCCCGGATGATACATGGTGTTTTCCTGCGATCAAGTACTAACTCAGGTTAGATGTTTTTTCTGGAAGAATAGCACAGATAAAAGTAACACTGCGTGATGTGACACATATTTGCCAAATATAAGTAATACTACATAATCAGGTACACATATCATTTAGTACAAGAAATACTACATCACACTACGAACGACAGACTAAGCATGCCCTCTCCCATCGATGTACAATGCAAACCAAATGAAAGTTAGAGGTACTGTTACGGACACCATGTGACACCACGATACTACGCACGCCCACGCCTACGCACGCCCCTGGTTTCACCCGGTACCATGTCATCCATCTGATTCCTTATCTTCCTCTCCGCAAACTGTCCACGCCTCCTGTTACGAAACTTTTCTGCATCCGGAATCAACCTCCAACGGGCACGCTGCCAGAGTGATGGATCTCGCAGGGCATGAAACCCTGACTGTATTGTTGGATATATGTTGTCGTGTGATACACCCTGTCACATAGACTTGCAGGATCGTCGTGTCTATGCCGACAAACGGACAAGGCATGGGAACAAGGGAAACGAAAAATTTGCCATTCGCAACAGGTGCACTCTCTTCTTCGGTATTTGACCGTGTAATGTCATTCACTGATGCTCCCGTCGATGTTCCTCGCCACAACCCTGTAAGTCTGCGACGCATGCCCGAACAGGGTGATGATATGTCCCTGTGCCAATGTATCCTGCTTCTGGAACTTTTTCCAGATCCTCTTAGGGAACACGGACCTGGATGGACGGGCAATATCTCATAATCGTCAAACCGGCATACAGGTAAATCTGAAAATGCAAATAACGGACAAATTACCTCCAATTCGTAGCGTCGGTAAGCCTTTGTGCAAACATTTCAACCGTTCGCTCGAACGTCGCTTTGACACACGCTGTTATTGGGAGGTGGCGTGTGTGCCGTAAACAGTTGTTGAAGCTCTCTGATAGATTCGTCGTCAAAATTCCCCAATGCCGATCACCATCATCGAAGGCAAGACACCACCTACTCCTATCCTGCCGTTCCAGCCAAGCCCAACCAGATGGATCCATACTCTCCAGCTCCTCCTTGTACTCCCTCCACCTGCTCTCTCTCCTGGCACTACAAAGCTGCCACACCAGAGTCTTCATGAGCGCATTCTTGAACTTCCCGCGATCATGTGATAAGAAGTTGGACTGAAAATGCCGCAAGCAAATCCGGTGGTATCCGGCTGGCTCCATCCACTCCTCCATATTCGTCATCGCATTTACAAGGCCTGCATGCCTATCTGATATGACACGGATTGGTCTGTTATCACCACCAACAATGTGAAGACGCAGTCTCCCCATGAACCAGTTCCAGCTTTCATTCGACTCCTCGTCGACAACTTCATAAGCGATGGGGAGTATGAAATCATTTGAATCGTGCGTCACGGCGACCAGCATTGTGGACTTATATGCACCTCTCAAATGAGTGCCGTCTACGCTGATCACTGGCCTGCAGTGGCGGAAGGCTTCAATTGCCTGACCGAATGCCCAAAACACAAATTTAAATTTCCTACACCCGAGACCGTTTATTCTGTCTGGTACGTCGGCCCAATCAACAACGGTGCTCAGATTAGCCCTTACAAGCTCATCCATAAAAGTTGGGAGCTGTTCAAAAGAATCCTCCCACATTCCGAATACCATGCCAATCGCCTTCTGTCGAGCATACCAGGCCTTCTTGTAGGAAATTGTGACATTGAACTCATCATTTACTTGAGCTCGCACATCTTTCACTGTGTACGAAGGGTTTACATCAATGTGGTGGCGGATTGAATGGGCGATCATCACCGACGTCAGATTCACGTTACCCGTAGATCGACCAGCCCCGATACACCCATGGCTACTAGCCCATTTGGTGATCTCCCACATACCATGCGAAGCCTTTTTCAAAGCTATGCAAACCCAAACACAATTCCCAGTTCCTTCGACGACGTCCTTGCATTTCGCATACCATGTGCGTGACCTGTTCTCCACAACCCTGTGTTCCCTGTTCATCATAGAATTCCAGCGAGAAATAGCTTCGACCAACTGCGGCTTTGTGTGGAATCGCATACGCACGTTCACTTCACTAGTCTCTTGAACATAGGTAGAAACGTCGGACCCAAAATGGGTAGGGTCGTAGCTATCCTCATCGGGGCCCCCATAATCTCTATAGTAGGCCTGTGTATCCGGGTTTGCCAGAATGTGAAACGACGTGGGTACATTGTTTGTGCACACCAATTGCTCTTCCTCGTCCCCGGGATTCGAATCGGTTGATAAGGAACGATCATCCTCAGTTCCACCGTCAAGTTCAACTTCAACTTCATCGCCATCAGCTTCGCTACCGTCATGCCCCCCGTCGCGGTCGCTAATGTTATCCACATGGGCATACCTACCTGGTTGGCTGGGCTCACCAAATTCAAAACCTCGGCTACGAACAGGAGGTGGTATACTGGGTACAGATAGGGAGTTCTGCACGTTCCTCAGCAATGACATGAACATGCTCCCCCGTGCCCCATCATTAGCGATTGGTAACTGTTCCATAACAACGTAAAAATCCGCAGAAGACAATGACATTCGATCAACAATGTTGAAGAAGAACGTGGTCAACTTATCATCTTCCACAGGATAACATCGATAGTATACCGCGAAACTAATCAGCTCGGGACATTGGTAATACATTTTCAACGAACAACTCTCCCTCGCAATGGCCAGTCTCGTTACAATTACATCAACCAATTCTAAGTGGTTCAACCGCCTCTCGAGAGTCATAACTCGCTCCGATATTGGAGGATCATAATACACACCCACACTCAAATCAAACTTAATCTGACCCCCTCTATACATATACACCGCCAAAAACATCGCAGAACTACAACACAAAAACATGTAACTTCATATTCCTACTCATTGGACATTCCTATTCATTGTATCCTCACGTACGTATATGTACTCCACCCGGCCACTTTAACAACACTATAGACACGGACATAACACGTTAATCAGTTCAACTACTATACATAGGCATCACTTTCATTTCCTTCTCATTCCACATTCTACTTCACAAGATCTTCAAATGTCATTACTTTTGCTACAAGCTCAACAGACCAGTCACTAAACACTTCACATAATTACTTCATTCAGTCACACAGGATTATTAAACGCAACGGACCAAACTTAACCATTAAAAGTACACACACCATTATACACATAAAATTACATTAACTAAATTACACCGGGATCTCCCCGGATTATAAATCAACCAAAAAGCCAACAAATGACAGGCCGCAGGGAATACACACATAATCTCTTGGAACACGGTCGTATAATTATTTAGGGCGCAATTAACTACAAGAATACGGATAACAGAGTGGGCGGGAGTCTGAAACTTACTGAGAATCTGGTCAAAGCGGTCAACACGGTCAACATCGGGTCAACGCGGTTAACGTCGGGCCGGCTATTCGACGTCGGTATGCGCGGTCACCGTCAATTCACGGCGGTCAACATCAGGTCAATGAAATCTACGAAGGTCAATGTCCGGGTCAACGTCGGGTCAATGGGGTCAACGCGGTCAATGTCGGGTCAACGCGGTCAGTGTTCGGATCGTTCAACTACAACCAAAATCCCATTACAAATTCAGTAGCAGTAAACGAAAACCGAAACAAAAATTGAGCAAAAAAGCTGGGAACCATACAGGATCTTTTAAAAAATACGAACTGCGATCGAAAATGGCAGAACACTGGTAGCGCAATGCCGGAGATGAGTGGAGAGGAATTCTTGGGATGGCAAGACACCGGCGGAATGGAGGCTAACAGTAGAAGAAGCTTGACAAATGGTGGAGGAGGAAGATGAGGAAGATGAACAATGCTGGAAGAGGATGAATCTGGTGCACATTTATGCTGTGTGAAGGACGCATTTCCATAATGCGTCCTTGCCACATGGCGGCCAACTATTCGGCCGCTCAATTTTTTTTTGGGCTGGTTTTTAAATTTTTTTTGCTGAGGACGCATTACGGAAATGCGTCCTCGCCACGTGGCGGAGCGCCATTCGACCGCAATTTTTGACTTTGATCGACTTTTTTTAAAAAAAATTTGCGGAGGGCGCATTACCAAAATGCGTCCTCGCCACGTGGTGGACCGCCATTCGATCACCATTTTTTAATTTCACCAGATTTCTAAAAAATGCCACGTGGCGTCACCCCCCTGCGCCACGTGGCATCATCTCCATCAACTCATTCTCACAAGATTTTTAATAAATTTATTTAATTGCCACATGGCATCACCACTTTTTGCCACGTGGCATTACATCATTTTTGCTGAAATTATATACAAAAAAAAATATTGAGGACGCATTACGGTAATGCGTCATCGCCACGTGTCACCCTCCCATGCGTCGTTTGAAAATTTTGACCAAAATTTTTTTTAAAAAAAATGGGAGGACGCATTTCCGTAATGCGTCCTCCACATGCAAATGCTGTTTGTGGCAACTGTAGCCACAAACATAGCATTTTCTCGCAACTATTATGCAACTACTAGCTACATTTATGCAACAAACTCCAATGTGTTACTAAGCTAACAAACTCCACTCCGTAAGATCATATCTTGGAGAACTTATTTAATAAAAATAGACAATGAGGAGGAGGAGATTATCCAACAAAGAAGTTGGTTGCAATCAGGTGACCATTGATTTGGTCACCACCGGATTCCGTCGGGCAGAACAGAGCAACTCCACCGTATCATTGCTGCATCTTGTGCCTCACCGGTAATCCACCTCCTCGTTGCCTCGTTGGATCTGATTCACGAGCGTTCGAGGAAGACGAACGTAGACGGTCTAGCTCTGGAAGACCACGGATCGCGGTGGTACCTGGCGACGAAATCCAATCACCGCCACCGGGTTTATATCTACGTATATATGATTTGCAATCAAGTCCCTGCAGTTTTGAGTTTTACTGTTTTGACCAGTAACCGTTATGAAATTTACAAATCAGTCCCAAATTAATGTTAATTCTTAAATTAACCATGAAATTTTGAGATTTAAATTTTATAATTTAATTTGATTAAAATTAATTAACCAAACTAATGTAATTTAATGTGATTAAATGTAAACAATTTATTTTTTATTATTGATTTGATTTAATGTGATTACATTTATATGATTTGATATAGTAAATGTGATTAATCCAAGAGTTTGTCTCTTGAAAGACGGTCTTTCCATAACTTATGGAAAGACCAAGGTTTAAAGTATAAATTAGAAGAAATTAAGATAAAATTTTCGGGTTGCATGAACCGGGTTATAAATTTTATAACTACTACATGTTTCATACTAAAACTTTAATATTGCAACTAAGACCTTTTACCTTTTATTATTCTAATCAAACCCCGTCTTTCCATAAGCCTATGGAAAGACCGTCTTTCCCAAGAGTTTGCCTTAATCGAATTTAATATGATTAAATTGGAATAGTGTGATTGAATGTCAAATAGAATAAATATGATTTCATTTGTTCAAATGTCTTTAAATGTGATTAATTCAATTTGATACGATTAAATCGGATTTATGATATTGAATATCTGACGAGAATCAACATAGAGGTTTAATGTGATTAAATGTAATTAACTCAATTAATGTGATTGAACATGATTAATGTCGGTATAATAAATATTATTTATTTTAGAGTAACCGAAAACTTAATCCCAATCACCCTATAAGAGCAAGTCCAACAGCTTCCCTAAAATTTTCTATAAAATAGGGATTCAAAACTCATATTCCCTATATTTTTTATGTTCATCTCCAACAGATTCCCTATTTTGGAGAACCTCACATTTATTAACATAATAATCATCATATTTTATTAACATAATTTTCAATATATGCATTCAATAGGAGTTACTGCTCTCTTGGTTTTAACTTTCAAACTAACGGAGTTACTGCTTTAAACTCAATAGGAGTTACTAATAGGAATTACTGCTTTAAAGTTTTGACAGAAAAGAGAGAATATTGTACCCGTATTCAATGCATTCCATTAATATTGCATTAAATCTTGTTTCCCCATAATTTTATTCTCTTTCTACAAATATGAGGAATGAAATATCCTCTCTCATCATAATCCCTATTTTGGGGAAGCATATAGGGAAGCTGTTGGACTTAAAAAATGAAGTAAAATCTCTAAAAACAACAAGAATCCCTATAATGGGGAAGCTGTTGGACTTGCTCTAAGAGATATTGTTTGCTTTCTGTCTGTCAATCAGGGCTATTGAAGTAATTTATTGACATTCTTACTTTGCAAAAACGGCACCGTTTTGCTATCTTCCAATTCACTGTTTCTTTCTCCTCTTCTTCTCCATCGCAAAATTTTCCCTTTTTCTTCACTGGAGTTGTTTTCTTCAAGTAGACTTTTTTGGTGCTCGAGGATGTTGCTGATGGAGGCAAATTTCCCGTGACTGGTGAAGCGGCGGACGATAGATTCATGGATTCGTAGTTGCTGTATTGTGATAACTACGTCGTTTCCAATGCGGCGGAGGAGATTTTTAGCTTCTTATTGGTACGTTCATGTTAGAGTTCAAGGAATTCTTCCAGTTCCAGACCGTTGCTGTATTCTTCCCGTTCGAGTTCGCAATTGAATGGGATGCCATTAGCGGGGATAGCTTTGGCCTCCCTGCATGATCTTCAAAAGTTTGGCATGTTTGTGTTATTTTGTGTTGTTTCTCTGTTCTTACTACTTGTGCTTTTGTGCATTGTGTTTGATAGAACTTTTGTGCTGATCTGCAGTCCATGTATATAGTTGTACCGGATGTAGTCCCATGATCTGAGAGTGTATGTAATGAGTTGAAGATGTTGTAATATGGAAAGAGGAGTGTTTGTTAGGGGAATAGTTGAACTTAGTTGGATGTTACCTGATCGGAGTAGCATTTGCTTAGATAGTAATTTTGCTTGAAAAAGCCTGATCGTAGTGGCATCTGTCTGGTTAGTAGTTTTACTTGAAAATGTCAAGTATTGTGTTTGTTTATAAGTGTAGTGGATGTAACAGAATAGTCATCTGATTACACTTGAAGATTAGGACCTTACTATGTAGCTTTTGTTTACTGATTGTAGTGCTTTTGGAGTTGAGTAGTATTCTGAACAAAAGTGTTCACAAATATCCATGTTTAGTGACTGCAAACTAAACTCGTTAACAGACTGTGTTGATGGAGCCGAGGCTTTTGCAAGAGAACAGGTATTTAGAACTTTTAGTATGTTCCTAAAATTTGGTTGACCCCTGACCTTAACTTGGAATACTTCCCAACATGGAAAATTTTCTTCTCTCCGGGTATTGTTTATGGATTTTTTTGAAAAAAAAATCTGATTTCAAACTTTTTTGATTTTTACTAAGATGGTTTTTTTATAGTGGAAGTATGTGATTTTGTGTTCTCTCTGTTGTAGTTTGTTGCCTTTGTGATTGAAAATCATTAGCTTAGATGTCTAGGGCGTTGTTAGACTGGTTTGATGGAAGAAATTTATAATAAATTAAGGTGATTTGCTTCAAGATGTTGAGGCAAATAACCCGCAGCAAAAACATACATCCTCACTTTGATATAGTTTTTAACTTAGATTCTTTGGATATAGTTATGAAAGTTTGGTATAGTTATATAATTAGTTGCTTGCATCTCTTATTTTATTGACTCGATATACATAATGCATGATAAGTCCCGGTGATGTTCATGAGGTGTCTATCAGTTTGATTAATCGTGCATGCGTGCCTGTTTATTTCCTGTTTATGCATATTGGGTTCACACAAAGCTAATCAAGCTACTCGGAAAGGCAATGACTTTCTAAAAATCTGATTGTTAATTTCTTGGTTGTGCTTTATCCCAATTCTTCATCGTTTTCTTTGTAGTTTTAAGATGTTATGGTATAGTTTAGTTTTTGTATCAATGTTTTTGTACTTTGTATGCTGATCCCTTCCATGATTCCAGCAGTTTATCTTGCAAAGGAGCCATTTGTTCAGACTGTTGTTGTCCTGAGAGCTGAGATTAACATTACTCTTGTTGTGTCACGTGAATTTGCTGCTGGAAGGCACTTGAAGAAGTTTTTAATAGTAAGTCATTATTTAATCTTTTATGAGATTGATTCTGCCCTGCTTAGTTTAACTACTTAAAGTTTGCTTATCAACTTGGGGATCTTTGCTTGTTTCATTACATTCATAAGAATAACCTATAAGTGTTTGGATTTGAATCTTTCATTGCCTTATTTTATATTTCTTGTGTTAGATTTGTACAAAACTTAATTGAAGGTACTGTTCTATAAGCTGGTCATTGCTGGACTTTAGTAATTCTCCATGCTCGATAGTTGTTGCAATATCTCAACTCTGTTCTATATAAGTGAGTTAGACGACTTATTCTAATGTAGTTTCTATCACAGATCCAAACGTCAGTCTTAATTTCCTTGAAAAAGTAAATGTGGTTTATGAAAATGATCATAATTTAATATGTCGGTTTATGGATTTGTTGCCAAGTAAGTGCTCTTTCTCTGCCATTCTATAAATGGAAAGATAGGTCCATGCCACATTTTATTGTTGATTTTTTTTTAAAAAAATTATAACTGGATCGAGCTTTCACAATCATAAGATGTATACATGTAATTATAATTGTTTTTTGTTTTGTGGTATGCTGTTAGTTGGACCAGTTTATCTTGCTGGTTTCACCATATGGTCAGTTGTTGAGCTCCTGTTTTGATTTTTATGGTGCAAAGACCTACTATTTGGAATAAGGTACTTAATTTGTCCATTTTATCAGAATACAACAGCTAGATTGCTTAATTAGGTTGATGATTATTGGTCATAGAAGGTATGTTGATCAATTTGGAAGTTTAAAGCTTCATTATTATCTGACAATTTTGGTGTTTTCAAGACTTCAGTTTCCAGAAAACATGAATATTGTTTTAGATAATCCCTTTGTACGTGTGGATCTTTTGCTCTTTTTTTCCATTTTAACCTCATGTAATCACATTGTAAACTAGATATGTTGATTTTGTTATGAAGTTTCTTTCTCAATTGATAGTTCTTCACTGTAAGCTTGTCTTTAACATGTACTAATGCTACACTTTTTAATGGTCATAAGTCATAACCCACATGTCTCAAGTATAAGTTTAGTCTATCAAGATTTCTTGTCCATGTGGGTTATGAGCTAACATTTCCACTTCTGATTGAAGAGGATTAGGAGACCTAGCACAATCAGCATACTTAGACCTTGCATTAACACATTTCTAAAAGGGCCCAAGGGCTGGTGTCTTGGAAATTTGAATGCAGTAGAATTATTAGGGTTCTAACTTTAACTGTTTTGAAACACCATGTAAAATGACTTGTGTACAGGATTGGCAAGTTTCTTATCCAAATTAAAGCATATACCAAAATTGACTATAAAAAGGCTTGAATAATGTCATTCAAGCATATAGTGGACTTGCCTAGGAAGCTTGTATTTGAATACGTGCATGAATTTCAAATTTGTAGGTCCCTGCTGACAACATTCACGTGCCTTGTCGGATTACGAAAGGATGCAAATATTGTTTGTGCGGTGAAGCTTCCTCATGTATTGTTTGTTTTAGGCTTGAAAGGTAGACTTCTGTGACCGTCACGACATTTCCTCTGCGCCAATTGATTTGGCCATTGCACATTTATAAACACTTATACAGACCACTGAAATCTGTTATGAAAAATTTCCCCAGCGCATCGAGAATTATTGCTCTGCCATTCCTCTCACTTTTAGCTCGTCCCCTGTACATTACTTAGTTATGTTATTATCATAGATTTCTACTCCTCTTTGACTAGCTCGTAACACATCCCTTCTAAGTAGTCCTCCAGTTAAAATGTTTACTTGGGATGTTGGTGAAGAATAACCAAGGAATGTTTTGAAATGGAAGATTCTCCCTATTATTACATAAGATGACTTTACATTGTATGGATACTAACTTATGAGAGTTGACTGCGTCTGCCTCTTATGGTTGTTGCGGTTGCTTCTTTAGCACTTGGTATAATAGCAAAGGTGAGCTAAGACTTTTTTTTTGCTTTAACAGAAAGTTTTTACTCCAAATATTTTTTTGATGTGACTATTTAAAAAATAATTACATTGAACCAAAACGACTTACAAGTTTACAAACTAAACCATAGTTCATAGTGCTCTAAAGCCTGAATTTTACTAAACAAGATAAATTCTAATGATGTTGTGCTCTTTTGTTTTTATAAAAAAAAATCTGCATTTCTCTTACTGGTGGCGTGCGTCTCATCTAGTTCGTCATATTGAAGTGGACTCGGAATTTAAAATTGAGAGATGCTCCTCGAGTGCTAATATGAGCTAGAAACTATTCACTTTGTTTTAGATATAAGAGTTTGATTAGTTCTTAGGTTGTATGGCGCTTGATGATTCAATTGTGATGGATGGGGATGGTTTAGCATGGTTTGGTTCGAGGCTTTGGCTTGCATATGTGTGATTTAACTAGCGTAATTTTATATGTTTTAGCTTTTCCCACATGATTAATGAAGATATATAAATACATTATTTACAAACATATGGAGGTGTCCGGAGCTTCCACTCCATCTTCACAATCAGGATCCGACTCAGTCGATGAGAATCTTGCGGTAAATGCCGCTTTGCTTGCTTTTGGTACGTTGCAGCTCTGCATTTTATCTTTCATATGTTTTTTTTTCTACGCTCAGTGGGAATTTTGTGTTCAAAATATGTTATGAAGTCTACCACACTAGTGTTTAATGATATTCTCATTTGATGTTTTTTTGTTTTTGTTCTATTTGCTTTTAATTCGCTACTACAATGCATTTGCTCACCAATATTTTGGTGCATCGCATATAGTATGAGTTCATAATCCTACTACATTGTTGTTGTGTGGAGTCCCTCCCATGAGCCATATGTTTACTGCAATAGATTTGAACGTGAATCATTCCTAAGTTTATATTTTCTGTGCTCGTTTTGCAAATTTTTGTTCGAATATCTTCTGAGTTGTCTGCCTCATTCTAAGTGGCTTTTGTTCTTGCTTTAGGTGGTGAGGGTTTGAGTGGTGAGGGTTCGAATAGAGGATTCGAATGGAAGGGTTCGAGTGGTACTGGTTCGAGTGGTGAGGGTTCGCGTAGAGGTTAGAGTGAAGAGGTTTGAGTCGAGGGGTGATGCCTCAAGGGGATGGTTGATGGTTATAGGTCCTAGAGGGTTAATGAATTAAGTGGAGATGCCTCGAATCAACACCCCTCAAGGTGGATGGTTGATGTTGAAAAGGGTGGATGGTCTGAGTGGTAGGGAGGCCTCGCGGCGAATGGTTAATGTTCGAGAGGTGAATGTTTCAAGTGGTGGCGTGGTGGATATTCAAGAACTGATGGTTTGAGGGGTGGTGTTGTGGATGTTCGAGGGGGTATATGCCTCAAGTGGGTATGGTTCGAGAGCTAATGTGGATGGTCCGACGGTCTCAGTGGTATACTCTCTTGAGGGGTGGTGTACCCACGAGGGGTGGTGTACCCACGAGGGTTGGTGTACTCTAAAGGGGTGGATGTGTGACCCCTCGAGGGTATGCAATCAACATCTCGAGAGAGGTGTACCAGCCCTCGAGGGTACACCACCCCTCGAGAGAGTATACCACTGAAAGCGTCAAACCATCCACATTAGCTCTCTGACCATGACCCCCTTGAGGCATATACCCCTCGAACCATCCACGACACCACTATTCGAACCACCTATCTCGAACACCAACCATCCATTCCTGGAACCATTAGTTCTTGAACATCCACCAAGCCACCACTCGAACCATCTACCTCTCGAACATCAACCATTCGCCTTGAGGCTTCCCTACCACTCGAATCATCCACCCTTTGAACATCAACCATTCGCCTTGAGGGGTGTTGATTCGAGGCATCTCCACTTGATTCATTAACCATCAACCATTCCCCTCGAGGCATCACCCCTCGACTCAAACCTCTTCACTCAAACCTCTACTTGAACCCTCACCACTCGAACCAATACCACTTGAACCCTCCACTCGACCCCTCACCACTCGAACCCAGTACCACTCAAACCTATTACCACACGAACACAGTACCACTCAGACCTCTCCATCGATTCATTAACCCTCGAGGTCCTAGAACCATCAACCATCCTCCTCGAGGCATCACCCCTCGATCCATCAACTATTCATCTCGCCACCACTCAAAACATCTACCCACTCGAACCCTCTCCACTCAAACTATCTACCCACTCGAACCCTCTCCACTCAAACCCTCTTTACTCGAACCCAGTACCACTCGAATATCGACTCGAACTCTCTCCACTCAAACCCTCACCACCCGAACTCTCTTCACTCGAACCCTCACCACCCAAACCCTCTTCACTTGAACCCAGTACCACTTGAACCTTTCCACTTGAAACCAGTACCAGCCGAACCCTCTTCACCCGAGCCCAGTACCACTCGAATCCAGTACTAACCTAACCCTCTCCACTAGAATCCAGTACTACTCAAACCCTCTCCACTCGAACGCTCACCACTCGACCCCTTAACACTCAAACCTCTCCACTCAAACCCAGTACCAATCGAACCTCTTTACTGAAACCCATTACCACTTTAACCCAGTACCACTCGGACCTTTCCATCGATTCATTAACCCTCGAGGTCCTGGAACCATTAACCATCCTCATCGAGGCATCTCCCCTCGATCCATCAACCATCCACCTTGACACCACTCAAACCACCCACCCCTCGAACATCAACCATCTGCCTCGACTCAAACCTCTCCACTTGAAGCCAGTACCACCCAAACCTCTTCACTCGAACCCAGTACTACTTAAACCCTCTCTACTCGAATGCTCACCACTCGAACCCTCTCCACTCAAACCCAGTACCACTGGAACCTCTTTACTCGAACCCATTACCACTCGAACCCAGTACCACTCGAACCTCTCCATCGATTCATTAACCCTCGAAATCCTGGAATTATCAATTATCCTCCTCGGGGCATCACCCCTCGATCCATCAACCATCAACCATCCACCTTGCCACCACTCAAACCATCCACCCCTCGAACATCAACCATCCACCCTGATTCAAACCTCTCGACTCAAACCCAGTACCACTCAAACCCAGTCCACTCGAACCCTTTCTACTCGAACCCAGTACCACTCGAACCTCTCCACTCGAATCTCGACTCGAACTCTAACCACTGGAACCTCACCACCCAAACTCTCTCCACTCGAACCCTGACCACCCGAACCCTCTTTACTCGAACCCAGTACCACTCAAACCTCTCCACTTGAACCTTCACCACCCGAACCCTCTTTACTCGAACCCAGTACCACTCGAACCTCTACACTTGAACCCAGTACCACTCGAACACTCTTCACTTGAACCCAGTACCACTCGAATCCAGTACTACTCAAACCCTCTCCACTCAAACTCTCACCACTCGGACCAGTACCACCCGAACCAGTACCACTCGAGCCCTCTCCACTCGAATCCATTACCACTCGAACCCTCTCCACTCGAACCTCTCTACTCACGTAACAATTTCCTTACTTCACAGGCTATTGTTTTTTGTATGATTTGATAAACGTAAGTTGATTAATTAATTTTAGTTGGATCTATAAAGGTAAATTCTTAAACCAATATGCTTTACAAATTTCTTCTTACTAAGCTAATAGTTTGTTTCTTTATTGTTACATAGTTAAAAGCTCAAGAGGAAGAAATAAAAAGGTCCAACTTAATTTGATATCAAGCCTTGAAAGTGAAGATGAACTTGAACGTAAAGATGAATAGAAACCAAACTTAACGACAAGAAGGATGACATAGGTTTCAAAATTTATCAAAGACAAGAAGGATGTCATAGTTCTAAACTTGCTTTCTTATTGATATTTCTGACTTTTTGTCTATATGTATATATGTGTGTGTGTGTGAGAGAAAGTGTGTGCGTTTGTTGCTGTTATTTATGCTGTTATATCTTTTTTTTTAGATTGTGGTCTTGTCAGAAATTCTCATAGGATTCGTGGATTGACGACTCCCACATTTACTGCAGGTAATTTTGTTATTTTTATAATTTTGTTATTTATTTTGTTATTAATTTTTTTTATCCTTCAGCTCCGAGTCCAAGAAAAACCAAAAAAGAATAAAGTGGTTGAGGTGTTGGTTCCGGCATCTCCAAAAGAAAAAGTAAAGCAAGCTCCTGATGCTGCTGTTCCAGCATCTCTAGGCCTTGATTCTGCTGTCCCCAAAGAAAATATTCGGAAGAGGCGTGTAAAACAAGCTGCTGTTAAACGAGTCAAATAAATGAGCGGTAAGACTAAAACCCTCGCTAAGCGTGAGAGCGATTATGAGGGCAACATTATTATTCAAATTTTAGTATTGTGTTTTATTATCTGGTTGTTTATTAATTTGATACTACCTATTTTAAATCTTTCTTGATGTTTCATTTTTTTTAGAGTAGGGTACTAGCAAAGCTCATTCCAGCCAAGTCGCATCTACTTCAGCTGATAATGCAATTGGTAATATTTATACTTTTGATTTTTTTTCAGTTGATGTTTTAAGAATTTCTTTTTACCCTTTACCATTATGGTTTAATGTTTCATATAATTCAGGTGAGGGTGTCAGTCATGTTTCTGCTGAGCCTAAAAAAAATCTTGTAAAAGGGTAAAAATTGTTTTACCTTTTAATACTTTTTTTCTCACTATTGATGCTTTAAGAATTTCTCTTTACCTTTTACCATTATTTTTTAATGTTTTTTATAATTCAGCTAAGGGTGTCAGTCAATTTCTTCTAAGCCTGAAAAAATATCTACTAAAAAGGGTAAAAATTATTTTCCCTTTCAATACTTCATTTTCTGATTTTTGATGTTTCATTAATTATTCTTTACCTTTTACCACTACGGTTTGATATTTCATATATTTCAGGTGATGATGATGTAAGTCAAGATTCTGCTCAACCTGCAAAATCTAACCTGCAAAATCTGATAAACAGAGTAAATATATTTTTATCTTTTAATACGTCTTTTATGATTTTCAATGTTTTATTTTTTGCTTCTTCCTATTAAGTAACCTGATCTTGATGTTTTATTTAATTCAGATAAGGTGGTTGGCCCAGTTCCAGCTGGAGAGATTGGAAAATCAACCAAAAAAGGTAGCAGTAATTGTTTATTGGAATATTTAATTTTGTGATCTGATGTCTTATTATTTTTTTTGCCTTTTTCTTACTAATATGCTATGACTTTTCTTTAAATATAGCTGATGGTGCTCAAAAAGTTGTTCGAATTGAAAAATCTTCTAAATCATGTTGTAATTTTTTCCCTATTTGATACATTCTTCTTTTGATTTGATGTGTTTTTCATTTGATATTACTTGTTCTGTAATCTTATTGTTTTGTTTTTTTTGGTTTTAATATATGTATATGTGTTGCAGCTGAAAATGTTATTTCAGCTTCAAAGATTCTCCTGTCAAAGTTTCTTTTTTTTGATGAAAACACTCGAGGGTGGGGGTTGGTATATTGGTACCTCAAGCCAATATGAAGCGAGCCAGAGAAAGGTCATAGTAGTTTTTACAAAAGGCAACATCATTGCCTACAAAAGAATGGTTAGCTACTATTTACTATGGGTCAAAATATATGCAAGATCGACGGTTAGGGAGGACGAAGAAGAAAAAAGAAAAAAAGACCACAGAAAGGAAGTTATGATTCCAAAGTAACGAATCTCCACTCCTAGTGTTAATTCATCACTTTGTCCAGGCAACTACCAGTCAAATCCTGTCAGTAAGTTAACATGATGGAGGGATTGATCTAGTAAGTCTGTCTTTAGTGCTATTCTGAACTGATTTCCAATGGAAAGTTTCAAGCCATGGTGAGTCAGCCTAAGGGATATCGGAAGAAACTGGCATGTGGACAGCAAATGAAGGCCAAAAACACAAGCTGGGAGAAGTAGAACAATTCCAGAGCCGTGGTAGAGTATCATCCATGTCCTGAGACAAATAAAACAAAAGATTAGCAGTATCAATCTTCTTTGGAAGCGTGCCTATGGATCCTAATATAGGGAGTATGTATACTATCCATATAGATAAGGCCTTTAATGTGTGCAGGAATGTTAGACAAATCTAGAGAAACTTCCATTGGGTAGGATGAGTGGTATTTAGCAATAGCATCGGCTACTGAGTTACATTCTTTGTAGGTGTGCTTAAGAGTAGCATCAAAGTTTCGTTACAAAGATATGTTGACTGATGCTGGAGTTGCCGAGACTTTATCTGGTAATCTATTTTTTTAACTATCCTGTTTTAAATTTCTAATTCTCTTTATATTTTGTGTTATACCTTTATTTAACTTTGTATTTATTCTTTTTTTTTGCAGAGGAGATCTTCAGTACTGCCCCTTCTTAATCTCAACACTCGATACTCAGATTTATGAAAATGGTTACGATGATCAGACTGGTGGGGATAATGAAAAGAAGGAGACAACTGATAAGGGATCTGAAATTGAAGATATCTCAGAATCTGATGACAGTTCGGATAGTGAAGGTGAGGAAGTAGATGATGTCGAGGAAGATGGAGAAGCTGTCAAGGGATCTAAGAAGGAGGAGGAGGAAGGCGAAGAAAATTCTGATGAAGGTGAAGAATCTGACAATAAGGAGGATTCAGAAAAAGTTGTTGATGTTTGACAACAAGGTGGTGATGTTATTGGTTGAAAGTCTAAGAGTGTGGAGAATTCTGATGAAGATAATGAGAATAAATCAGTGAGTGAGGAGAAGCATGATGATTCTGATGATAATGAGGATGATGATGAAGTTAGGTCTGATGAGAAAGATGATGATGGTGAAGTTAGGTCCGATGAGATGGAGGATGACTCTGATGGTTCTGATAGAGATGATGATGATGGTGTTGGTGGAGAGTGTGATGACTTAGATGAGAAAGGTGACAAAGTTGTTGCTACAAGTAAAACAACTTATGTTGTTAAAGGTAAATCTGGTGTAAGAAAGAGGGCTAAAGAGAATGGTGGAGGACTTGCAAATTCCAAAGTTTTGAAGGTTGTCAATGATGCATCAAGGTATGTATTAATGACTTATAGTTTTAAAATATGTTTCATCTTGTTTATTGATGTTTTTTTTGCAGCTCAAAGACGGGCTATTCTACAAAGTGTAGCCCTGGTAAGATTGTCAAGCTTGTGAAATCATTGGCTGCTGGGCAGAAAAGGCCAGTTATTGAGATAAGGTTTGAAGGATTATTGAAGTAGGATTTTAGTTTTATGCCCAAAGATGTGATTCACTATCTAGTTTCTAACTTCAACCCCATTGGTTGCTTGCAGTGCTAGGTAGTGACAAGTTTTATATTACTAAGGATGATGTTTTTTATGCTATGTGTCTGCCTATAAGTGACATTGAGGTTGTAGATATTAGTAATTCTGGTAAGGGGCATAATAGAGATTTGGAGTTGGGGTATAAATGGAGGATGGATCTAGGGGCTAGCAAACATGATAATATTCCATGTTATGGATTGTTGGGTAATCTTTATTGACTGAGGGAGGTGATGTTTTTAAGTACTTTTTTTTATGTATGTTCTGTGTAATTTCCTTACTCGTACATCTCGATGTACTATTGTTTTTAAGCTTTCGAGGAAGTTGGAAAAAGTGAATGAGATCAGGAATCTGGATTAGTGTGGTTTTGTGCTGAAATATTTTTGTGATGCTGTTGAGAGGTACACCAATGAGCCATTATATGTTGTAAATGGATGTGTTTTCTTCCTTTAACGTGATATCTTTATAGATTTCCATTCCAAGGAATCCCGTTGCCTATTTTCCTCCCCTTAGACTGTGATGATAATAAGGTTAAGGTTATTTGTAAGTCCATTGTTAGTGCTGGGTTTGATGCTTGCTTGATGAGCAGCAATGGTTTTCCTTTGACTTCGATAAGAAAATTAAAGTTTCATTTGGGACAAGGTTATGGCACTACGCGCAGTACCTCTTGCTATGTAGTGTTGGAGATTCCAGATGATTTGCCCACTGTTGAGAAGATTCTTGCTGAAGCTCCTTCTGTAAGTTTTTTATTTATGTTATGTTTGTTGTTTTTCATATGATGTTTCAAATTATGAGTAATAATGTTGATGTTTTGGTAGGATGTTGTTGAGCGCGAATATTGAAATTGTTACCAGATCCTAGGTGGCTAAGATGATAAAGCTTGGTTAAAAAGCTCCAGTTATTGCGCAAGATGCTGTTCCTCCAGTTCATATTCTTGTTTGTTCACAGGATTATTTTTATGATGGATTGTATGATCAGATTATTGGAATTATTAAGAATTCAGTGAAGCAGTACACTCCTGAAGTTCTAACATTGAAGACTTGAGCCGAACCTTCTTTTGACATTGGGATTGAGAGCTTGGAGGACATTGGACGAGTTGCAGGTTCTTCTGCTGTTGTACCTGAGAAGAAGGGGGATAAAGTTGTCCAAAAGAAGGGTGGACAAGGGGCAAAGTCATTGAAGGGATCAAAGAAGAACTAGTATTTTTTTTATGATGTGATGATGTTGTGTCTGTGAATAATGTTTCAAGTACTTTTGGTTGATGTTTTATTATTGCTGGTTTTGGATGGTTTTTGAATATTTTGGGTTTGGATAACTATTTGATATCTAAGTTTAGGTTATAATCAGAATGTTTGTTGGAATTTGACATTTGGTTTTTGGATTATGGTTTGAAGTTGACCTCTTAAAGTAAGGCAGTGACTATTCAAGAGCAGGTTTTGGTGTTTTAGGGTGTTGATAATACTGCTTATTTTTTATGCTTTAAATCTCATTAGTTTATTTGTAGAGGTTTTTTTTACATTAATTATTATGTATGAAACATTATATTTTAAAATTAGAACATCATAATTTTAGTAGTTGTCTAGTGTAGCAGTGAAAAATGTTACATTTTGTAGTTGTAACTTTTGGTATACTGCATGTAAAGTCCCAGTAAAATGATCATTACATATTTGTAAGTCATCACAACTATAAGTTAAAACATCATATTCCTTTAAAATAAATTTTAGTACTTCAACATGAAACTTATAGAAACCGGTAAACTTTAAAATGATTCCTGTAATAAACCTTCTGTATTACACTAAGTTGAGCAATGATTTTTATTTCAAAATCCTGACTTCTTAAGAATGTAACTTCAAATGACAGTCTTGAAACATTACATAACGGTACTGAAACATCAAATTTGTTCTGCAAGTTCAGAACTCATCCCTCATCAACTTTGGTGTTTCCCTAATTCAGATGATTTAGGCTTTTGGAGTCTTGGATCTAAACTCCTTCTTTGGCTTCTTCTTTTCAAGCTTTCCTTTAAACCTCTTACTTCTTCCCTTTGTTTTTTCTCTTTTTGGATCTATAACTTCACGAGCACTTTCTTGCTGAATCCTTGGCACTGTTTGTCGTTGATTATTCTTTTTCCTCTTAATCTATCATTAAAAGCAGCTGACACACTGTAGCTGAATCCATATTTAAGCCATCCTCAAGTGTTCTACGAGTTTCTCTATCATCTTCTCATTTCAATACTGAATTTTAGCATTTTCTAAGCATTTCATGGCACCATGGTATCTTACCTTTCATATCCTTGTTGTTTACACTGTTTTGTTTCGGTTCACCTCTAAGTACTCTGTTCCATATTTCCCTCATTTCCATCTTTATCCATCTTTTGGGCATATAATCTTTAGGATTGGTGGTGATTTTGCGTAAGTGGAGCACACGAAGGTTGTGGAAACACAGCAGCCCAACTTTTCAAAGTATTTGCAGAAACACTGGATCTCTACTTTATCATCGTTAAGTCTATAATAAACCTTCTGTTCCTTTGTTTCATTGTCTTCTGGGATGACTTTGTATACATATTCATAGCCAATGTTGAATATTTTCTCCACTTTACTTGCCATCACTAGTTTCCATTATGTTTCGAAGTCCTTGAATATTTTAGGAGTGTATATCTCCCCAGCTTGCTTAAGCAAAACAGACCCTTCTACTACTACTCTTGGTTTTCCAATTGATCTGCTATACTCCTTGGTTGTCTCCGTATTTCTCAAACTTTTGACTGTTTTTCTAAAGATGGTGAAAAACTGTGTCAAGTTGGTTGTTTTTGAAGCACCGAAACTGATTGCTTTGTTGGAACTTTCACTACGTTATGATGACAAAGTTTCACCTGATAAGAAATCCTTGCTTAATGTTGTACACCATTTGTCCCGGACTTTGTACAAGCGTATTAACCAATATTTGTCTTGCAGCTGGTAGGTTTCTATCACGGAATTCCAGCGTCTTTCAAATTCTTATTCATTTGCACAACCTTTCAAGCAGTGGTCGAATGTCATTCCAAATTCTTCACCACTCTTTATTTTACCATAGTGACTAATTGTGTTCTGTTTCAAATTCCACAAACAGAGTCCATGTTTTGTTTCATTGAATACATACTAAACAACAAATTATGTACATGCATTATCAATCATTTTAATAAAAAGGTCATATGCTGTTAATGCAACATCAATATTAAATGTAAGATGTTCATGTTGCAGTGTCAAAACCAAGAGAAATCGTACATTTGGCCATGATTTGTTTTTAGATTTTCTAAAACATGTTGTGATGAAGATTTACAACATTAAATTATTAACATCACTAGTCAGATAATGATAAGCAAGACAATAAAAAAGATATTTAGATTATCAACTCAATAACCTAACAGGTTAGACCTTTTTTAATGAAACACCAACTGAATAATGTAATAAGTTAGACACTGGTTCGAAAACATTAACTGTATGAAGAGTTAAAACATCATCACTAATATGTAAAACATCAAACACACTTGAATCATTAATCATCAAACTGAGAATAGAAATACCTCTTTGATTGCCTTTGCCATAGCAAAATCCTGGACAGTGAATATAGTCACTGGTTCTTTTCCTCCCATTGATTTTTTGAATACCTCCAGCAGCCATACGAATGTTTCAGCCTTTTCGTCTCTAATAAAAGCTCATCCAAACATTGGGTTGTTCTAGTGATTGTTTATCCCAACAATTGGAGCACAAATGAGATTATACTTATTTTTCCAATAAGTGGTGTCAAAAACCACAAGATCACCATATAGCATATAATCTTCTTTCCTCATCGAGTCCCTCCAAAAGAGTGTGGTCAGTTTTCCTTCATCATCCAGCTTGACTCTAAAAAAGTAGTCTTCCTCAGCAGTAGGAATCTGATAAAGCTCATCTGTGACATTTTGAGCATCTCCCCCTTCTATATTATCCATTCTATACCTATTCACATAATTGATGTGATCTCTCATAGTGTGCCCTACATTTTCTTCTCCATGGGCTACGCATGCTAAATATTTATCACTTGTTGCTGGTTTGAGACCGGCATTTCCCATAGCTTCGATGACTCTTGCTTTCTCATTTTCAATTCTTCTTTCACTTCCTTGCAAGTACTTCCATTCTGATCTTGTGTACTCATGGTTGTTCTCAGTGAAGTGGTGCTTGATTTTGTAGAACTTTTCATCAACAAGCTTGATCCTGATTTGAGCTTTGCAACCTATTCTTATCACTGGAAACTCCTTTGTTTTTCTTTTTCTCTTCCTTTCTGGCTGTAGAGTAGGTGTGTTTTTAGTTCTTGAAATTGACTTTTCTTCATATGAGTATGTGAAATATTTTTCCCTCATTACTCCTTGGTTTGACTGTCTTGTTGTTGACTTCCTTACACAAAATCCAATCGCAGTTGCATGTGCTAAATAAAGTTTTTCAAGCTCTTCCCAATTTCTTGCTTTCACTCCTTGTAAACACTCCCTAGCATATATCTCCAATAGATTAGGAAAATCATCTGGCAGATATGTCATTTAAATTACAGATCACTCAGTTTGTTTATAAAATCACAGATTAGTTCTGATAGTTTTAGTAACAGCTGACATCAGGTGCAGAAGCCATTAAACACTTTATTAAAACATATATGTATATAATAGAAACATCACATATTAGTATATGTTGGTCAGTTTCTGAATCAGGTGCAGAAACATCAAACACTTTTATTAAAACATCTATCCATATAACAGAAACATCACATACCAGTATATGCAGGTTAGTTTCTGAATCTGCATTCCAAGATTTGTACCCATGTTATCACTGAGCATTCTATTTTATCAATGAGCATAGTAAAATCACTCATTCTGTTTATAGCACGATACACTAGTTCTCTCAGCCAATATTTCGTTAACAATTGACATCAGATACACAAGTATCAGTTACTTAATTTCATCAATACATCAATCTCTATATCAGTAACATCACTTAACAGTTTATTCTGGTTAGACTTTGATACAGATCTACAACATTATTCATATATACTGGTACAGAGAATAAATTCTTAACATCAAAACACTTGCAAGCTTTTTGAGCTGAAAAATTGGGCAGCATAAAAAAATCCCAAGCAATAGGAGCTGTGACATTCACAAGCAGATTAAATCAGGTTTTATATGATGATTCCGGTTTTTCATACTTACATTTTATAGAATTTTATTGATTTCATTGATTGTGTCGTTCACCACAGTAATTTGTCGTTCATTGTTCAAAAGGCATGTTGATGAAACTTTGGTTTTGCAATCATCTTCTTCGCACATCAATTGATCTTTTGATCTGCAAAATAAATGAAATTCACATAATCTGATTGTAGATTGTTCAACAAACCGATTTGATTTTGTAATTTTGAATGACGAACCTGATTTCTTGTTGATCGATGTTGTTCATTATTGATCGCAGAAGTTGAGGATTTGATCTTTGAAGGTTTTGGATCGATGGATTACAGTGGTTGGAATAAGTTGAAACTGTGAAGAATTTTTTGGAAGCGCAATTTTTGTTGTGCGCCTTCATCAAATGCATCTTTCTTTCTTTTTTCAGATTTCCTTCCATATTTTTGGTATTTGTAGGTTAGTCCCCCTAGGTTTTTGCACATTTTAAATTGGCACCAAAAATAAAATATTTATGCCTTTGCCTTGAATTATTGTAAGTCCCTGGTCTTACGGTAAGACGGTCTCCCAGGAGACAACCTCTTTGTTGTTTATCTGTTGAGGTGGAGCAATCTTTTAAGTACGCAAGGCTTGTACTTCTCATTTATTCACACTCTAATTTATTTCAACTTAGTTCAATTAAATTTGAATTTATATTTGTTTAATTTTAATATATTATTATTTAAAATTTTAATTTAATTTTAATTCAGCTCAATTAATCTTAGTTTAATTTAAATTAGTTGATGAAAAAAGGCCTTGAATAAAGCTAATAAGTATCGTCCCATAAATCTCCAGTCCCTGAAGTAAGCTCGTTCTTCATCTTTTTTGCCTTTTTTACACTTCAAAAAAGAACTTCTATTGGTAATGAGAAAATGTCAGATTTGGTACCCACTTTTAGGCGAAAATACAAGTTTCATTCATCTTTTTGAAATTTGTTCCCAAAACATTCCCTCAATATTGCGAAATATTCTCAATTTATTCTCACATACTATTAATCACTTTATTTGAGTCGACCTTTCTAATGATGATAGTCTTAACCATTTGAAAGCAGAGAACATGGAAACAAAGGACAATAAAAGAGACAATGAGTATGGTTGGATTGGTGATGTTTAGACCATGGTGGATGAGGCAGTAAAGGGAAAACTGGAAAATGAGATAATTAATAAAAATTAATTTAACCTCAAAAGTTGTTAAATTATAATAATTTAAATCTCGATAACTGTTGGCGGGTATGTTAACTTGATTAAAATGTGTTGTGTCCGGTAAATGAACCAATTGAGAATATTTTGTAATAATCTGGGAACCTCTTAAGAATATTGTGAAAAAAGCGGAATGAAACTTGTAATTTCACCTAAAAGTGGGCAGCTAAACTTTCAGTTTCTCAATTGGTAACATGGAAAACACAATTAAGAAAAAAATAGAATTAAAGAATAAAAGAAAGGGGACAAGTTTTTTTTACAGTAGTTCGGTTCATTTTAATATATTTAAATTTAAATTAGTTTAATACACGCTAGTGTAGGTATGACCTATTAAATGAGGTTCTATCGGCAATTTAAAGTCACTTTTAGGTTCCTTTAATGATTCCTCCTTTAATCAATCTGAAAGAAGGCGGTTCCGAGAACGGCCTTTAAAAACCGCCAGTGTAGGAGGTTAAAAACCACCTCTAATTAAAGCGAGGAACCAACTTTAATTTGTTTCCGAACTTGGAAACTAGGGTCCTTCAGTTATACCTCGCAAACGTTTCCGAGCTCGGAAAGTCTCCTACTTCCGAAATATGTAATATCTGTGTTTCGTCTCTTTGTAAAATGAAAATTTGTTTTCAAATTTGTGTTACATTTCCAGTCTCTCTCTAGAATTTTTTGGATGAGCATTTTTCCTAAAATCATTTCCGAGTTCGGAAATTGGTTCATGGTGCATGCTTTTAAGTTTGGAAAACATTTTCTGGCCTATGGAATATGAAAAATCAAAGAGACGAAAATACATTTTGGACTTGGAAATACAATCTGGTCTTGTAGTATAAATTTGGTTTCATTAATAATCCCGGTAGAAAAACAGCCTCGATACATAACCACAATTTAAAAACAGTACACGATAGTATGTTGCACCTAAACAAAAATCTCTAGATAATGCTAACCAAGCAATAATCTATCAAATAGGAATAGAAATCATTCTAAGGTTCAGTGTTTATCTAACTTGAGTGTTCCTTCCAATATTGGGACTCCCAAGTATTGCTGACGATTGAGAATTAGATGCCCAACCAAGGAATTCAACGCATTGTTGATATCATCTTGCGAGTAGGGTTTCCAATCCTTTTTGAAAGTTTGAAAATAACATTATAGTATTAAATATTTGGCAAAGGTTAGTTAGAAAGATTACCACAATCAATTGTACAATTACCTTGTCAAGTTCAAGTACATCTTCCTAGACTTTTTCTATGCACCCAGGCGTGTATAACATGACATCATAGCCGCACTCCCAAGTTTGAGCTTGTTTCTTGTACTATATGTAAGAAACATAAATTATTAAGACTATTGCACCAAATAATTAAGTATAGTATATTGAAAATTAACATATTGGTAGACCACTTTGATTTTGACCACGTGAAATGAACAATTTGTTTGCCAACTATTTTCCTTCAGAGCATATTATGAAAACTCAACTAATGCATCAGACGGTCGGAAGTGGATGGGATCCATCCAATGCACTTGCTTCTTTGCGAGGACTATCAATATTAATCTACAATGGTCCTTGAATAATAAAATTTATTTCTTATTTCTAATTTGCAGAAATGATGTTGGTAAAGAAATTTAACATAGTAAATAACCTCTCGATATAAGGTACAACAAAAAACACCTTATCCTTCCAGCCTAGGCATTTGCGAATGTAGTTTATCCTCTCTTGGTTTGTACAACCAATTTCTTATATCATTACCCAGCACATGTATCTAATCCATCCTTGTTTTGATTACTCGTAAGAAACATGTACCTGGATAATTTCATAGTAGGTATTTTTTTTTTGTAAAAATGGTTAGTGTAATTAAAATTGAATTTAGAAATAAATAAAATCACTCACAAGTGTAGATCAACATCATTGCTTGATTAACTTGCTCACATCTCCACAGGTCTTCAAAATCACTCCATAACGCCAAGATTTCACGTTTGCATATGAATACACATTCATTTCCCAAGAATGCGTATGTTGAGTTTCAATCATGTGGTTGTACCCAATTATATTGGACACGTACGAAGCCAGGTGTGTCTCAAGGGACGTGCTCTCTTGCCAATGGAGGTCTATCCCTAGTTGGTGTTGTTGGCACCGGTTTGGGCATTGATTTTACCAGTTTTGGTGTTGTCTTCACCGGTTTTGGTGGTGGATGCCTTGTTTCTTTCAAATAACAATCCTTGATAGGATCGGCCTGTATAAGTCTACGGGGCCAAATAAGGAACATTCTTCGGGCTGGGCCAACTTTCTTGTATTCTCCGCTGAGGATTGACAAAATGACACCTATCACCAAAGGATTCTCCAAGGAAACCCTCTAAAGACCTTCCACAACTGGTATGGAGTGATGATGTGTCATTAACTCATGCAAAACTCCATCGACTATAAGTAGTGCCCTACCATCGATGTCTTGATCAATAGATAGTTCACACATACATGTTTTTTAAAACACAAGCAAAAAAGGAATTAAATATGAAAATTCACTCAAAGGGACATAATTAAGAAAAGGATCCTTTGTACCCTTTCTTTCAATTGCAAGGATGACATTGTTGAAGTTGTCGGGTTTGAACAATTGCCTATCAATTATTTGATTTTGAACAATTGCCCCCATGATTTACCTCAACATTTCCAGGAGAATGTCGTGAACCCCTAGATGGTGGTGTCCGATTGGGAGTCAAGTCCTCTAAATTTTCTGGAAGAACTAGCCTGATTTGTTGGACCAACTTCCAAATTACAATTTCTTTTTGCTCAAATCGTTTGTGCTGTAGTTGGGCTTTTTTTTTGTAACATATGGACTCTCGAGGGTTCCGCTCCATCGTAAGAACGTATAATCCCAAATGCAGCCATTTGATCCCCATCAAAATATGCATTGAATCCCTTACAAACTAGTGGATGAAAACAAATAGCATGTCCTTCCACTAAAATGAAGTGGAATGACTGTATGCCTAATCTATGCAAAATAGGTGCTCTATTGAGCAATACAGGATGTCCATGCATAACTTGTTGAAGTATTTCCCATATCCTGAATTTTATTCTTAGCAACTCCTATGTTAGAAGCAAGATGTTGTCCAATTAGACCACTTGCCTTTGGGTCAAGAAACTACCCACACCTCTAACCCGGCCTGGATGGTCGGGTTTTTTCTGTGGCTTCACAAAGGATGTCGTGTTTATCTCTTGGAATGAATTCCTTTTACAATTGATCACTCTTCAAATTTTCCTATGTCAAAACATAAATAGAGATACCTTTATTATTTCGATACAACCTTAATATAGTTCAAATTAATAATGTATCCACTTGAAAATTTAAGTACCACTCTTTCGGCAATTTGTTTCTCTTCATTCTTGACATATCCCTTCTTGTTTTGTTGGACTTTGAGAAATAGATCGCACCTCTCAATGTCATCCACACTGATCGGTTGCACAGAATCCCTTGCTTCATCTTTCGTCATCCCGCCCGCTATTGCGATTTGCACATCTTGTTCTAGCACTACTGCAGGACAAGGGTATTTGCACCGTTAATTTAGGGCGGTGCATATGTATAGGGGTGTAAAAATGCAACACATTTGCACCGGTAAAATGAACCGGTGTAGAAAATTATTTGCACCGGCCGGTGTATAAATTTTGAAAATTTAGGGGTACAAAATATCTGCACCGGTGATATTTGGAACTTCGGTGAGTCATTTTGCACCGGTATATAACATATGAACCAATGTAAAATCGTGATTTGTACACTAAAATCGTGATTTGTACACCGATATTAATTATAACATCAGTCTTTCTTTTGTAGTAGGATTTTATTTTTGCACCGGAATAGTTTGCACCGGTATGTTTTTTACACCGGTATGATTTTATGCTAATATTTTAAAATAAATTATTAAAAATGGGATTTTTTTTCACACCAGTACATTTTTTTTATACCGGTGTATTATTTGGTTAAATTTTGCAATGCCCAATATGTTTTTTGATGGTCCCTCCCAGATCATTTCCGGGGCAACGACAGTCAGAGATACTTGTGAACTATTATAAATTGGAAAATTTTGAATCGGTAAGAAATTTGAAACATATTATTACAAAAATATCGCTTTCAAAACACGCGAACATTATTCAAAATATGAAATAGAAGAACTATCTTAAGCATGGATTGAAACAAAGTTAAAAATCACACAAGTTTACTATAACCAAACACCATCCATATAATTCTAATATCATCAACCATTCAAAATAAACCATCAATCTATTATGTCGTTCTTATCATCCAGAAGTTGCAACGTAGTGTTCCCATGCCGTTGGTAGTCTTCGAGCCAATCCCCACACCATCTCTCCGCTACACCTTGAATTTCGTACACATGGTACGACCCTTTGCCCTCTGGGAAGATCTGTTAATTTCAAACTTACACTGTTAGTCAATAATGTTGCATTTACTAGAAATTAATAATAACAAATTTTGAGATGCAAGGTTTACCTCCAAGATATTGTCTGTCTCTGGGGGGATTAACAAATTCTTCCATGAAGAGCATGATGGAGTACCCGTATTGCCACGAACTATCCTAGGTTTGGTACCGCACATGAAAGGTAAATGTAATTACTAACCCTAAATATAATCAATTGAGGGATGAAATGACAGAATGACTTACCATGATGTTGTTGATTTTTCAAGTGTAGTCGAGTTCTGGCTCCATCTTTCTCTTCTCTTAGTATGCGCATGCAAGCCTGTCAAGAAAGTAAATTAAAATGGTTACTTCTTCCCGTATATTACCAAACTAGGATTTTTTATTTGATTGATTGAAATACCTTGAAATGACCCTGAGTTCGACCAAGTTTGTTGGTTTGATACCCCCTAATAATGTGTCCAGAGTGAAAACCTCCTCCGTTCTTAAACGGATAATGATGAGGTACCGATGATCGTTGTTGGAAATTTATGTTAAGAAATTAATGAAATAGAGGTGGTTTGAAATGTGAATGTAATTATCAGGAAGAAATACTTACATTTTTATGTAGGGTAAGATGTAGAACTCAGCATTCGTTGCCTTCATTGTTTCCCAAATTAGTTTGAAATGGAGTTCCACCTCCTGCTAAAAGTTATTCAAGTTTCCACAGTTGAATGGGTATAATTGGATGCGGCCTGAATTAGTTTCCCATATTTTCTCCCATAGGTGCATGTAATGTTAATGATACTGAAAATGAATTCCAAACTAATTTAAAAAAACATTAAGGCTGTAAGTTTTGAAACTCATCCCATCCACACATTGATCTACGCATTATCGATCTAGGTCATCAAACACATGTTCCCCACTTTCTTCCCGAACTTGACCAGAAGTTCTATTCCAACACTGCATGTGTAATGGTGATGGTTGGGACACTGGGAAGAACATGTAGTCCTTATTCTTTATTATTTCCAGGATAGCAGCATTTTCTTCCTTTATGAATTACACCATGGTCGTCCAATCTATCAGGTCTCGTTTGTTGACAATCTGCAAACGGAAAATGACACAAAATGATCACTTGAGTATGTAGTATTGAACTATTGTTTTTAATGAATAATAAGGGTACTCGTTTTAGTGCATTACCTGTGTTGGCAGCCTATTTAATCTTGGTCTTGTAGATAGCTGGATATTAGCCGTCGACGGGGATTTTTGCTCGTCAGTATCCTGTTATAAGGATTAATGAATACTTATACGCAAAAGTACTTTGAGGAATCGAAAAATAATGTGTTACAAGAATGTACCTCATTATCGGTGGTGAGAAAGAACCATAGTCTCCTTGTTAACTTCGTCCTTATCACCTCCAACATTGACATCATCGATGTCACTCGGTTGCTCATATGCCTTGCCTATTAAGGTTACCAGCCAATGTATTGAGTGCCTCCCCAACATTATCGAAGTGGTGGTTCCCTGAGGGCAATCCCACCAGATGACTGGCTTATATACTCTCACACAAGAAACACTTCCTTGTTGGGCATCCCGATGATGAGATACCTTTCACAACCCATGTGCGGCCATTTTCTTCTTCCCAACAATGTCTTTAACGAAAAGAGTCACACGTTCTTTATCCTGATTGTATAATATTTTAGTGAATTGATAAAATGGTTGTGGAGATATTTTATATGTGTAATTAAATGTATAGGACATTTATAGATTAATGAAGGTGTACCTCTTCATCTCCTTCTCCGTCGCTAGTCTCTTCACCGGACTTTGTAGCAGCTACATCAATGTCATCAATCGCCTTCTCTATAAACTTCTTGGGATCTTCAAGGCCTAGTGGAATCTGAACACCGCTTGCAGATGCTAAACCCTTCACCAATTGCTCCAGGTACGATACCATGGCTTTCACGGCTGGTTGATCGTAACATGGTCTCCTTTGGGCTGTCTCTTTGGTTAAGGAACAGCTATCACACTTGATGCAAGAAAGATGAGGAATAACCACCGCTGTGGGTAGACCCGTCTGAGTTCCCCTGTACTTGCCCGGATGATCCTTCTTCTTTGTCACTTTTATGAGGATGTCTTCACTCGGCTGCAGTTCCAATGCTCTTTTTTCTTTAAGCTCGTTCAATTTCAACTGAGAAACACATAGGAATGCAATTGTTTATATAAATAGTGTGAAATACATTTAAAAATTAATTTAAATGGTTGGTTTTGGCATAACTTACAACGTCCGGTGCGATTTTCTCAACCTCTTTCGATGTGTATAGCCCTTTCTTATCTTTGTTTGCCTCAAGGTACAAGAGAGATCTGTCATGTGTGAAATCCTTTTGACTGAGTTGTTTCTCAATCTTCTCGTCAGTGAATACCTCAGCGGTCAACCTAATTCTCTCCTTCTTCTTAAGCTCCTTAGTCAATTTTTCATGGATGTATCAATTACCCCTTCTACCCGTGTGGTGCGTAAAATCCCTGCTCCTATTGCATTCAATATTTGTCACCCTAAGCCTCTGATATTGTTGTTATAAATAAAAATTTAGTTGAACAGAATTTGTGGGAAACATGGCTCTTCACAAGTATTAATTTTTTCATGATACCTTAAAACCTGGATGCCGATACCTATTTTCAAACAAATGTCATTCGTCTTCATCCATCCACTTGTGCTTCTCCTATGCAAGTATCCCTGTTTTGTTGATACCTTTGTCCATGTCATGAATAAACCTGTTTGCCACCTTTGTCTTCCAATTCCTATTTTGGTATTTTTCCCTCTGTGTAACCTCCTTCCTCAGTATTTCTAGTTGCTTGTCTATCACAGGTGTTTTGATTGTGAAGTTCTCCTAGAACGAATCATATGAAAAGGCATGAAATTAATCATGTCTTCACAAAGACTTTACCATGAATAAAATTTTCAAATGACAATTGTTGAGAGTCTTACCAGAACATCCTTCCATGCCTCTTCCTTAACATCTTCAGGGACATCGCTCCAGTGTTCGCATGCACCAAATTTGATGCGGCACCAGAAAGCGTAATTGCCATAAGTGTGCCATGCTGACCAATTCTTAGTGCATACTACTTGATTCCCACAAAACTCAAACGCAACAGGAGTTGGAGTGTTATGTTTGGCCAATATCACACACTGGCACGTGCTCATTCCTCACCTCCTGAAATAACTTTTTACCTCAAACTTGTCCTATCCTTCTCCATTTTCCCTCCAGCTTTTGTCAGGTCGACGTCCGCTTCATCAATAGTTGGCCTTCCTTTGATGATGCTCTTTCTCTTTCCCTTGCGAATTGGTGTTTTCGCCAACTGTTTACTGACATCTTCTCCCTCAACAGCCCCTATAATAACACCACCATGCTGCACAGTTTCTTCCTTATCTTCACTAGTTGGGTCCTTTATTTGCATTGCTTCTTCCTCAAATTGTATCTTCAACGGGATCCTTTTTGGCAGAGGTTCTTAGTCCGCCACATCAACCTCCTCATTGACCACATTCTTCACCTCTTCCTCCTTCTTCATAATTGGTCGCTTCCTCTTCGTGTTTAATTTCCCCTTCTTTGGTGGCATCTAAAATAGTAGAATATAAAATTATCAATCCAAACAATAACGATACGTAAAGATCAACATTGATAGAACGTGGCGTAGAACTTGAACAACAAATTCATAAAAATTTTCAGCAAAATATGGTATAGAAATTGAACTATTCATACATAAAACTACATTATGTAAGGTATAAAAGTTCATATAACATGACATAGAACTTGAACGAACAAGGCATGGAACTTGATATAGAACTTAACTCCACAATTGTATGACATACCATTCAAGTTTCCCTTTCAATTTTTTTTTCAATTTACATGTTCTTGTTCATGGAGACATTTAGTCGAACATGTGTTGTGCGTGAGGGTTGGAATTTTTTTTGAAGAGAAATTGATATGGTAACCCATGGCAACATAAACACCAACACTTACCGTCACCAATGGAGCATTGTGTTGCTACTCCTTTTTGTCAAACTCGCCAAGAGCAAAATGGGATGATGAACTTGCCAAGTACTTTCTTCTCTTGTGTTGTCAAGAGTTGATGAAAGATTGCTTCTCTTGTGTTGCTCAACACTTTATAGCATAGATGATGGGAGTTACAATGATTGATGAGGAGTTATGGTGGTTCAATTTAGTGTGAATTGAATTGTCGAAGTGGTGGAGGGTGGTTTCAAAGAGAATTTGAAGGTGTTTGATGAGAAGAGGAGGAGTTGTGGGAGTTATGTCCGTTTGAAATGGTTGAAAAACATATGAAGACATTTTTTTACATAGGTAATATGTAGAGTACTGGTGTAATATTGTGAAAATGGGTTTGGAAATCGGCTAACTATTTAGCACCGGTACGTTTACTGGTGTAGAAAAGGAAAAAAAGCACCTGCGTGCAGCTGCTTTAAATGATTTTTTCACCGACCCGAGAGCAACAATTGAAAATTTAGGCTAACTGTTGTACACCCGTATTTCTTACAGGCGTAGAAAATGTTGATAACGGTGTAAAAGCATACAAAATGTAGCTGCAGCTGCTATAAATTGTTTTTGGAAAAAATAGGATGAACCTGAGAGGAACTTTAAAAATTTTAGACTAAGTGTTTTGCACCAGTACATGTACCCGTGCAAAAACATGTACCGGTGTAAAAAATTGTGCCTTATTAAAAAAAGATGAAATTGAAAATTTTGAAATGCGCGCCAAAAAATTGAACACAAATAGCGGTAATTGCTTAAATTACCGGTGCACATTTTTTTTGTTAACTATTTATATTAACTCTTATTTCATTTACCTCTCGTGCATTTTTCCAACAACCCCATTTATTCAAATTGACATTTAATTATTGTGAATGGACATTGTACTAGTTGTTTCATGTAAATATCGACCACACATGGGCCCCATACGCTGACGTTGCCAAGCATTATTTAATTTTATAAAGTTTGCATATTTACCCCAAACATTTTGTTTCACCCCGTGAAGCACTTTTCCACTGGCCCAAATGGAATTTTAAGAGCCTCCATATTGAATAAGTTACATTTCCATACCTCAATGGTACCGAGGAACCCGCAAAATTGATTATATGTGTTTATTGCAATTAGGTCCCCAAAATTGTGACATGCGATTACGACATATTAGGAAACTACATAAATTACCAAATTTAATATTCCGGGCTTAAACATAATTGCAACATATTTGTGTCCGGGTGGTGATTCGTCCTGAAGCGCTAGTAGGTGTTGTAGAGTAAACGGCAAGGGTTAACTTCATTGTTTCTATGTGTAATCTGAACAACTTCCAAACCAAATACGAAGTCCGGACCCATTCATTTCCCCAAATTTGGAACTTGGAAATACAAAAAGGTTGTTTTATGGACCATCCGGTTCAATCGGGTTGCAATTTTGATTTATGAGTGAACCTTTTACTTTTTGCAATTTAGTTCCTCCAAGAATCTTGGAAGGGTCGAAATATAAAATTGGCTCCACATATATGCAATTCAATATATTATGATCATGTTAAAGCGTTTGTTAACCCTACGGGTGGACAGAAGGCCCTATAAAACTAACTGTGAATGTTTGCACTATAAGTCTAACATTGTCAATGTTTAATACAGAATCTACTCTTTCTAACTGCTACTACAAGTTTTCTACGAATAATAATGAGAAAATGGTTCAACCCCGTCAGCAGGTCCTGTTGCATCACCATCATGGGTACTTATGCCAACACCCATGTTGATGTGGACCGAACCATCGATGAACGAGCTTTAACGTTTTTGGAGTGTTTTGACCGCCTTTGACCTGTGTCCTTTGGCTTTTCTTTTTCTTGTTTTGTGAGTTTTACATTTTGGGGGCGTTTTCCTCTCTTCCTGTCGTTTTGAGTCCTAGGGGCTGGGCTATTTATAGCCTCTTTTCGTTTGCATAAGGGGCAGAGATATAAAAAAGGATTTCATTTCAGTTTTCCCAATTTTGTGTTCTAATCGAATTCGATTTTGATGCCTGGATCTAGCATTCGATTGTGTTGAATCAATAGGTTTTCAGAAGGGTTTCAATTGGGCATTCGTGCGTCGAATCAACAATTGAAATCGGAGTTTCCACCTGCATCAGTTTGGTATCAGAGCCAGCGTGAGGATCTTGGCCATGGCACCGCGGAGGGCGGCTCAACGGCATCAGCGGGTGGACGAGGTTCCGAAAAGGGACGATGAAGACCGGCTCGTGGAGCGTGTTGGTCGGATTATCGAGGATCGAACAGAGCAGATGGTGGACGAGATTACTCATCGAGTGGCAGCCCTCTTAATACTCCGCAATGAGATCATGAGCGGAGTCGAAGGTAGATGTCGGCAGCGGCAGGTTCGTCAGAGGGTGAGGAGACGCTTGGCGGAGAACCACAGATACAGCATCGGTTCCAGCGGATCTATGGAGGTGCAGATCGGCGGTGGGAATCATGGATTAAAATCGATATCCCAGAATTTCACGGCAGTCTCCAAGCAGAGGAATTTCTCGATTGGCTCTCAACGGTCGAGGAAATTCTGGAGTTTCGGGGAGTTCCCGATGAGAGGCGAGTCGTGCTAATTGCAACGAGGCTTCAAGGCCATGCAACGGCGTGGTGGCAGCAATTAAAGATCACCCAAAGTCGAGTGGGTAAGCCGAAGATTTCGTCGTGGGAAAAGATGAAGAAACACCTTCGGGCATCGTTCCTCCCCTACAATTACCAAAGGTTAATGTATCAACGCTTGCAAAACTTACGGCAAGGAATTTGTACGGTCGAAGAGTACACTTCCGAATTTTATCAATTGCTAGCACGGAATGACGTGCAAGAAACCGAAGATCAGCTTGTTGCGAGGTACATCGGTTGTCTAAAGCTTCAAATTTCGGAGATCGTTAACATGTTTGATCCAGTTTCTATTTCCACAGCATTTCAGCGAGCCCTCACAGTGGAGAAGCAAGCACACCGTGGCACCGCGTCCCAATTTACCAACCCATTTGCTAACACCCGGCGGGATGCACCTGTGACTCCCGGACCGACCACAACCACTGCGGGGAAACCTTCGACCCCTGGCTTCCCGCGGGGAGCAGCGAGTGCAAGCGCCATCAAGTGCTTCTCGTGTGGAGAGCAAGGTCACCGACAGGTCAATTGCTGGAATGCCGGCAAAAAAGTACTTATTATTGACGAACCCGGTGAGGATGTAGAAGCCGACGAGCGGCCCTTGTCTGACCAGCCCGTGAATGACGAAGAGATCATTGAGGGTGATGTGGGATTGTCATTGGTTGTGCGTAGGTCGTGTTTAACGCCCAAAGCACCAGAAGAAGATTGGCTGCGAAACAACATCTTCCAATCGTCATGCACTGTACTTGGCAAAGTTTGTCGATTTGTTATCGACGCGGGAAGTTGCAAGAATATTGTCTCGGAGGAGGCGGTGGCGAAGCTGAATGTCAAAACCGAGCAGCATCCGAAGCCATACAAGCTCGCTTGGCTGAAGCGTGGTGGTGAGGTAATGGTATCGAAACGCGCCTTGATATCATTTTCTGTTGGGGCGAAATACCGAGACGAGGTTTGGTGCGATGTGGTGAACATGGATGCATGTCACTTGTTGCTTGGTAGGCCATGGCAGTTTGACAGGAGAGTAACTCACGATGGTCGGGTGAACTCTTACAGCTTCATGTTTGATGGATTGAAGATCGTTTTGGTGCCGAGTAAACCCATTGAGAAGGCAGTTCCAGGCAGCTCCAGGGAGAGGGTGAGCGGGGGGGCCACGAACCTATTAACAATGGTGCAATTCGGTGAAGAAATAATGCCTTCCGGCGTGCTATATGTGCTTCTGGGAAAAGAAGTTTCTGAGGCGGGTCCTGTCCCGAATGCAGTCGCTCCATTACTCACTGAGCTTGCGGATGTTTCCCTGACGAGCTGCCCGACGGACTTCCTCCGCTCTGTGATATTCAGCATTGTATCGACTTGGAACCAGGAGCATCTCTTCCCCACCGACCGCACTACAGAATGAGTCTGAGCGAGCACGAGGAGCTTCAGAGGCAAGTTGAGGAGTTGCTCGCGAAGGGGCACATTCGAGAAAGCATGAGCCCTATCGCCGTTCCTGCTTTGTTGACGCCAAAGAAGGACGGTTCTTGGCGCATGTGTGTGGATAGCCGGGCAGTCAACAAAATTACCATGCGGTACCATTTTCCCATCCCACGCCTCGATGACTTACTGGATCAAATTAGTGGCGCCAAGGTCTTTTCGCGTTTGGACTTGAAGAGCGGATATTATCGGATCCGTATGCGACCTGGCGATGAGTGGAAATCGGCGTTCAAGACGCGTGAGGGATTGTACGAGTGGATGGTGATGCCATTCGGTTTCTCTAACACCCTGAGCACATTTATGCGGGCGATGAATTAGCTTTTACGGCTGTTCATTGGTAGCTTCGTCATCGTTTATTTCGACGATATTCTTATCTATAGTGCCAATCCTGATGCGCACCTTGAGCACCTGCGAGAGGTACTTCATGTTTTGAGGATGGGGCAGTTTTACGTCACATGGAAAAAGTGTTTGTTCATGACGCCTAAGGTTCTATTTTTGGGCTATATTATTTCTGGTGATGGGTTACAGGTCGATGGGACGAAGGTCGAGGCGATTCGGGATTGGCCTAGACCGAAGTCAATCACGGAGGTACGGAGCTTTCATGGTCTTGCCTCTTTTTATATGCATTTTGTGCCACACTTCAGCGAGCTCATGGCTCCACTCACAGATTGCATGCGAGGCACCCAGTTCGGGTGGACAAGTGAAGCCGAGGCAGCTTTCATCAGGATCAAAGAACGCCTGACGACCGCGCCTATCTTGATCTTCTCGGATTTCTCCCTACCATTTGAGCTGCACATGGACGCATCGAAGACTGGCATCGGGGCTGTTCTTAGTCAGAGTGGATGGCCCATCGCATACTATAGCGAGAAGGTCTCGGGTGCCCAGCTTAATTACAGCACCTACGACGTTGAGTTCTACGCAGTGGTTCAAGTCGTTAAGCACTGGAGGCATTATCTATTTCACCGCGAGTTTGTTGTGTACACCGATCTTGACTCGCTCCGACACATCCACCGCCAGGACAAAATATCAGCTCAACACACGAGGTGGGTTTCTTTCCTTGAAGGATTCACCTTCGTCGTGAAGCACAAAATGGGTGTCACCAACCGCGTTGCCGATGCCCTCAGTCGTCGGTCCAGTTTACTAGTCACCTTGAGGGTCGAGGTACCCAGGTTTGATTCCTTCAGGGATTTGTTCCTCACCGACCCGTATTTCTCAGTGATCCTCGAAGATGTCAAATCTGGCAAACGATCTGATTTCCTTCTTCACAACGGGTTTCTCTTCCGCGGAAATCAATTATGTGTTCCTCAGTGTTCACTCCGTCTACAGATTATCCAGGAGCTTCACGGTGAGGGCCATGTGGGTTGAGATCGGACCTTGCAGCTCGTTCAGTCCTCGTACTTTTGGCCCGGGTTGCGTAGTGAGGTCGAGAAGTTCGTGCGGCGATGTCGTATTTGTCAGATGTCGAAAGGTGTGGCCACCAATGCCGGCTTGTACATGCCGCTGCCCGTTCCCTCCCGGCCATGGGCTGATATTAGCATGGATTTCGTGTTGTGTCTATCCCGTACTCAGCATGGCAATGACTCAATCTTTGTCGTGGTTGACCGGTTCTCCAAAATGGTGCACTTCATTCCATGCAAGTGGACGACGGATGCTGTGAATGTGGCACAGTTGTTCTTCCGTGATGTCTACCGTCTCCACGGCCTTCCCGTCTCCATCGTGTCCGAACGCGACACAAGATTCATCAGCCACTTTTGGCGTTGCTTGTGGAAAATGGTGCACACGAAGCTCAACTTTAGCAGTGCCTATCACCCGCAGACCGATCGACAAACAGAGGTGGTTAACCGTTCCTTCGGTAACCTTCTCCGTTGCCTAGTTGGTGATAGTCCGAAGCATTGGGATCAAAAGCTAAGTCAAGCGGAGTTCACACACAACCATGCCATCAACCGGAGCACGGGTATCAGTCCCTTCCAGGTCGTTTACTCTGCCCAGCCTCGCGGACCGCATAACCTGTTGCCACTGCCCGACAACACCAAGATCCATGGGAAAGCTTCCAATTTTGTTTCAGGGCTGCTTGATATACACAAAATGGTGTATGGCAACCTGTCCGCCGCCAATGCTCGATACAAAGAGCACGCCGATCAACGGCACCGACATGTCGAGTTCCAAGTGGGCGACTTCGTTTGGGCTGTTTTGAAAAGGGAATGCTTTTTCGTCGGTGACTACAACAAACTTGCTGCCAAGAAGATTGGCCCTATAGAGATCACTGAGAAAATCAATCCAAATGCTTACCGGCTGAAACTCCCAAGCCACATCCGCACTGCCGATGTGTTCAACGTGAAGCATCTTCTCCCATTCCATGGCGACTCTTCCGATGACGACACAGACCAGACTTCGAGGACAAAATCTTTTCACCCCGGAGGGAATGATGCGGACCGAACCATCGATGAACGAGCTTTAACATTTTTGGAGTGTTTTGACCGCCTTTGACCTGTGTCCCTTGGCTTTTCTTTTTCTTGTTTTATGAGTTTTACGTTTTGGGGGCGTTTTCCTCTCTTCCTGTCATTTTGAGTCCTAGGGGCTGGGCTATTTATAGCCTCTTTTTGTTTGCATAAGGGGCAGAGATATAAAAAAGGATTTCCTTTCAGTTTTCCCAATTTCGTGTTCTAATCGAATTCTATTTTGATGCCTGGATCTAGCATTCGATTGTGTTGAATCAATAGGTTTTCAGAAGGGTTTCAATTGGGCATTCGTGCATCGAATCAATAATTGAAATCGGAGTTTCCGCCTGCGTCACATGTCCTCGACATCGCCTTTACGGAAGGTTGGGAATTTTCTGACTGCCTCCACGGCATTAGGAAATTGATACGTCATAACCTTGGCCATAGTTCATGCCAGGATCTTGATATTTGGATTCTTCAAGTAAGTTTGCTACATCAACCTCCAAGGCTGCAATTCTAGATTCAATAGTAGCGACAGGTGTGTAAGATGTCTACCTGGGGAAAGTGTCCACACAAATCTTACCCATTGGTTGGCCACAAACGTTATGTGCGGTGGCACTAACTCCTGCTCTAGAACAAAGCGCAAAGATGATACTGCAATAGGCATAAGATCCCATCTGATCCCGTCCCCCCTGCAATAGAGGACAAATTTGGCGACCAATATTCTATTGAAGCTCCTTATTTATTGCATAAAAGAAGGTGAGGCGTAGTTTGTGGACTTATGTGTTCACAATTACTGGATGGATTCTAGACGCCACGAAGTGGTACCACCCATTCATTTCTGGAATTAGAGTTTTCTTAGGTATTTTGCTCCAACCGGGTTTGATCAACTCATCTATGTCTATACCTGCCCTAGTTACTATCCTAACGATCTCCATCTCAATAGGTTTTTGTAGAATATAGTCATCATCACCTAGAAAACCGAGTGCGAGAAAATCGTCCTCATTGTTTGGAACATTAGGCAACCCAAACAAGCCATTGATAGATTCTGGTGTGACAGGAATAGTTTTACCTCTACAATACACGTGATCATAGCTCGGTCCTCACTTCAAGTTTGCATAGAACTCACTTACAATGGTTAGGTTGAATGGTTGCGGAGTCTCGCAGAATTTTCCCCACCCAAGTTTCTGGAAAGTTTGTTCGAATGGGAGAGATGCTTCAATTCCTCTCTCTATGTGATGATGGCATCCTTTGTATGATTCATGGACCAACCTAGCCTACCCGGACATGAAGGTACCATCCGGGTAAGTGTGTGGTGATACTTTTGGCAATGATGGGGATGGTGAATGGCGTATCCTTTTCTAATTGGATTTGGGAGGAATTTCCTAAAAAATACATCGAAGCATTTCATCAAACACCTTACATGCAAGTCAAGTTATTCATGATGTGACATTCTCTATGATTCTATATCATATGCAATTGGTAATTAATCATACTGATAATGTATTGAAGTGGTTTACCTGATTATATGACAACCTACGTAGGATTTCAACAAAGATGGGTACTGATGGAGATGGTATTGAGTGAGAGATATAAATTTTCTACTGTGAAAATGAGGATCTGCGGGGGGTTTATATAATGATTTTTTTATTCATCAGTATTCTACATGTACCAGTGTAAAACGAGGCCTAAAGCAGCAACTTTAGGCTGCTTTGAATTTAAAAAAATTCTACCTAATCCGTTCCGAGAGTAAATTTCAAAAAAAACTTCTAAGTACCTAACACCAGTACATTTACAAGTTCAAATTGAACAAAAAGCAGCTGCTTTAGGCTACTTTAAATGCCAACAAAATTTGGTTCTTCACATCAGATACAAATGCTCAAATTTGTTTCTAAGTATCCAGCACCGGTAAAACTAGCAGTGCAAAATTTTAAAAAGAAGCTCCTTCAGGCTGCTTTAAATGCCAAAAAAATTAACATTGTCGGACCCGAGAGCAAAAAACAAAAAAAAATCTAAGTATTGTGCTCCGGTAAGAGTACTGGTGCGTAGGTACAAAACAAAGTACCTCCCCTATTTTTATACACCGGTAATTTACTGTTTACTGGTGTAAAAAACCAGCACCTAGTAGAAATTTTAATTCAAATTAAAACACATTTTCACCGATTCAATTCATAAACATTCTATTGAAATCATGGATCATACTAACCAATTCATAAAATAGTGTCAATTACATACATTACACGCCAATTCGCTTAATGATCATACAATTTTTCACAAAACATGGTCACAAAAATAACAGTCAGGAACAACCAATCTATCGCTTCCGCTTTAAAACATTGTCCCCACTTACTATTTCACCTCTCTCATCAGCCCACAACCCATAACCACGAGAATGCCTTCCAACAATGGGTTACCCAACATCTTCCAAACTAGAAAATACTGATTGAAACTTAGGGCTATCAGTTATGGCAGGCTGATCAATCTCTTCATCCAAGTAAAACTTCTTCCCATGCAACACCACATGATACTTCTCATTCGAAGGGTCCTTGATGTAAAATCCTATCGTGCCGGGGTAGCTAAAATGAACTTGTCATCTTCATATCCTACACAATTCAAGTCAACCAACGTGAACCCCATGGGTTTCTCAACTACAACACCGGAACCGTGTTCCACCCAACGACACTTGAAGACAACAGCCTTGAACTCTACATAATCCAACTCCCAAATTTTCTCAATCGCCCCATAGAAAGGCATCACAAAGATTGCTATTCCTCCACGACACAACAAAATATGATTCAAACACCGATTTCTTCTCCTCATCTATTCCTCCTTGGTGCAACACCATTTATTCTCCACCAATTCTTCTCCCCCAACACCACCAATTATCTCCACCACACCACCAATTCCACCGCTCACTGGGTAGGGTTACAATAAGGTTAGGGTTTAGGGTTGAGTTGTTACTTCAAGGTGGTGGGGCAAGACGTTCAGGCGGCAGAGCGTAGTGCTGAGGTGGGTTGGGGTTGCATCGTGGCAGAGCGGAGTAAGCGTGGCTAGGGTTGAGTGGTGGCAAGCAGAGGAGGTGCGTCGAGGCAGTTGAGCGCAGTGGAGCAGAGGAGGCATGGCTAGGGTTAAGCAGTGGAGGACGGAGGAGGTACGTCGAGGCGGTTGAGCGTGGATGAGGCATGTCGAGCAAGGATTGCTTCCCAGTGGAGCGGAGGTGGCATGGAAAGGGTTGGGTGGTGGCGACGGGGTAGGGAAGAGTGGGGAGAGGTGGTGGCGGCAGGGAAAGGGAGCACCGGTGAGAGGTGGTGGCGACGATGCTCGTCGAAACTAGGGTTTGCCGACATTTATGATTATTAAACCCACCAACATTCTGATGATGGGGATGGCATCTTTTTATCCCTCCTGGGCGATGAGGAAGTCGGGAGAATCCCTATCAAGGTGTATTTCCTCTTCACAAGGTTTGAATCCATTGTTTGTGGATGTGTATTTTTATGGGTTCCTGTCCATTTTAGAACACACTGTGTGTCGAGAAATGTGTAATGAACCACCTTGTCATTTTTTTGTTTTATTCTTCTCTTCATCAGTCCCGCATAAAGAATCAGCGCTCGGTGGTGGTAGCTCAAGTTTAGGGTGTTTGAAGTTGGAGAAGAAGAAGTTTAGGGGTATAATGGTTATTAGAATTTTAATTTTTGGTTTTGGAATATTTTTGCCCTTTTTAGTTTATGTTAATGTCTGAATTATATTAGTCAACATCAAAATAGTGCAATTTGGATAAAACTACACAATATGACCAAAAGATAGGGTTAATTATGCACTTTCAAATTATACAAGGTTATATCTGCACTTTCTTAGTTTAATAGGGTTTTTTTGCACTTTTCCCTTTCACTTATTATAATCACCGTAGGTTTTTTTCAACACCTATGAATAATTAATTATAAAATAATTGTAAATTTTTTTGCCATATATATATATATACTTGACAATGATTACCATGATACCATTATTGTAATTTTTCTTTTTTGAAAAAAAACAATCATTCCAAGATGCTGGGAAAAATGCCCAGCGGCGATTACAATAAATGGAATTGACATCCAATCTAACTAGCATCTAGCAATAACTAACATATTGCAAGGATATCTAAATTACATGTCAACCAGACTAATCGTCTGTGCTATTACAGATCAGATATCCAATAAAAAATGTAACATTGCCCTCGAGGATATTAACTTGCTTCCCGTGAAAAACATGATCACTTGGCAAAGAGGAGTGTATCACACATCAATATCACTGTGCCAAACATGGATCTTCTAAAACTGTAACACCACTTGATCCAACCATGATCTATGTGTCTGAACTGTAAACACCTTAAAAAACACAGATCTGACGAACCAAAATTTGTGAACACACAATATGTGCAAGTAGATCGAGAACAAAACATTAACGGGAACAATTAAACTAGGTTATCATTATGAATACAATGATCAAATCGATCACGACGAAGAACAAAACTAATGGAAGATGGGGAAAAAACTTGAAGAAGAAGTGGCAGCATGGAGAGAGGGTTTAGCGGGAATAGGGTTTTGCTTGATTTTTATTGTAATTTTTGTTTGTTGATTCTATGTAGATATTGAAATTCTAATAATCATAGTATATGTTTTAACTATGCAGTCGTCGTCTTTTTTATATTAAAAAATTCTCCGACAAAGCACAGTGATCTCCTTCGGAGTAGCAGTCTAAAATCTCGGCAAGGGCTTCAGTCGTGAGAGAAGAAAATAATAAAATGCAGAAGCATTGATTCTCTGCAATCCAGTGGTCATACTCCATTTTAGCCTTTAAATAAGCCTCATATGGATTGGTGTTTGCGCTGCTAGGAGAGGTCATCACCGCGGCATAGGAGGCGCCAGACGAGCTGGTTGCCGGCGGTGGGATTGGAGAGTAAGGCACAAATTTGTGCCATCAAAGAAACCTGTCTGATGCTTCCACAAAAGATAATTTGACTATGTGAGCTTGATTGTCAGCATGTGGAGCCGAGTGGTGTAGGAGAGTTTTTCGTGGACCATTGTGAAGTAGAGAGACGTCGTGAATAGTGCCAAGAAAAATTGGAAAAAGGAGGGAGGAGGGAATAAACCTAAGACACTTAGTCTAGGAACTCCAAGACATGATACACTAGTAGAGAGAGCTCTATTAAAGGTGCCCAATTAAAGGCAGTTCCATGAAAACCGCCTTTAATTGAGGTCCGGAATAGGTTTCAAGTTCGGAAGTCCCTCCCGGGCCATTTTAAAGACGCCTCTACTTTATTAAAGGTGGTTCCGCCTCTGAAATATTTTGTTGAAGGGCCAAAAGCTATCCCGAGTCATTTTTTCATTTTATTGGCGGTTCTATATAGAACTACCTTTTACGAGCTTGCCCAAGAACTCTTTCGCCCAAGATATCTTTACCTAGTCTCATACTTAGGTTTTATATACTTCATTTACCGAACAAGCGTCGATTGGTTTTAGGTTATAAAACCATCGCTAAAGCCTTCAACCTTCTCCCCCACCGCCACCGAAGCATGAGTTCTCCGACTCTATCCCACCGTTCGTCCCGTCTCCGCCGCTCCAGCCAAGCCCTCCGCCGCTGGAGAAACCGACACTGATGCCGGGGAGAGTTCGACGCCACCGTAAATGCCGACACCACTCCACCACTCGCCACCCCCGCTTTCCACCTCTGGAGAACTGGGTTTAGGCAGATCCGAACAGGGCTGTCTAGTTTTGGATTTAGGTAAAGTTCTTCCGAACCAGTTTATCTAGTTATGATGTGTTTTGTAATAATTAAGCAATAGATTTGGGTTTAACGAATGCATTTGTCATGTGAGAGAGGCAGAATTATTTCCCTTTTGCTTTCTTGTGTTTTCAGATCTGGCTGTGCTGTGTTGGGCTGCCAGAGACCAATCGGTTTCCGAAAGCTTTTTTTTTGGAGGGTCAAAAATAGGCTCTGAGTTTAGAACCTATTCCAGACCCTATTCCATTGTCCTTTTAAAGGCTGTAATCAGTGTTTTTAAAGGCGGTTCTAGGAACCGCCTTTAATTGATCGTGCTAAAAGGCACGACAAGAGAAGTCACTTTAAAATTTTGTTCTCTGGTCTGATAGAACCGTCTTGAATTGTCCCTCCCCCACTAGTGATATTTTGAGAAACTTAACACGTGTGTGGATGTTATATTTTTGGAATTAACAAAAGAATTCATGATCTCAAAATTGCAATATTTTAGAATAATCCAAATATTTTATAAAATTTTATCTTAATTTTGAATTTAAATTATATTTTTAATGTCAATCCTTATTATCATTGACTTTCGAGTCACTAGCTATAGTGGAATTTGAAATGTACTATTAATGTCAAGACAACAAAGTTAAAGATTATTCATTTCAAATACAGTAGATAAGGGACCAATATCTGCTAAAACTGCTTTTTTCCTACTCGAAAGAGTCTAAGAAAATAATGAGACAAATACCCTATAAGTTGAGGAACACTTCATATTGTACTTATAAACCTTGTGAAGCTTTTATGTAGGGTACGTAATTCAGCCGAAAACAGTAAAATGTTATAATTATAGGGCCAGGGTCTGGAGAGATGGTCCCTAACACGGTCGTCACACGCAAATTTGTGAGTTTGGGGTAGTGGCGCTGTGATCGTACGGGCATTGGGCCGGAGTTGTGCCGTGGCGATGGCAGAACCATGCGCTCAGCTACAACCACCTTGCATTAAAACACCTAAGGACCACCCCTTAGATTATCATGTGATTTTAACCTGTGGTCTGAGCCTCTCTCAGTACATTTCACAATTTTTAAGTGAATACAAGGGTCACTAAAGGCAGTTATACAAACAGATTTCTTGTACATTCTCTAGTTTTGCCTTTAATCATCAAGATTAAATGCGGTTCAAAAATCGTTATTAATTGAGATCTGAAATCAGTTCCTAATTCAGGACTTGTACGGCAGTAAAAAGAGGTTTAAAAAAAACTGTCATAAACCAATTTGTTTATGAGAGCCTTCAATTGAAACAAAGAGCACAACCAGTGATTTCAAAACCTCAAGACTCAATCATTAAATTACTAAAATTGCACTCCCTATGTCTCGGATAATATGATATAATTGCTTTTGACTCGCTTTTTTATACAAGTTAATATGGCTAAGAATAAGTGTGAAAAAGTACGGATATTTTGGGAAAACAGTTGACCCAATTTTAAAGGCGTTGAAGTTAAAGAGGACACTATGGCAATTTTACAACTTATCATTTAAATAGATTTTAAATTCTGTCATTTTTATTGGGACGAACCAAAAAAATTGTGTCATTTTATATGGGACAGAAGGAGTATAAAACTTCAACATGGAATCTAAAACCCCCAAACCTCAAATTGAAAACTAAACCTCAAACTCAAATTGAAAAGTCTAAACTTAATCATTAACATAATATGATACCCCAAATCTCAAACAACAAAATCAGAAGGCATGCAGTTGCAATGGCAGCGGAGGCGTCGTTGGCCACAGGGCTGATGAGGGCGCATGTGTGCACGTGGAGCCGGAGACGTGCGATGGCGTTGGGCTGAGGAGGGGTGAATGCGTCGATGGAAAAGCGGTTAATGAAGTAGGCAGCACAATCTTGAAATGAAAGAAGGAGGAGACGTTTAAAAATGGAGAAAGGGGATTAGACGTTTAAAAAAGAGGGAAGTGTGGCACGTGTTAAAGAGAAAAAAAGATAAGGAGTAAAGAAAAACCCTAGACATAAATAGTTAATAAAGACATCTCATTAAAGCCGGTTTCACAATATTACCACCTTTAATCTATGTCTATTAAGGGCGATTCCTCGCCGTTAATCAAATTTGAACCATTTTTAATTTATGTCCATTTGAAGGATTGTCTTCAATCAGGTTAGAACCACCTTAAAATCGAGGGGGCTGAAATAGAGAGGTTCCAAACTCGATCAGACCCTCTTATAAAAGTTATCGCTCAAATATTCTATCGAACCATCTTCGAACACAGCCTTTAATAGAGATTTCTCCACTAGGGTCTCTCTGCCACAACTGAAACTTCACATTTTTCCGTCAACTTTCTCAACACTCATTTGAATATAAAGTATAGTTAGTGTAATAATATCATAATGTGATACATTATTAAATACACTGAAACATACTATATTTTTGGGTAAAGTGCATTTATGCTCTCAGTTCCTTGTTTAGTGCACATATACCCCCCCTCCCAAAATATTTTTCGATAGTGCACATATACCCTTCCATGTTTTTCGAAAGTGAACATATACCCATACAGCTGGATATTGTGTTCTTCTTATTATATATAACATTGTGATCGTATTCTGGATATTCTTCTTACTATATGTGCATATATTATTGTGTTTTTATTCTTTCATATAGTATAGTATGGTATTATTACATATAAAAATATTTTAAAATTGCTCTTATTATATATATAATATATATATATATATATTATTTTGTTATATTATTACACAAAATTGTGTGTGTTTTTATGTGTATAAAACGAATAAACTTCTAGTCTTTCATAATCATTCATCCTCTTTCTTCCGATACAAACATCCGCTTTCTGATTCGTTCATCGATACGCTACTCGGCCAGAATTTGACACGTGTAATGTGTCGGGTTGCATGTCGTGTCGAATCGACACACGATTCTTCACTACTGGGAAAACACCTCACAGGCACCGGTATTTTCGCCCTATAGGCACTGGTACTTTGAGAATTTTCATACATGTGCCTAAGTGACCTGGTGCAAAAGGTGTAGTGTCACACGCACCGGGAAGTGGTACCAGTGCTAGAATCTATTCCAGCACTGGTACATTTACCAGTGCCAATGCATGGAATGTCGATGCTAGTAAACATGCGATCAATAAAAAAAATCCGGCCAGTGAGAATAAACTCACCGGCCAGAATGTGAAACCCAATAACGAAAAAAACACAAAAAAAATAGAAGCTCAAGTAAGAAACAGGAAAATTCATACCATAACCTAGAACTTCAGTACATATAATTTAAAATACATGACACCTCTCAATTCATGAAACAAACTATACCTAAATATAGATTAACAACATCAATCATCCTGAAAACTAAAACCTAATTTCATGAAACCCAAAATTGGTGTGTATAACTATGTTTCAACAATGTATTTAACATTGATTATGTGTTAATCTTAAACACACCATGTTAAACACTAACACACCATGTTTCAACGGTGCTTATAAACTACAAAATCTCCTCAATTTAAATTGAAGATTTTTGCAAATGTTACGGCACCTTCCATTTCCTTTGTCAAACAAAACAATTTTAAATGTCAAAAAGATGCAGCACTTGAGCACACTGAGAGAAGCATGGTGTGTATACATATGTTTTAACAATGTATTTAACAACAACATCGTTTAACATTAAACACAACAATGCCTCCCTAGTGCGCATGCATTACAAAATCTCTACATTTAAAATTGTGGAGTGCTATAAAAGTTGTGGCACCATTTTCATAATGGAAGAAGCATTACTTAGTTAGAGGGCACTAAGTGAATAGAAAGCAACCCAAGTGGTGCCCTTAAACTAATTCTTCCACCGTTAAACTTGTTCACAATAACAATTACAATAGAAAATCATTTAAAATGTCGAATTGAAGCAGCTTTTGAGAACCAAGGAAACTTGGTGTGTATGACTATGCTTCAACATTGTATTTAACATTGTATTTAAAATCAACAATTATTTAATGTTAAACACACAATGTTATACAGTTACAGAGTTCTACATATGTTATATGCATGACACAGTTACAAGGCCATACATTAATTGAAGGAAACCTATGCAGTGCTCTTTAACTAAGTAATGCTTATTCATTTAAAATGTCGAAATGAAGCAGTTTCTCGGGGTCACGGAAGCAAGGCGTGTTTAAACAAACCATTTCAAATACTGCAAGTTTCGGTGCCCTCGGTAGACTGCAGTATCTCAACAGTTTAAACATCAACTATAACTAATTAAATTAAAGGGTACAAATGTTACAACACTTTTTGTAAAGGAAGAAGCAATACATAGTCATAGGGAAATACATAAGCAATCAATGCAGTGCCCTATAACTAATGCTTATTCATTTAAAATGCCGAAATGAAGCAGCTTTACAGGACCAAGGAAACATGGAGTGTTTGTATAGACAAACCGGGTCAAACACTCCAGGTTTCCTCGGCGCTGTTAGGCAGCAACATCTCAACATTTTAAACTTCAACTAGAAATTATCAAATCAAATGCAGAACAAAACTTAATCTAAAAAAACCTTAATCTAGTTCAAACATAGTTACATAGAAAATCACAGTTTATACCACAGGGTACAAATTATACAATTTAAAATTACATAGTACCGATCTACAATTTATATACCACATGCTACAGATTCTACAATTTAAAATTACATAGTACCAATCTACAATTTAAAATCTAATTATCACAAACCCATAATAATGACATAATCATCTATATATCAGAATTATTACACAGCCAAAAAAAACCCAACAATCAAACCATACACATGGAACTATATGTTTGTGTGTGTATATATGTATATATACTAATACACTTTCAATTTCATCATATAATACACTTTCAATTTCATCACAACAAGCGAAAAATATCACACAACCCAAAAAGAAACAAGAGGTGGCTTATAACAAAAATCGCAATGTAATCACAATAAAAAAGAGGAAGTTTTCAAAAGCACATAATTTTTACCAGCACAAGATCGATAAGCGGCTGCCCTCCATCAACGGCTATGCCAAGCCGTCGGCCTTGGCGGCGGCCATGTCGCCATCCTTGGCAGCGGTGACATCGTCAGCCTTGGTGCCAGATCGTTGAGAAATGGAATAGAGTGGGTGAAGAGGTGGGGAAATGGGCGACAGAGATAAGGAGAAGGGGAAATGGGTGGTGGTTTCAGAGAAGTGTGGGAGGGCTGAAGAGGGTTTCAGGGTTTTTATAGGTAGCAATAAAATTTTAACGATTGAAATTTAATGAAGGAGAAATATGAATGGTTCAGATCTAGTAGCCACATTAGCACCGATAATAAATGTACAATACTGGTGCCCATGGTATTTAATGCAGCTACTCTGGGCTACTTTGAATGGATTTTTTTCTCAATTTTGGGAACCTGAGAGCAAAGCAGAATGAAAATTTTCTAAGTACCCAGCACTGGTAAGGAAAATGGTGCTTAAATAAACACAACCGGTGCTAATATACGTTAATGTAGCTACCTGAGACTACTTTCGAATTTTTTTTAGAAACAGAGAGGAAAGGAGAAAAAAGTTTTCTAAGTACCAAGCACCACCACCAAAATCGGTGCCCCAATCATTCAAATCGGTGCTAATACACGTTAAAGCAACTGCCTGAACATATATCTAAGTTTGTAGCACCAGTATTTTTTATACAGATGCTAGTTATAACTTTCTAAAATTCATAATTTCACCCCACACTTTTATCCACTAACTAGTAACGTTAGATAGTTTTTCGGTTATGTATTTATGTAATTGGACTGATAAGTAACCAATTGTACAGTTTGTCCTTCCCGTGTACAAAAATTGTGTATGTTGGGTCCCCGAAATGGATTCAGACGTAACTTTACTAAAATTGAACTATTGACCAAAATTGCATTACACGGTTGATTTTTAATCGAATTTATTTCATATTCGGTATTATTAGGTTAATTGAAGTTTAGAAATAGAAAAGTAACTTTTAGTGAAAATTTATAAAGCGCTAGTACATGCGTTATAGTATCTTACTATAGATGACTAAGAGAGTAGGAAGTTCTAATAGGGAGGATTGTTGGTAATGTTTTCTCAAGAAATGTTAATAAAATTTTTGATTGAGTCTTGGCAATACTTTACGGATTCAAAATGTAGCACTACATTCGAGCGGATTTTAATTTTGACGTTTGAGTGAACTTTTTGCACTTAGATCCCTCAAAGAATCTTGGAATTGTCAAAAACCAAAATTGGCAATTCCTTATTGAAATTTCATAATTCAAGTTCCCAGCTACGCGATTTGGACATGATTGGATAGATGGAACATCCCCAAAATTGAAAACAAAAATCTTGTACAGCAAAATGCTGAATTGAACTATTGCCCAAATTTTAGTTCTGTACTTATAGCACTGGTCCTTATCGGTGCTACAATGAAAAATCAAACCGGTGCTAAATTTTCCCTACTTGTCGCATGATTTTTTCCATACAACAGATTATATGCACTGGTACGTGCATTATCGATGCTCAAAATTTTGGATACCGGTGCTATAGGTAAAAAAGGCACAGGTACTTCTTTGTCAGATGTTATACATGTGCTAATGATATTTTTAGCACCGGTATTTTGCCACCAGTACAGTTGCACCGATGCCTATGTACCTATTTTCTAGTAGTGCTTCATCTATTCTTACGTGGGTTTATGTGCACTAAAGAAGAAACTAGAGTATATGTGCGCTTTAAAAAAACTGAGGGGTATATGTGCACAAAGAAAGAACTGGGGAGAAAAAATAAACTTTACCGTATATTTTTTAAATATGAATTATTTTATATGTGGTTAATATGCGTACTATCTCCATTTCATTGGGATTGACACCATAGGCACAGATGTTTGGATTTAGGTAAATGAAATGAGTGAATGAAAATTGAATTAGTCATTTAGTCTTTGAAGAATCGATGTGGGATATATCTTTCAACACACCCTCTAACGTGCCAACGTGGAAATACTCCATAACCCATATTAGGCCAAATTAAAGAGGATCCACACATCAGTCCAATAACCCAACTTGGGCTCTGGTACCATGTTAAATTTTAAGGTATCTTGGGCTTCCATCTTAAAACCAATTGGTACTAAGTGGAGGTGACCCAAGACCTTATTTATAAGTTATTTAGTCTTTAAAGAATCGATGTGGGATATATCTTTCAACAAAGGCACAAACAAAAAAAATAAATAATCTAAAAAATTGAAAAATAAAGTTGCAAACAATAAATTTCGATTAAATTTGAGTACCGATTTGGATACGTGCTCAAGACCACTTGAAAAAAATTCAAGAATTTAGCATAAAAAGATTAAAGGTGTAAAGCATAGATTTGTTTAGTTGGTAATTTGTTGGAATTATGCAAATATGGAATGATTATGTTGTAACATCAAAGAAGGAAGTTTGGTGATATAAGGAAGGGTTGAAGTTGAAATCCAAGAAGCATATATCTCGTCCAGTTGTGTTTGATTTGGAGAATATATCAATTCCTATATTTATGGGATTGGATTATATGTATGGAATTGGAATATTCGGTTATGGTTAGGATATGAACGAGATAATCTAATTCCTTACTTAAAGGGATTAGATTTGGCAATTCATATCTCCAAGCGATTTGAGTGTTATCAAAATATTTGATGAAGGAATTATACTCGCACAAGTAACGTGATACGTGTGAATGTGCTTATATATGTGGACATTCTAGATGAGCTACTTACGAATTTATTTTGAGAAAATCTACACTCAGGTTTTTGATATTCAAAAGTAGCCGAGAGCTTTGTGTCTATATTCCAACATGATCAAAACATTTTGATCACCGTATAGAATCATATGCCTTAATTCCTCGGGAGGAGGAGATGCATCGTCGACGAGTATCAAGGTCAGAGAGAGTCTGATCGGGGCGGATTGGTAGTTAGGGGAGCAAGCAGAATTCACACAGTTAATTATATAAGATAAGTATATTGTATGGTGAACTGTGTACTAGCTTTCTGATTAATGGAGGTGGATTTCACCGAACTGCATAACCAAGTCGTGTGTCTATGTGTTTTATTTTATTACGTACTTGGTTAATTAGGTTATGTTGGAACACTATAATAACAATTGAATGAAATAGGTAAAACCAAATTTCAAAAGGTATATGAGAAGTCTACCTTGCACTAGTGGAGAGTGGCTTATCAAAGGCATAAGTTAAAGGCAGAATCACCTTTCGAGTAAGGTTCCGAACTTAGAACTTCATTGATTAGGATCCCCTTTAATTTAAAAGTTGGTTCAATTGATTTAGAAGGAAATTTTGAAAGAAATGTCTTTTTGTTTATATGGTTTGAAGGTTGATCATCTTTAATTGTGGCTAATTAAAGGCGGTTTTGCCAAAATGACTTTGATTGACATCAGTTCCAAATTCGGAACATGGTTCCGATGAATGTTTTGAATCTGTAATTAGTCGGTTGGTCCACGTGTAAAGAACCGAATCCAGTTTCGAGCAGGTAATTTATTTTGAGCTTAATTCCAAGTTCGGAATTACATCGGGTCCGATGGTAAAGTTTTAAAAAGGTTGCAAACTCGGAACTAATGAAAATCTACTTATATGTTGCCATATAATGCCATTTTATTTAATAAAAACTTGTAAAGATAAAGAAACAACACTTTGGGGCTTCTTGTGGAACTAATAAGGGAATGTATGCCTACTTTTACAATCCTATTACTTAAATGAATGCATGTAAGGTTAGTTATGCTATAAATGTGTTGAATTAGGGTTTAGGTTTGAAATGTGATTGAATGGATATGTGTTGTATGATCTCATAGGTTTAAATGATGTCTTAATGTAGGTACGTAGCTGTAATGGGTGGAATTAAACACGTCAATAGGGATCTTATAAAATCTCCCAATCATATTCCTTTGGTAGAATATTTTATTGTGCTTACATTTGAACATGCTTCCAAGAAAAGTGTGGTGCGTGTACGATGCCCATGTAAGGATTGTGGGAATAACTGTCTGTTTTGAGTGCCTCTTTGCAAATGGTGAATTTGAAGGCCACATTTGGGTTGACCGAGAAAGGGATGATCGACATTCTTGAATTGCTTAGGGAATTGCCTCTTAAAGGTAATCTTATGCTCGATAGATTATATGTCGCAAAAAGAATTCTTTGCCATGTGGGGTCCATACTGAAAAAATCATGCATGTCCGAACAATTGTATGTTGTATAGGGGGAAGGAGGATGAGGGTCAATAAACATGCCGGGTATGTGGTGAGTCTCGGTACAAGCTGAAGCAGAGTGAAACTGTTATCGGTGTGGAAGTGGAGTTGAATTTAAATAAAAATACACTGGCTAAAGTCTTATGGTATCTTCCAATCATTCCACGGTTTAAGAAGTTGTTTGCTCTGCAAAAGACGATGCTAAGTTGTTGCGTTGGCATGCAGAAAGAGGTTGATCGATGGATGATGTGATCAGGCATATGTCGGACGGTGAGTAGTGGAAGAAGCTTGATGTCATATACCCCGTGTTTGGATCGAAACCCCAACATATGAGGTTAGGACTATCTATTGATGGAATGAATCCATTTGGAAAAAAGAGTAGCACACATAGCTCTTGGTTTGTAATGTTGGTGATCTACAATTTTCCCTCATGCTTGAAAATGAAACATAAGTATGTGTTTTTATATTGTGTTCATATTTTGTGGGATTATAATGATTTTTCTGAGATATAATTGGCACTTTAGGTATTTTCGGTGCAGGAATTCATGAATATGAAGAATTTGATAGGGAGTTATACATTGTACTCTTTTTTCTTACCAATGGTTTTTTTCCCACAGGATTTTCTAGGTTAAGGTTTTTAGTGAGGCAACGTAGTGCAATGGAAAATGTTCTTATTTTATAAGACATTATTCTAGGGTTGAAGGAAAGGAGTACAATACAATTACTTTTGAAAAAAAGTGCTTACATAACCCTCAGTTCTTTGATAAATGCTAATAAAACCCTCAGCTTTTCAAAAGTGCTCTTATACCTACAAATGACATTCAAAATTGCAAACATAACCCTCTCACTAGAAACTGGTTTTGACAATTCAAATTTTGGCGTTGACTGGATTGAAATGACCAAAATATCCCTATTCTATTTTCAATTTATTTTTGGCCAATATTACTACTAAAGTGGGCCTCACAGTTAGAACATGAACAAAAATCTTAGGGTTATATCAGCTCTTATTTTAAAATTTTAGGGTTGACACTTTAGAGTTGAAATTGGACAAAATTAAACTGAAAAATAGAACAATGGTATTTTGGTCTTTTTCAATCCGATCAACGCCGGTTTTCGGTGAGAGGATTATATTTTCACTTTTGAATTCTAGCCACTTCTGAAAAACTAGGGGTTATGGTAGCACTTATCAAAGAATTGGGGTTCATCTAAGCATTTCTCCTTTTTTTTCGATTGTTGATCATCGACATTACAAGCCAAACAAGCAACTATAAGATTCAACCTTCAATTTTGAAACCCTTCTGTTTGGGCAAACAACACACATAATCTATAATGTCATCTACTAAAGAGAACATAATGGATGAATTCAACATCTTCAAATCCAAAAAAATGCATAACATGGCCAAGAGAAAGGTAAAAATAAGGCTTTGGTTAAATATATAGTAACTCATATATAAGAATATAATTAAAGCTTAAAGGTGTTTCACTGGGGGGGGGGGAGTTACTGTAAATGGTAGACAGTGTTTAGGCTTTGTGGTTCATCCTATTTCCATCTATCATTTTCACACATAACAACTCCAAGTATAACAATGTGATCTCTCAGAAAAATGATTGTTGTAGAGAGTGTTATACTCTAGCTCAAACCTCACTTTAGTAGGCAAAAATATTCAATTAAACTCATCTCTTTTCGTCATCCCAAAAATTATATCAATCAAATTTTACAAATCATAGAAAATCTTATTCAAAAACCACAAAGCATAGCAAATTTTACCAAATTTGTTAAACAATGAAGTTTACAGCATGCGGGATACGTTTATCAAGAGCCACTAAAATTTCTCCATGCCAAATTATCAACTCAAAACAACTAAAATACATGTTTGGCTATAAAAATGAAATAAAATATTTCAAAAACAAAATCAAAAACAAAATAAAACACACAATAAACCTCCTCACACTTAAACTTTGTTTGCCCTCGAGCATATAATGCAAATTTCTTATGAGAAAAGGTTTCACACATAGTCAGACATCATGATAAACAAAATACAAACAAAAGAGGGGAAATAGTGGTGGGTTTTGAGAAATTTCCATCAAGAAAAAAACATTGGATCGGGATAAGGTCCTGTTGTAGACCTCTAATTTAGCTAAACAGAACCCTGTGAATCCCAACTCTCCAAAGATGTGTGGAACTACATGTTGCACATTCAAGTATTTCAAACTCTGTAGATAAAAAAAATGGGAGCAAGTGACAAACTAAAATTCCCAAAAAAAATTAAGAAGAAAAGAAAAACAAAAACAAAGAAAATTGGGTTGCCTCCCCATGTGTGCTTTTGTGTATAGTCTTTGGCTAGACTTCTAGATGTTGTTAATGGTTGTTTTTTTGCTCAATTGAATTTCTTCCACTAATGCCACCTGAGAAATATCATAGTATGCCTTAAGGTGATGACCATCGACAAGGAATGCCCTTTTTGTGTCCATGCTTATAATCTCTACTATCCCGTCTGGCCAAACCGAGGCTACCTTGTACGGTCTAATCCACTTCGGCTTGAGTTTCCATGACATTAATCCAAGCTTGGACTAAAAAAGAATTACTTTTTGCCCAACCACAAATTTCTTAGACTTCAAATTACCATGCCACATCTTAATTCGCTCTTTTTATCACATAGCTTGATCAAATCTTTCCAATCGTAAATCCTCCAATTCTTGAAGTTGGAACAATATTTCTTTCTCACACTTGAACTACTATATACTCACTGAAGGAGTATCATCATCTCCTCAATAAACATACTTCAGGTCGGGTGGTATTTCCTAAGCGAATTCCCTTTCGTTTATAAAAGAGAACTCAAATCAGAAAAGAGAACTCAAATATCCAATATCATCAACCATTCATCATTTCACAACATTTTAAGTAATTTCTCATTAAATTAATATCAATATTTCATTTTTAGAAGTCTAGAAGAACTCTTTAGTTCTTCCAAAAATAGAAAAACAGGATGCACGACTAATAAAGTGCAATAAATTTAAGATTTAATGTATAACATGTTAGTATAAAAGAGTAAATATCGATGTCTGATTCAAACAAAAAAATTCAACTGTATATCAGATTGAAATCTGAAATCCTACAAAAGATGGACCAAAACTTTTTATACTTCCTCCATCCCAAACTAATTTTCACAAGATCTTTGTTACGGTCTTCATGAAATATGTTTGACCATTAATATGTTTAACTACGTATAACAACGGCAAATAAAAATTTGATATTTGGAAACTACTTAATATGAAGAATCCAACAATATCACATACGACGATATTATTGTTTATATATCTATTCTAATATGTGGTCAAAGTTTGACAGTGTTGACTGTCAAATTGTAAGTGTGCATATTAAGAAATATATATATATATATATAACTTGTAATTCTAATTAGATTATATTTCCTTTTCTTAGTTTGTACATGTCTTTTGTACCACTATATAATATACCCTGATATCATGCATACAATCACTCATTATTACCCTTATTTTCCACTTGTATTAGAGCCTAAAATCCAAAAACCCTAAAGAAAATTCTGCTGCCTTTGTCAAGCTCCCTTCAGTCGCACGTCAACTTCACGTGCCACCTCCAGCTACTGCTGCCATTGTTAGTTCTCCGTCCACCAATCGCCGCGCCGCTCCTCCAAGTTGCCGCAACCGCCTGACGGCGTCCGCTACCTAGTTTCATCCGTGCATAATCTACACGTGACGACATCATGTTCCACGTGTTGTTGCTGCGAAGCCCACGCACCACCGCGCCTTGTCAATCCGATCTGCCATCGATCCATTAATTTGTCGTTGATTTGTACCTGATTTTGCATCATGTCGACTTCTGAAGGTAATCCCGATGTCGCTGAATAGGTTTTCATCAGTGCTGAAGCTGAGGCCAATAAGCTACAGAATATGAATACCTTTGAGGTGATTGCAGCTTTACTGAAACAGTTGCAGTTACAATCTGGCATTAAGTTATTTGTACCTTTTTTCGCCATCTGAATGATCCTTACTACCTTGGCTCTTCTGACGGTCCTAGTTTGGTCATCTATCCTGTCGTGCTAAAAGGTGAAGAGAATTACCTTGAAGCGACTACTGGAATTTGCAGTGCTATGCATGCAAAGAATAAGAATGGTTTCATTGATGGATCCGTTACCAAACCCCTGGACAACCACCCTGATGTTGTTGATTGGTCTGGAGTTAATGCTGCCCTTGTTTGCTAGATTTTATAAACTGTAGATCTGGCATTGCGATCTTCTACAAGCTACTTTACCACAGTTAAGGAATTGTGGGATGATATAAAGGCGCGATTTACTCTTGGTGATGGTATGAAAATTCTATGGATGCGTGATGATATACATAACAGTTGGAAAAATGATCAAATCATTGCCATTTATTTTGGCAAACTGAAGAAGCTGTTTGATGATTACAGCTCTCAGAGGCCTTCTTTAGTTTGCACCTGTGAAGCTTGCAAACCATTGTGCACTTGCAACCATACCTCTGCTACCTTCCGAGAGCGAGAAAAAGATTTGATATATAAATTTCTCCTTGAAGGCTATCACACCTTGCGATCTCATGACTAAGTCTTAATACACTACCACCAGTCATGCGCGTCTATGCACTTGTTGCTTAGGAGGAGTCGTCATTCAGTCTCATGAGCCATCTTCTGACTCTATGGCATATGCCGCATGACGGCCACCACCTTCGGGTTTTTTGACAGTTTTCCTCACTTCTTTCGATAAGAAGAAGCTTGTTTGTACACACTGTCATCACAAGGGTCACGGCAAAGCTTTCTATTTCCAACACACAGGCTATCCAGAATGGTACATAGATGAGGGAGAGAGCCAACGCCCCAAGAAGATGGTGCTAGCTGCTCGGCTGATTGTCACCACCAGAACCAGTGTTCCAGCCACCTGCACCCATCCACTTCCACCGTTATTCACCGGTGCTGCCGTGTCATCATCAGGGTTTATGGCGGTGACCTCCAACAGTGGTGCCCTTACCCATTCTGATTTTGGCCCTGCTCTGCTGATGGCCAATGGAGTATGACCATGCATTTATTGAATAAGTTTAATTCTCTGTTTGACCATAGGTCAGGTAAGTCTACTTTACCGTAGATTCTTGATTCGGGAGTCTCGTATCACATGACCGGTGACAAGGATTCTCTTATTGATATTACAACTACTATCGAAATTGCTAATGTTATACTGCCTAATGGAAAACTGTGTTGTCTACTACACAATATAGTTCTATTTGCTTTGGTGATGTCACCTTTAGTCATGTGCTCTACGTATCTACTTTGCGATGCAACTTATTATTATGCTCTAGATTGTTATCTGCCTTAAAATGTCTAGTTTTGTTTACTGAAAATTATTGCATTTTACTAAATATTAGTACGAGGGCTGTGGCGTGGGTCAACAGTGGGGGGTGGTTATTGGTTTTATATGCTAGACACTCGTGTTCATCCTCCTATCATGCAGTCTTTCCGACAGTTGCTTCAGTTGCTTCAGTTACTTCATCTGATTTATATCATCAATGTCTTAGACATCCTTCCTCTACGGTGTTATCTTCTATTTCTTCTCTTGATTTTAGCACAAATAATACTTATGTTTCTTGCTCTATGTGTTACAGAGTAAAATAGACTAGACATAGTTTTCCTTTGAGTTCTTCAAATGCTAGTTCATTGTTTGAATTAATACATTGTGATGTCTGAGGTCCTTATAGAACACCATCTTCTAGTGGTGCATTTTATTTATTAACTATAGTTGATGATTATTCCCGAGCTTTTTAGGTTTATTTATTAGTTGCTAAGTTAGATTTAGCTTCTAGATTTATTGAGTTTTGTGCTTTGAACAAGAACCTATTTGGTCGCTCCATTCTATGCATCCATCTGATAATGGTACTGAATTTCTGCCTTTGAGATCATACTTTGTTGTATTTGGGATCATTTTTTAGACATCTATAGTTGATACACCACAACAGAATGGCTGTGATGAGTACAAATGTCGTCATTTTTTAAATGTTTCACGTGTTTTACATTTTCAAGCTAATCTGCCAATTGATTTTTGGGGAGAATGTATTCTTACTGTTGCTTATTTGATTAACCGGACACCGACAAAACAACTCAATTTGGTACTCAATTTGAGTTACTCTATGGCTAAGCTTTAAACTACGAGCTCTTGCGAGTTTTTGGATGCTTTTGTTTTGCTTCTTACATTCCCAGATTCCGTGACAAGTTTGCGCTAAGAAGTTTCCGATGTTTGTTTCTTGGATACCCTGCCGGAAAGAAAGGCTATCGCCTTTATGATTTGAAATCTCTTACTTTCTTCCATAGTCAGGATGTTGATTTCTTTGAAGACCAGTTTCCATACGCTGACTCTCCAACTTTAGCCTCATCAGTGCATCCCGGTGGTGCCACCATCTCATCGACAGTATCACCGTCGCTACTAGAGCCTTACCCGACACCCGCCGTGGTTCTGTCATTGCAACCGAACGCGATGACCAACCAGGATTGTTGGCTTTCATTGCTGCTGACGATCAGCCCGAGCCAACGTTAGATCCACCGCACACACCTCACGCACCGTTGGCTAGTGTTGGATAAGCGTCTCATGCGCTGCAAGACAAAATCCTAACTACTCTAGTTTTTCCGCCTGATGCGGCATCTCTTGCTCAAGACTCTATCCTCCGCTACTATATACTGCTCGCTCTACCGTGTACCTTGCCAGTTACACCAGTGCCACCTTCTACAGCTGACCTGCCTCTTCCCTAAAAAAATGTTCGCAATCGATGGCCTCCTCCATACTTGGAAGATTATGTTTGTGTTATTAATAATATTAAACACCCCTACTGCTACGATCACTCATGCATCGTCACTATTCTCATATGTTCTCTATCCTCTTACTGATTTTGAAAATTGTGATAATTTTTTGAGTACGCATTCTAGTTTTTGGGTGCAGTAACTTCTAGTACGTTTCCTACCACTTACTCTGAGGCGTCAAAGCATGCTCATTGGCGTGATGCTATGGTTGATGATATTAATGCTCTTGAGCACAATCAGACATGGACTATGGCTTCTCTACCTCTAGATAAGACTGTAGTTGGTTGCAAATGAGTTTACCGTACCAATTTCAAGTCTGATGGTACCGTTGAATATCACAAAGCTCGCCTTGTGGTTCTTAGGAATCATCAGATTGAAGGGATTAACTATACTATGGCATTTGCTCCTTTTGCGAAGATGAGTTTGGTTTGCCTGTTCTTATCTATTGCAGTCATTTGTAGTTGGGAACTTCATCAAATGGATGTGGATAATGCTTTTCTACACAGTGATCTGCATGAAGAGGTATTTATGCGGCATCCCCCTAGCTATCCAGCACCCCTTGGCCATGTATGTCGTATTCAGAAATCCCTTTATGAACTTTGGCAAGCCCCTACAATTGGTTTTCCAAATTAGCTCAGGCTTTGCATACATTTGGATTTGTTCATAGTAAAGAAGACGACTCTCTCTTTGTGTTCTCCCGTGGTTCCGTCTCTTTGCATATGCTTGTTTATGTGGATGATTTGGTTACCGATGGTAGTTCTTCGTCTCTTATCTCTGAATACAAGAAATACTCGAGCTCTAGTTTTCATATGAAAGATATTGGTATGCTTAAGTATTATTTGAGCATAGAGATTGTTAGAAGACTGGATATGATGTTTCTTTCACAACGGAAATATGCCCTGGATATTTTATCTAGACTTTATCAGATGTTAAACCGAATGATTTTCCTATGGAGCAACAACACGATTTGGCGTGTGATGAAGGTCAGCTTTACCATAATCCTCAGCAATATCGGTGCCTGGTTGGACACCCTTATACCTCACCATTACATGCCTTGAGCTTAGCTATTCAGTTCATACACTTGCACAGTTTATGAAGTCTCCACGTGTTCTCATTGGCAAGCTCTGATTTGCATTTTGCACTACCTGAAGAGTCTTACTGGTCAAGGTTCATTTCTTTCTTCCCATAGTACTTTACATTTGCTGCTTATTGTGATTCTGATTGGGCTGCATGCCCTATTACCAGATGCTCTCTTTCCAAATATGTTTTGATAATTGACGATTCTCCAGTTTCTTGGAAGACAAAGAAGCAACCTATGGTTTCTCAGTCTTCTGCTGAAGCAGAGTACCATGCCATGGTTGTTTCTTATTGTAAGTTATTGTGGCTTAAGTCTTTTCTTAAAGACTTAAGTGTTACACATTCTGCTCTTATGTGACTGTTTTGTAACTGTCAATCTACTCTTCATATTGCGGCAAATCCAGTGTTCTATGAACGTACGAATTATATTGAAGTTGATTTTCATTTTTTCCGGGATCTTATATAGTTTGGTATGATTTTTACTCATCATATCCGCACTTCAGATCAACCTGCGGACTTGTTTACAAAAGCTCTCAGACGAAACCATTTTCATTCACTACTTAGCAAGTTGGACATTTCTAATCCCCATGCTCTAACTTGAGGAGGAGTATTAAGGAATATAAATATTACTTGTAATTGTAATTTGATTATATTTCCTTTTCCTAGTTTGTACAGGTCTTTTGCACCACTATATAATGTGCCTTGAGATCATGATTACAATCACACATCATTGCTGAGAGAGTATCTAATTTTAATCTTTTCATTTCAATCTAATTTGTTTTATTACTAGGGTGGCAAAATAGACTCCGACCTGCAGTTCAAGTGGGTTATCTATTGTTAAACCCGGGTGGGTATGGGTAAAATGGGTAATGGATTAAATGGGTAATAGGTCAAATGATTTGTTAAAAAATATGGGTTGGACGGGTTACCCATAAGGGTTGAAACCCACGAGTTTACCCATATGGGCTAGTATATAAACCCATATAGATCAACCATATGGGTTCATATATGGGTTGAAACCCACGGGTTTACCCATTTTGACCCGTGAGTTAAATAATTTTTAACCCGCGGGTTTCAAGCCTACCTATTTTGACTTGGCCAATTTTTTACCCATCATAATATGGGTCAAAATTGGTCATACCCATATTTTTAATTATCCATTTTACCTAACCCATATTTGACCCGTCCGCCCATATGCCACCCCTATTTATTACCAGCTGTGATCGATTAAAATTAAAATTAAAATAAATATATCCTACACACTAAAACCAAAGGTTCCAAACTTGGAACCTCTAATCAGCCCTAGCAAATCAGATTCAAAGGCGTTATTTGTTCAATTAAAGGCGGTTTTGTAACAACCACCTTTAATTAGGCCAAATTAAAGGAAGTTAACCATAAAAGCGCCTTTAATCAACCCTAATCAAAGGCGGTTGTTCCTAACCATCTTTGATTGAGGCCTGTTCTTAGTTCAGAAATAGGGGACGAGTGGATTCTGAGTCCGAAACACCATGTTAGTGTCAATAGGGAAGAGACCATAGCTCATCCGAGTTCGTAAGGTCAATTCTGATATACCTTCCGAACTTGGAACAATTTTTCCAATTTAATATTATTTTTAATGTTGGTTCCTGACTCAAGAACCCACTCTGTATAGTAAAAAAAACACGTTCATTTCTTCAATTCAGCACAAACAATCAAATTTGAAGGGTTTTCACCCCATCCTAGTCCATTGAAGAGGATTGCATTCATTGGAGAAGGTTAGTTGTCTAAAATTTTATCTTACATAATTATTATTGGTTTGGCATATATATATACATATATTAATTCTTGAATTAGGGTTTTAAGTTAGGTTAACTATTTTTTTAGGGGGCTACGATTATTTTTTTGAGCACGCTAATGGGTTGCATTTTAATTAACTTATAGGATAATGGAATAGGATGAACTCATTGGTAATGATCTTAGGAAATCACCTGATTACTTGTCATTGATTGAAATATTTGTTACTGTAGCATTTGATAATGCTCTAAAAATGGTGTTGTACGAGCCCGATGCCCGTGTAAATATTGTGGAAATGATGTGTATTTAGTGAAGAAGAAGTTGCCGGGACATTTAATAATGAGGGGGTTTCAAACTTCGTACACTCGTTGGGTATGGCATGAGGAAGTTGGGGAATCGACATGGACAATTAATTTGAGTGACATGAATGTGGAAGATGAATTCGATGGGAATGCAGAATTTGACAAAATGGTTGAAGATATTGCTAGAGAGTTCCACAGTAAACTCGAGGCAGTACAAGCTTTAATTGATGACAAAGATATGCCATTGTATCTCGGTTCAAAACATTTGGTACTTAGTACGACTCTGAGGGTTATGAATTTGAAGGCCAAATTTGGGTGGACCGATAAGTCGATGACAGAAACTCTATAATTGCTTAGGGAATTGCTCCTGGAAGGTAACATGATACCGGATAGGTTGTACGCCTTGAAAAAAAATTTCTTCTCCCAATGGGATTGGAATTGAAAAAAAAATACATGCTTGCCCTAATGATTATATGTTGTACCGGGGGGAAGAAAATGAAAATCTAGAAACATGTTGGGTATGTGGTGAGTCTCTGTACGAATCGAAGAAGGGGGCAATTGTGGTGGGCGCGGAAGTGGTAACTAAAATGAAGAAAAAAAACACCGACAAAAGTGATATGGTATCTCCCAATCATTCCAAGATTGCAGAAATTGTTTGCATGTAAGGAAGATGAAAAATTATAGTGATGGCACGTGGAGAGGGATTGACTGATGGATGATGTGATTAGACATACATCAGATGGTAAGTAATGGAAAAAAATTGATGTTCTTTACCCTGAGCTTGGAAAAGAACCCCGAAATTTGAGGTTTGGCCTATGCACCGATGGAATGAATCCATTTGGTAATATGAGTAGTACACAAAGTTCTTGGCATGTTATGTTGGTTGTCTACAATCTTCCGTCATGGTTAACAATGAAACACAAGTACGTGTTGTTATCTGTGATGATTTCTGGTCCTAAGCAATCGGGTAATGACATAGATGTGTATCTTGCTCCTCTTATTGAGGATTTGTTAATGTTATTTGAGAAGGGGGTGTGGACATATGACGGGAGTGTTAAAGATTACTTTACATTGAAAGCGATGTTATTTTGTACTATCAATGATTTTCCCACCTACGACAATTTGTTAGGTTAATCAGTGAAAGACCATTTTGCATGCCCCATGTGTGAAAAGGACACTGATCACTATCAGTTGAAGCATGGTTGTAAAACTATATATCAAGGCCATCATATGTTTCTTCCGCCTGATCATCCATGGCGTTTGGTAAAAAAATGTTTCAATGGGGAAGTAGCGGCTAGGGAAGTTCTAGTTGTGAGAAAGCCACGTGGATATTTGAAACAGTGAAGAATTTCCCCCAATGACTTTGGGGAGAAGAAACGTAAAGTGTCTGTGGATGGGAGTTGGGAAAAATGCTCCATTTTCTTCAGATTTCCTTATTGGGAGCATTTGGATGTTAGATATTGTCTAGATGTTATGCATATTGAGAAGAATGTCTATGATTATTTGATCAGGCCTTGTTGAATACCCCGGGGAAAATGAAGAACATACTTAAGACTAGGTTAGATTTGGTCAAGATGGGAATTAAGAAGAACCTAGGCCATGTGAGTTCCGGTGAAAATAGTTTCTTGCCCCCTGCTTGCTATTCTATGTGTCAAATGGATAAAAATTATCTTTGTGAGATCCTTAAAGGTGTTAAGGTCCTGGTCGTCTATTCTTCAAACAAAACTAATTGTGTGTCAGTTGAGAAGTTGAAACTTATGGGGTTGAAGTCTCATGATTGTCACAATCTAATGCAGGAATTGAACGTCATTGTGATTTGATAGTCATTGCCATCCCATGTAAGAATATGAATTACAAAGCTTTGTCTATTTTTCAAGTCCATTTTTAGCAAAACCATTAGTGTGTCAAAGTTGGACCGTTTTCAGTATATGATTGTTGAAGTTTTGTGCTGGATGGAAATGTATTTTCCACCATTATTCTTTGACATTGTAGTCCACTTGTGTGTTCATCTAGTCTGGGAGATAAAGCTTTGTGGTCCTTTATTTCTTAGGTGGATGTACCTGTTTAAAAGGTACATGAAAATATTCAAACATTTTGTGAAGAATTGGTACAGGCCGGATGCAAGTATTGTACAGAGGTATGTGGCAGGGGAGGTCATTGATTTTTGTACCGATTATTTGAAGGAGTTCAATTCAGTTGGGGTCCCAACTCATAGACGTGAGGGACGGTTGGAAGGTCATGGGGTTAGGCGGGGGAAACTATTGAGCCCTAGTGTGGAAGATTTGAGTACCGCCCATCTTTATGTTCTTCGCAATCATAAAGATGTTGTCCCATACATAATGATTCACATGGATCCCATTAGAGTCATGAAACCTAATTTTAATGAAGCTTGGATCTTGGAATTAAGCAGTGATACTTTTTCGTCATGGTTGCATGAACACGTAGCTGTGGGAGACCATCATATAACAGTGAAATGGTTGGTTTGTAGACCACTTGGTATTGTTCTATCTTACGGAGGAATGGTGTCAATGGTTTTACGTTCACAACAAAATTTGTGGATGATAAGGGTGTGTCTCAGAATAGTGGAGTGTCCCTAGTTTCTTAAGCTTTGCATCTCGGTAGTGGAAGTCATAATAATCCAATGTGCACTCATCGGTGTTATTTTGGCGTAATTTTGGATATTTGGGAGCTGGAGTATGTCACTAATGCTTTTAAATATCAGTGGGTGGTTTTCAACAATGGACATCGTACTAATGATTTTGGTTACACACTTGTTGACAGGAGTCAGATTGGTGGCGAGAAGATCCTTTCATCTTAGCATCCCAAGTGCACTAGGTTTTCTACATGAGGGACCCTTCCAATCCTAGGTGGGAGATAGTGGTGGAAGGGAAACGAGTATTTGTAGAAGATTAAAAAGTCAAAGAAATTGTTGGTTTCTATCAAAATTCCACCAGTGTTGCTATCGGTTATGCTATATTCCTTGAGGTGGACGATATGAATTTGAATAGTTTCATATTACGTAGTGATCATGATGAGGGAATTTGGTTTGATGTTCGTGGATAGGTCACTCATAAAAAGATGATGTCCTAGAAGGTTCCGAAGAAAAGAAAACATAAGAAGTAGCTTCATTGATTGTAATTGTGTTTGTGTTCAAATGAAATGTATTCCAAAAATTTGAAGCCCTTAAAAGAAGTAGCTTGTATGAAATCTAACGTGGTAATGAAAATATGAATCCAACACTTAAACTTTACTAGTGGTTTAAAAGTTAAACACAAATCAACAAGTTAGAAATAGACAACAATCCTTAACTAAAAGATAGTTGGACAACCATTTAAGAGAAATAAATGAAGCTAGATCTATGGAATTTGTGACTCCAAGTCATCCCCTAGATCACCCGTGAATGTGGATTGGTCAAGACGAGGTTTGTGGGTTGCCTCAAGATGGCGTTCGTAGGCTTTTTTTTTCTCTTCTCCATCTTCAAAATCCTCCCCTTCATCGCGTGAACTCCTTGCGAACCCATTTATAGCAATCTCTTATACCTTTGAGGTATGCCTTCTCTGAATCTACAAAAGTTAAACATACAAATATTAATGTGCATCGAGACAATGTACAATGGTCAAATATTAAAAGTTAATTTCACGCACCTTGTTCAATTCTCGGCTCCCCTCCTTGCTTGGGCTTATTGCACCACTTACCATTAACCAAGATCCACCCCCTATTTTTGAAGTAATTTTTGTCATAAAAGCTTTGGTTTTTTCTCTTCACCGGAAACTTCCAACCCTTCAACATTCTTCAATATAAGGGTGATCAAACTCCCGTATGGAAGGCTCTTCATGACCTTGTCAAAGTGGCAACATGGAGCATGTGCTTAAATATTAATGCCCTGGGGTTGATCTTCCTACCCTCTATTATCAAATAGAACATGAACAAGCAACCATAGTTGGGCTCGGTGATGTGTTTGGAGGATGGAACTAGAGATCTTGCAATGATTTCAAAAACAATACAATCGTTGTTTGACAAATATGGAAGATAAAAGGTCTCCGGCTTCCCTAAATCCACCGCATACCATTGGAAATACCTAACACTAAGTTGGATAGGGTCTACGTAAGGGTGATGAACACTTAGTGGCCATTTTTCCCTATGATAACAATCATCCAACGGACCCTCGAGGTCTTCTTGGTGAACGCTCTTCGGATTCCCATACGGACACTCTAGGATTTCATTCAAAATCCATTTATCAAGGGAAATATCAAATCCCCCTACCCTAGTGGAGTAAGCTTCATTCAGGAGCTCGTGGAGATTACTATAGAATTGACAAGCATAATCAAAATATGATGATTCGATGCAAGCAAGCAATTTCTCAACATATTGGTCCCTAAATTTTTATAAGGGTTCCGCTAAACCTATTCTCATAACCTCATTGAAGTTAACGGCATAGTAATAAATCAATTTCCCACTAGAACGTAATAGTTCATACCTCTTTTGAGCACCAAATGAAACAAATTTCACATTGTTATACCCGAGATTGTTTCCAGTCAATCTAGTGTGAGCAATGCATGAAGAGCCTCCCCTTGCCATTCTACAATCAAAGTAGCTGTAGGTGTTGAGTGGTTTAAGGCAATTGTGTGTCCGGGGTTGGAAATGGGTGGATGGTTTTTGCAATTTGACAATATGAGGGTTTTGACTCAATTTGGGGATTTATTTTCCCAGTAAACAGAGTATGTTCCGACTCTTGAACTTGATCGGCCCATTCTATCAAAGGGTCAAAATAGACTTTCTGAACTTGGAAAGTCTACTTTGGCCGTTTGATAGAATGGGCCGATCAAGTTCCGGACTCGGAAACCAATTTTGCAAGAAAATAAGCTACGCTTTTTTTCTTCCAGATTCGAGCAAAAAAAGGGGAACGAGCTTGGAACCTCTGTTCTGAGCTCAGAACAAATTTCAACTGCACAATTCTATTTGGACACGAATCAGTTCCGGACTCGTAAGAAATATGCTCTTTTTTAAAAAAAAACCCCCAAGAATCATTTCCAAACTCGGGAATGATTTAGACCCAATGATTAATTTTACATTCCCTTAATTTCCATGTTATCTTAATCAAGTTTAAACATGTAATTAACTATAATATAAATAAAAACATCTCAAAAAATTTGGAATTCATTTGGTTTACAAAAATTTAAGTTACATATCATCTGAACACACGATAAAACATAAATCTGACCGTACTTTAATCTAACACATGAAAATTAAACAATTTGATGAAAATGTTTTGTTCTCTCCTACTCACTAACAAAATAGACCATGATATGAACGACTTCATTGATCCTCGCTATCCACTTGGTTTGGTTCTGCCTCCGGCCCATCCTTGCTTTCCAAAACAATTGGCTCAAATGCAGGTGACTCTTCATCCTCGCTTAGCACAAGAGTTAATCTTTTGGATTCCATGAAATGTTGTTGTGCCTCTGCTCTGACCAATATTTTGTGGGTTTGCTCCATGTCGCCACGAATGCAATTCAAGTCCAGCCAATTCGATTTTCCGAGTAATTTGTGAACCTATTAACACAAGAAAACTACAAACATATTCTTTCAAAATTATAACATATAATTTATGTAAACAATATCAATTGTGTCTGATATTAAAATTTATAAACTTACTAGAAGATGAACCCTCGGCTCTATCAACATCCTTATCCCTAGCCCTTTTTACATTCTTCGCAGCTTGACCCAGAAGCACGCGTTGCTCCCATCTACCATCAACCCTGAGCTGCAAGTTCTTGTGTTGGAACCACACTACATCATAGTACTCAAGTCTTTGAGGATGATCTTGGGATATGCCTCCGAATTTCTTAATCATGGATGTAATCAATCCACCGTAGGGTAGATCCTTCTTCTTCACATTCGCTACCTTGAGCATGTGTGGTGTACCCAGGTTTTATCCTCACACACTCCATAAAGTAGTAGAAGAACATCACATTACTGATTGTAAGCTCACATGTGTGCCCACCCATGGGCGACACATTAAAGCAAACCCACTCATAAAATATGCGTTGATCGACTATTAGAACCCCAATATCATAACTATCCATTGGGCCTAGCGTAGCTCCCATTTGCCCAAAATATTTCCTAACCATTTCTAAAGGGTTTAATAGAGGTGTATTAGGTCACCGATGGCCAACTTTGTTGGTGATAGATCTCCAGGGGGCCTTAGGGATCAGTTTCAGTTGTTAATTTCTCGGGAGAGGTATAGCTCGATCCTGGGGCTTTGTTGATTGTAAACTTGTTAACCGTATAATTTTCTCATTCACCTTCGTACTATCCCTATTACCAAATCTTTGGCCTAAATTGGCATAAAATTGAATCACCTCATTATGGTGCTCTATCACGTTCACGGAATTCCCAACCTCGCAATTGGGATTTAGTGGCTATGACGATGATGTGTCCGGGTAGAGAGAAATAGTCAAAACTCATTGTAGAGCACTAGAACGTAGGATGGTCGGGAAAGAGTTGACAACATTGATTTTCAACAAGTCGAAAAAGTGTTTTTCCAAAGAACGAGCAAAGTGGTCTAGTTGGGTGGCGAAGATAGAAAGAACAAGGGTTGACATCAAGTATGATTGCTGGCATGAGGTGCCAAAAGACTATAAGGAGACCATATGGATAGAATGCAAGGTACCCTTAATGGTCATAGTGTTCTTCGCATCTCTTATTGAACATATTAACTTTCCCCTTATTTTAACTCCCTTCATTCTAAACCCTCTTAGAGGCCTATCAAAATTAATTGCCCAGATATGGCATTTCTAAGAAAGAAGGCAACGACCATGATGTGCAAAAGTTTGCGGGAACACAAATATACTTTATATAGAGACTACATTTTTTCTTTGCAGAAGGGTGATTGGCCATGGATAACGTACAAACACATTCAATCAGAGAGTTGGGAGATCCATAAGAGAAGGGCGTTAGAGAATGATTCTAATGTTAGTAATTAAAATAGTAATTTACAAAGTATTCAGAAGAAGGTGTCTATAGTGCTGACTTGTCTCTAACATAGGATACGCAGAGAGTAAAAAATTCTTAGCTGGTTTGAACGTAGTTCCTCATCATTTAAGCCATGGGGATATGGAATGGCGGCAATGCAATTAGTGAAAGAACGTCTTGAAAAAGATGTCCAAATTGCAATCGGGGCCGGGATGACCGAAGAAGAGGAAAGGGAAAATATAATACCAATGGATGTGGATGATATTGATCGATGTGATTTGTTCCTCAATGGTCAAAAAAGTAAGGAGGGTATGTACAAGGAGGAGGAAAAAGAAACTGTAGAAAGAGTGGTAAATTTTCACGTCCTTTATTTTTTTTTCTTCTCTACCCTATTTCCCTTTTATATTTTCTAATGAAATCCAATAATTGTGATGGTTAGAAAAAAAATAAAGAATGACGAATTGGGGGGAAAATTCATACCCACATTTAAGAAAGACATACTTATTGAAGCTATAAAAACACCCGACCACGCAGGGCGTATTAGGGGAGTAGGAAGGTTCATGACCCAAAGAGAGACGTTTGGGATTACTCAGTACTATAAGGGTGCACAACCATTGTGTATACACACTTTGCAAAAACAAGCCCTTCAACAAGAGAAACAGATTGAGCAACAAGACATTCTCATTCAAAAGTTGATCCAACACACGAGCCTTGCTATTCCCGAGAACTTAGATGACACTACTTGAAATTGGGTACATAAGCACCAGTACACATGTACCAGTGCTGATACGCCGGTGCTATTAAACACCTATTGCACCGGTATAAATGTCAGTGTATGAAAAACTAGTGCCTAACAGGTAATGGAACCGGTAAAATACATATTGGTGCTCAAGTTTAGTGCCCATTAGTAGGATTTGGATATTTTGGGCTAATTTTGAGCACCAGTATGTTTGATACCGGTGATGGAAAGCGGTGTTGTTAAAAATTTACACTGGAATTTGTATCAATCGCATCGGTAAATGTTCCGGTACTGGTGCATTTTGGGAATAAATGGCAGGAAATATTTGAGGACCTGTATAACAATCAGCACCAGTCTGTTGTCCTATTGCTAAAATTTATAAAATGTGGGAAATTTTAGAGCACTGGTTACTTGTACCGGTGCATTTGAGTGAAGATCAGAAAAATGCAGGAAATGAGAAAATTTTGAGCACCGGTTCATTCATTTATTTTTAGCACCGGTATAAATAGCGGTGTTATTGCTTCAGTTGCATCAATAGAACTGGTATTATATGTTTCGACCGGTGCTATTGATGCATTAAATGCTCACCTACCACCATTTTGATCAGGTAAGAAGAGAAATGAAGAGAGTTTTGGATGTCATTATTGGAAATTAGGGGTTGGAGAAGACATTGAATGCTCATCAATGAATTCCCTTGAAGGTACTTCATTTTTTTTTTAAAATTATCAATTAAGGTGGAATATATGTGGAATGATATGTTTCTATAAATATCTTGTGAGTTTGAAAATTTTAATGTTCCTTGACACTCTTGATGAATAGGTTTTGTTTGCAACTTTTGTTGATGTAATGTATGGCTTTGATTGCAAGTGATTTGAAGTATAGGGTGTGGTAGATTGTAGTATTGTGTGATCATGCATGTTGCATGTTTATAGGGTGTCTTATGAATGAGCTTATTGTTAATGGTGTAATTGTATATTGGTTTCAATGTTTAAATGTTGCAAATTGATTACATTGTAGACATACATTGTGCCATTGAGAGGCATACACATATTTATCACAACGTTAGCTTGGTGAGTGATAAATTTATTGCTTTTGTCCGGGACTCTTGGACTATGCTTTTAGTCATAAAAAGTGAATCCTATGTCCATGTCATGATTGTAAGAACCGTGAGCTTACTGATGATCGAGATTTGACTCCATTTGTACATGAGAGGGTTCTCGAATGATTATTTGGTTTGGACTTTTCGTGGGGAGAAACCACCGCTAGACATGGTTGTAGGTAGCAAGTGGGGATATTTTGGGGATTTGAAATTCGATGACATGTGTGAGGAGGTGGTGGATGAATTTAGGGGGAGGCCTGAGGTTCTGTCAATATTTCTTGATGAGAAGGACAAATCGTTGTATCCTGTTTGCAAGGAGAAAGACACTGTAATGTCATGCTTGATGGAGTTGTTCAACCTGAAAGGCATAGGTTCGTGGACTGATACTAGCATTGATAAGTTGTTGAAGTTTTTAAGTGAGAAGCTCCCTCCTGGAAATAGTTTACCGGACATCCTGTATGATGCAAAGAGAATTTTGTGCCCAGTGGGAATGGAGTATAAAAAGATACATGCATGCCCCAATAATTTTTTTTTGTATAAGAATGCGTTAGAAAAATTGGTGGCTTGCCCTATATGCATGGTATCTCGTTATAAACAAAGAAGAAATGATGATATGTTGATGAAGAGGTCGTTGTGAAGGTAAGGAAACATGTCCCTGCGAAATGCCTATGGTACCTTCCTATTGTCCCCAGGCTGAAGAGGTTGTTCAAGAACATTGTGGATGCGAAAAATATGACATGGTACAAGGATAGGGGTTGTGTTGATGATGATATCATTAGTCACCCAGTGGATGGGGATCATTGGAAGAATTTTGACAACAGGTATCCTAAGTTTACTGAAGAACCCAGGAATTTGAGAATGGCTCTGTGTACTGATGGTATGAATCCTTTTGGAAATATTTCATCAAAACATAGCTCATGGCATGTTATGCTTTTATATTTACAATATGCCTCTTTATCTATGCATGAAGAGGAAATATGTTTTGATGCAATTAATGATTCCTGGTCTGAGGCAACCCGAAAATGACATCGATACTTATCTAACCCCTCTCATTAAATATTTGAAGTTGTTGTGGTCGGATGGTGTCGAGGCGATGCTGTTCGATGGTCATCGTGGGATAAAGTTCACTCTGAAGGTGATGTTGTTCTGCACTATTAATAATTTCTAGCATATGGAAATCTTTTGGGTTATATTGTTAAGGGTAACAAGGCATATCCTATGTGTGAGGAAGCAAGTGATTTTACACAGCTGAAAAATGGTCGGAAGACTATTTATCTTGGTCATAGGAAATTCCTCCCAGCAAAGCACAAGTTACGAGAAGACGAGATTCATTTTGTAAGGGGGGGAGAGGAGGAAGGCACTAAGAATATTGAGTGGGCTTTCCATCCAAAGTAAGGTGAAAAAACTTAATGTTGTTCTAGGAAAGAAGATATCAAAAGTGGCTGAATTAAATGACCGACCTTGATAGAAAAGATCGATATTCTTCGATTTTCCGTATTGGAAGACTCTGGAAGTTCGCCATTGTTTAGATGTGATGCATATAGGGAAGAATGTGTGAGAGAGTTTAATTGGTACTCTACTAAATATTCCTGGTAAAATGAAGGACAGCTTGAATGCATGAAATGACCTAGTTAAGCTTGGCATAAAAGTTGATTTAACACCTGAGGTGAAAGGAAAATGGGCGTACCTACCACCAACCCCTTACAATCTTTCTATCAGCGAGAGGAGGTCGGTCTGTGAGTGCATTGAGGGATTCAAGGTACCATCTGGCTACTCTTCCAATGTAAGTCAGTTTTTAAATGACGAATTGCATCTTAATGCACTGAAATCCCATGATTGTCACGTGTTGATGCAACAAATCTTGCATGTGATTGTTTGTGGGACCCTAGAGGAAGAGGTGAGATTCTGCATCATTCGCATGTGTTTCATTTTCAACTCCATTTGTCGTAATAATATTAGCAGAAAATAGCTAGATGAGTTTGAGCGCGAGGGGACACTTGTGCTTTGTTTGTTTGAGAAGTATTTTCCCCAAGCATTCTTTGACATTATGGTCCATCTTGTAGTCCACGTTGTCAGAGAAGTTAGAATATATGGTTCTATTGAGATGCATTGAATGTACCTGTTTGAGCGTAACATGGGAGTCGTCAAGGGTTATCTACACAATCGATAACGACCAGATGCTAGCACTGTCCAGAGGTATGTCATGGAGGATATCATTGATTATTTCACTTCGAATTTGCCTAGAAAAATGGCAGTTGGAGTTCCCCAGCATGTCCATAGTGGTAGGAAGAATGGTATCCCACGTTTGAAAGGTATGATATACACACCATCTAATGCTGAGTTGATGAAAGTCCATCTTTATGTTTTGCGTAATAGTAGTGAGACTGCTATTTATGTTAATGAGCACATGTCAATGTTAGAAAAACTCTATCCTGAATGGTCGTCGAACCAGTTGCAACTTGAGCATTCTGGAACATTTGTTAATTGGTTTTATAATCGTTGTAATGTGGAGGGGATGTCGACTAAACTTTGTGTGTTTGCAAGGACACCAGGTTGCACAATTAAGAGATGTCGGGGCTATGATATAAATGGATACATTTTTTTGACTGTTTCCAAGGATAGCAAAAGCACAACTCAGAATAGCAGGGGTTTTTGGAAGCTGAATCCATGTGGCAGTCAAGCAAGAGAGACAAAAGGCCAATTGTTGCTGTGATGGCATTTTATGGGGCCATCGAGTGGATTTGGGAGTTGTATTAGGTGGAGTTTAAAGTGGTAGTGTTCTAGTGCCTTTGGGTTGAAAATCGTGGTAGGGTACGTACCGAGATGACCATGGGTTTTACGCTAGTTGACTTGAATTGTGTGGGATATGAGAATGACAAGTTCATCTTAGCAGCTCAAGCTCGCCAGGTGTTTTACATCATAGACCCAAGCAATAAGAAGTGGCATGTTGTACTCCACAGTAAGAAGTACTTTTTTGATGATGAAATTGGAATTAATGTCAAATCCAATATTGCAGAGTTTCCTTCTGCTTTCCCTAGTTTGGAGGACACCGATGGACCATCTGTAATTAGGCAATCACATGGGGAAGGACTGTAGGTAGACGAGAATTAAAATATTGTGGGTGGTGATGTTGTCTTGAAGAGGACAGATAGGGTGTTCCATTTGTATTTTTGATCACTTTTGTGCCCTTTAGGACCGTTTTGTTTGGCCTAGAGAGTATTTTTAGTGGAATTACATACCTATGTTTGAAAATTGTAGGTTCCTCAACTAATGTTTATCAAAAAGCTAAATGTCTGGTTATTCATAGCACCAAAAAAAAACATTTAATACGAGTGCTATTGACTTAGGAACATGCTCTGTTGTTAGGCAGAGTACATGAAACAAAATTTTGAGCACCGGTTTTTATGAACTGGATAATGTACCGGTGCTCAATAGTTGGACAGAATAAATAAAATGATGTTTAAGCAGCTACGTAGGGCTGCTTTAATAACATGCACATGTATAGGGTCGTTTTTAGCACCGGCTGTTGTACCGGTGCTCAATACTTAGTCAGAAAACATATGAGTTGCTCTATGTTTCATATTAAATTGATGTTCAAGCACCTGCGTAAGGCTTTCTTCGTATGGAACACCGGTATTTTATGTTTTTATGTGGGGAGGGGTTCATTTTGACAGGCGCGGGCGGTCGTCGCGCCCGCGCGCCAAAAGATAATTTATAAGCCCTCAGTGCTTACTTTCTACAACTAGGTAGATAGTGGCAAATCGGGGTCGTCCAATGAGAAGAGGGATCTTCCTAAGCGTCTAAGCACACAATGGTTGATATTAGGCTAGGAGTAAATATATATACACACACTTAAAAGCGAGTAAATGGGGGGGGTTGGTTGGTTGGTTGGTTCCTAAGTTAACAAAGATAAAAAGACGAGATAACTAGCAACGTCAAGTGACTATGCTAATCATCAAACGAAACTAAGAAAAGGGGTTTTAAACTACAAAGATAAAATGCCTTGGGGGCAACGGATATCCACTTCCACATCTAATGTAGTTCATCGAATCATTCACACATTCCATCATATAGCATTCATGACCCAACGCTCACACACCCCATCTAGCAAGTACCACAACACACACACCACAAGGAGTTCTAAGTTCATGCTCACGGATCTTCATGCAAAGGCGCTACGGAATTCGTCACGTTCCTACACCTAAGCAATTCAACCACACAAGCACTCCCTATGCTCAAACCACTCATGGCACACATGCAGTGAAACACACCGTCAAGAGTACATAAACGCCAAACAACAAATGCTTCAGAAATGAGTTTAAATCACCTATTCAATACTTCAACTACTTGTCGTGGAGACTAAACTCCTATCCTTCTTAGTTCGTAGTTTGCGAGAGTGAGTTCGACATCTCTCGTCAAACCTCACCAATGGCTCCCGAGTCGCGACCACGACTCAAGGCGACATTGGTGGCATTTAGCACGAAGGACCAACAAGCTTGGCAATGCCTATGACCACTACACCGTGACTAGGCATTGAACCAATTCATGCAATTACACGAGATTGGATGAACGTGCAACGCACATTCATCCGCGAGCATATGACTCTCTCGTTTGCTACACAAACGAACATGACGAAGAGTTCGACATCAATCACATTCGCCTAGCACATTGTCAACACACTAACACAATCGAAAGCTCTAATTCATACTCTCACATTGCTAACAAGAACAGGGGGGAAATTAACCCAAATCCCCCAAACCCTAGCTAGCAATTAATCCAAGCATTTCATATCATCAAGCTCTCAACAACATCAATGCAATCAACAATTAACATTCAAAGCACAATAATTGCACAATAGCAAAAATACCAAATAGATAGATATAAATGAGTTCTTGCTACATAGATAGTGGAAGCTTCAATCCTTTGCTCCCAAGAACAAGAACTACTCTAGAACAACAACAAAAGACATAATCAAACTAAGAGAAAGCTAAGAAAAGAAAGAAGAAGAAAAACCTAAAAATGGCGCCCAAAACCAGAGAAAAGCGGGCTCCCAGAACTGGAGAAGAAGAGGAAAAAAAAGTAGTATTTATAGTCAGAAGAAGATAAAGTTGATTTCTAGCTGCCCGTTCGTCGCGACTCGCGACGGGGTTCGTCGCGACTCGCGACGGTGCCCCGAGTCGCGATGGTGTCGCGACGGTGTCGCGACGGGAGCCAGAATTCTGCATTGTTTCTTTGTCTTCTTCATAGCCATCCCTCTCGATCTTCAAGTCTTCAACGGCTCCAAAAATGATCTTCAACGGCCTCCGGTCTTCATGTCTTCGAAGTGAGTATCCAAAAGTCTTCGAAAGTATAGTCTTCAATGTCTCCCGGTCTTCGTTGGTTCCGTGTTCTTCCCTTGTCACACAAAATCCACTTAAAAGAGGTAAAAGAGTACAAAGTTGCTTTTACCTCTCCTAAGTGAATTTCAAGGTAAAACACAAGCTCTCGATAATAAAAGAGCACAAAAGTGATCCTAAATACTACTAAATAATGCGCCTAAAATGGACACATCAAACCTCCCCACACTTAAACCTTACTCGTCCTCGAGTAAGAAAAGATTTAAGCATACGGAGGAAATGGCATATCCACATCCTAAAACCCCCAAAATAACCACACAAAATGGACCTATCAAACCTCCCCACACTTAAACCTTACTCGCCCTCGAGTAAGAAAAGATTCAAGCATGCGGAGTAAATGATATATCCCAAAACCTAAACTAATCCCCCAATCAAAGCCTCACAAAAACTCTCAATATCATAAATCCCAAAATAAGAGCTCACATGAGAATTTTGCACTCACACATCCCCAATCCTAAATCTAACCAAACCTACCACTTATCAATTCTCTACCCATAAAAATATTTCACAGCCCAGAATTGATATTCCCAAAGTCCAATGACACAAAATGAAGCTAAAACCATAGAGGAAGTTTTAAAAACATGCTTCACCTAATGCCAATATATCAACCAAAAACGAAGTAGAAAGAGATCAAGAATTTCATAACCATACTCCGTTTCCTAACCCACTAAGCTACCCAAACCCCAGAGGTCTATAGATGTTGAGCTACCCGATCCATCCGTGTGACAACCGCAACCTTATGACTCCAACGCCGGTAAATGAGTGAAATCATCGCATTTTTCAATTTCTCTCAATTTCTCTCATTTTGCCTAGGAGCTCTTTCGAGTTTTCATCCTAGCCACACATCATGTTTCTTTAGCTCACATCTCACCTTTTTCCGCACATTTTAGCCTCTCATTTTTGCCTAGGCCGCCCTTTAAGGGTTTTCGACCTATCCGGGCCCCCAATGTTGTCTAAGTTGCCCTCTCGGGTTTTCAACTTAGCGGGTTTTCTTTTTCTCTTTTTCTTTTTTTTTTCATTTTTTTTCTTTTTGTTTTTCTATATATTTTTTTTTTCTCATGTTTTTCCAATGAAAAGTAGCAAAAAGCATTCCAAAACAATCTAGCATGCATTGAATCCTCTAACCCCTCCCCACACTTAAAAGATTACATTGCCCTCAATGTAAACATGTAAGGCAAGAAGAATAAAAATCAAGGTAAGGGAGTTAGAGTGACACCCGTGTCTCCGCAATTCGCCGGTGATATGGCGATATCCCAGTACTTGAATGGTCCCGAGATAGGTTTCGGAACCGGAAGGGTGAGCAAAAATGCCGTAGAAGAACTCACCCCTCGAGAAAAAACATTTTCTCCATGGCACCGTTTGATCAAGACTACACCACGAAGAACACATTAAACTCACAAGTACATAAGGATATGTAATACTAGGTTTAGCATCAAGAGTTAATAACCAGAGTATTGTCAAAGAACACAAATAAACCCTCAATCACCACTATAAGATTATGCATGAAAAATATCCAACATATATTGACATGTATACAAGCATCATTATAGGCTAAGAACTTATGGTCACAATGCTGTAGTCGGCATACTACAATCAACAATTGTACTATAAAGATGCAAGAATGTTCATATGCCAATATATGTATGATGGTGGAAGAAATGAGAGGTATGTGATGTTCTTGGGAGTGTTGGGTGGAGAAGAAGGAAGGATTATGCAATGTTTAAAATCATTTGGAAACTTGGAAGCTTGGAAACTTGAAATCCGGGCTCAAAAAATTTTCAAAAGTTACTGAGCACGTCGCGACTCGCGACGAGTTTCGTCGCGACTCACGACGAGCCTCGCGACGTCATCGCGACGCGCGGAAAGTAGAGCCCGGGAGCTCAAAATGTTCTGAGTTCGTCGCGACTCGCGACGTGATTGGTCGCGACTCGCGACGTGATTGGTCGCGACTCGCGACGGGCCTCGCGACGTCAGGGCGACTCGCGGAAAGTGTAGTTCGGGAGCTCAAAATGTTCTGAGCTCGTCGCGACTCGCGACGTGGTTGGTCGCGACTCGCGACGGGCCTCGCGACGTCAGGGCGACTCACGGAAAGTGGAATCCGGAAGCTCCAAATTTTCTGAGCTCGTCGCGACTCGCGACGAAGGGTGTCGCGACTCGCGACAAGCCTCGCGACGTCAGGGTGACTCACGGAAAGTTGGCGCTGGGAGTGGATTTGGCTCCCCTGTTCGTCGCGACTCGCGACGAATCCCATCGCGACTCGCGACGGCAGGGTATCCCAGGCTTAAAATTTTTTCGTTTTCTTACCAACTGTCCAAGCTTGCTTCCCTCGTTCATTGATCTCGTTTCTTCATCTCCTTCATTGCAATGCATTTCATGTTGCTACAACATCATAGAAAAACATGCCATAAAAAGAACAAAACAAAACAACAACAAAAACAAACTAAGAAACACAAACTAAGAAACAAAAACTAAAAGAAATGCCGAATTTATTTAACGTCGTCGGCACGACGAAGTTCCGTATTTTTAAGGTCGTCGGTACGACCCTAATGTTATCCGTATGGTAAAGGCTTGAAGCTCTTCACCATGAGCATCCAAAACAAGAGAGGTGGGGGCACAAAACTTCCAAGAGGAAAGTCTTGTGGAGGTGGAAATGGTTCAAAGGGAATTAAGTGGTTAGGGAGCTTAGGATAGTCTTTTGGCTCCTCTCTCGTTTCCCTCAAAACTTCCGAAAATATTAGAGTTGGTTCACTAGGTGGAAGAAGGGGTGACAATGCTAATGGATAATGTAGCACTATCACCTCTTCCTCCATTTTTCTATCCTCTACAACCAACTCCTCATCCCTTTCAAGCTCAAAATCATTTTTATTGGTGACTTCACTCACCGAATCATCGAGTTCAAGTTGGGATGGTGTGTTTTCGGAATCACGAGCTTCCATTCGGGCCAATACCTCTAATATGTTCCTCACATGCCCCTCAATGGCCTCAACGCTAGAGGAGAGCTGGGTATCCGGCTCTTCACTAGTGAAGGAGTTCAAGTTTGCTATGGTATTTAAGACATCCTCACGTGTCAAACTTGAACTTCCTTGTTGGGCTTGGTTTTGGGGTATGGTATAGGGTGGTGATGGCCAACTAGGTTGCTCGTAATATTGGTTTTCCGGCTCATTCTCATACCACAAATCCGGACTACCACTCCATTCCGGATTGTAAGAGTTGTGGTATGGATAGCATTCATGAGCTTCTTGCCCTTGAAAACCAATATCTCCTACCTCTTGATAGCACTCTTCATAGTACCCTTGGTTTTGGAAACCAAGGGTTCTTTCTCGGTCATAGTGCTCTTCCCACAACAAAGGGCAAGATTCGGTAGGGTGGTCGGAATGACACATCCTACAAAACCTTGCTTGTTGAGCCTCTCTTCTCATCATGAGTTCCCTCAAGGTGAGACGCTCCATTAACAAATATTTTTTTTTTTTATTTTTCAAAAGTTCGGAATCATAGTGCAAGGATTCTCGATAAAATAAATTACCAAGAACTCAAGCAATACCTACTCCGGACAAAAACAACCACCAAGTAGTGGAAAATAAAAACAACTAGCTAATACACAACCAAATACACCTAAATACTTAAGAATAAACGCCTCTTCCCCGGCAACGGCGCCATTTTGACAGGCGCGGGCGGTCGTCGCGCCCGCGTGCCAAAAGATAATTTATAAGCCCTCAGTGCTTACTTTCTACAACTAGGTAGATAGTGGCAAATCGGGGTCGTCCAATGAGAAGAGGGATCTTCCTAAGCGTCTAAGCACACAATGGTTGATATTAGGCTAGGAGTAAATATATATACACACACTTAAAAGCGAGTAAATGGGGGGGGGGGGGTTGGTTGGTTGGTTCCTAAGTTAACAAAGATAAAAAGACGAGATAACTAGCAACGTCAAGTGACTATGCTAATCATCAAACGAAACTAAGAAAAAGGGTTTTAAACTACAAAGATAAAATGCCTTGGGGGCAACGGATATCCACTTCCACATCTAATGTAGTTCATCGAATCATTCACACATTCCATCATATAGCATTCATGACCCAACGCTCACACACCCCATCTAGCAAGTACCACAACACACACACCACAAGGAGTTCTAAGTTCATGCTCACGGATCTTCATGCAAAGGCGCTACGGAATTCGTCACGTTCCTACACCTAAGCAATTCAACCACACAAGCACTCCCTATGCTCAAACCACTCATGGCACACATGCAGTGAAACACACCGTCAAGAGTACATAAACGCCAAACAACAAATGCTTCAGAAATGAGTTTAAATCACCTATTCAATACTTCAACTACTTGTCGTGGAGACTAAACTCCTATCCTTCTTAGTTCATAGTTTGCGAGAGTGAGTTCGACATCTCTCATCAAACCTCACCAATGGCTCCCGAGTCGCGACCACGACTCAAGGCGACATTGGTGGCATTTAGCACGAAGGACCAACAAGCTTGGCAATGCCTATGACCACTACACCGTGACTAGGCATTGAACCAATTCATGCAATTACACGAGATTGGATGAACGTGCAACGCACATTCATCCGCGAGCATATGACTCTCTCGTTTGCTACACAAACGAACATGACGAAGAGTTCGACATCAATCACATTCGCCTAGCACATTGTCAACACACTAACACAATCGAAAGCTCTAATTCATACTCTCACATTGCTAGCAAGAACAGGGGGGAAATTAACCCAAATCCCCCAAACCCTAGCTAGCAATTAATCCAAGCATTTCATATCATCAAGCTCTCAACAACATCAATGCAATCAACAATTAACATTCAAAGCACAATAATTGCACAATAGCAAAAATACCAAATAGATAGATATAAATGAGTTCTTGCTACATAGATAGTGGAAGCTTCAATCCTTTGCTCCCAAGAACAAGAACTACTCTAGAACAACAACAAAAGACATAATCAAACTAAGAGAAAGCTAAGAAAAGAAAGAAGAAGAAAAACCTAAAAATGGCGCCCAAAACCAGAGAAAAGCGGGCTCCCAGAACTGGAGAAGAAGAGGAAAAAAAAGTAGTATTTATAGTCAGAAGAAGATAAAGTTGATTTCTAGCTGCCCGTTCGTCGCGACTCGCGACGGGGTTCGTCGCGACTCGCGACGGTGCCCCGAGTCGCGATGGTGTCGCGACGGTGTCGCGACGGGAGCCAGAATTCTGCATTGTTTCTTTGTCTTCTTCATAGCCATCCCTCTCGATCTTCAAGTCTTCAACGGCTCCAAAAATGATCTTCAACGGCCTCCGGTCTTCATGTCTTCGAAGTGAGTATCCAAAAGTCTTCGAAAGTATAGTCTTCAATGTCTCCCGGTCTTCATTGGTTCCGTGTTCTTCCCTTGTCACACAAAATCCACTTAAAAGAGGTAAAAGAGTACAAAGTTGCTTTTACCTCTCCTAAGTGAATTTCAAGGTAAAACACAAGCTCTCGATAATAAAAGAGCACAAAAGTGATCCTAAATACTACTAAATAATGCGCCTAAAATGGACACATCACACCGGTATTATACCGGTGCTAAACACTTAGGCAGAAATATCCTGAGTTGCTCTCTAGTCCCGTTCGGAATAAGAAAAATACATGCACAGTTAGTTGTGTGGGGCTGCACTTATTTTATAGCACCGATATGTTCAAGTACCGGTGCTAACACAATCTGCTATAATCAAACTTCCTGGTCATTATTTTACCAAACATTCATAACCCACCCCCCCCCCTTTCACATCTTCTTAGAACAAACCCTATATCCTTCCTTAAAGGCGATAGAGCTTCCAAAAGGTAATCTCTCACAAAAAAAAGTGCAGTGAAGTGGAAATCTATTACTTCTGTGAATGAATCCTTATTTTATCAAAGTTTCATATCAAGATGTGGAAATTCTGAAAACATGATCATTTTGGATTGTTATATGTGCACGTTGTTTCACAAGTACTTGTATTTTATAATCAACATGATGCTATCCTTGTTGTTTATGTACAAATGTACAAGGTCGTGATTAGATTATTGTTGAAATTGTGGTAAATTGTCAATGCAAACAAGGTGTTTGATGAAATGCCTCTATGACAATGTATAGAATGTCCCCCAAATCCAAAACAAAGAGGCCTAAGAAAGGCTCGTACCTGAGGGTGGCCAAGATGATCAGCGCCAACATCTCATCCTCATCATCTTGTACATTGGTTCAGTGAATCACAACTTAAGGTACCAATGTGGATGCTCTCGTGTTTCCTGGGTGGACAAAAATTCTGAAGAAAACACTAACTCCAAAAACGAACACGTGGTATCACTTTGTGGCCTCCCGTATCGACCCATTCACGATTAACACTGAACTGCACAAGATGAGGATAATCAAGTTGTATGCCATTAAAAATAAATTTTTTTGGAATGCAGGAGAGGGAATTCATCAGGCCCTTACCAAGGACAAGGAGAAGTCTGGCTCGTATGGTTTTTGCAGTCAGATTTCTTCAATTTGTGGATTTGCAGGTATGACTAACTATGACAACGACACATCGTGTCATCCTATGACACAAATTGTTGTAGAATCATTCTACAAGAATGTTGCTCCTACCTCTGCTACGTCGATTGAATCTCGAGTCACCGCACTCGAGAGAGCGGTTGAAAATCTACGAGTGGATTGCCAACTCAAGAGTAGGTGGTGTGACCACATGGGGAAAGTGATGAGCTACCAATTTCATGAAGTTTTGAAGGAGATCGGTCCTTTCCCGTCATTTGATGGGGACAATGTAGCTGGCAGCGAGGAAGTGGAACCATTCTCCTATTATTATTCATGAAATGTCTTATTTAAAAATATCGTACCTTGACATTTACATTTGGTGTTGTACTAAGACTGTGATTGATAGACACAGGGACAACGATGATTTCTATATTCATTTCGGTTTGTTCTTCAAAAGTAGGAGTTGTGAAAATTATGGCGGTGCAACGCAGCCGTACGTAACTGCCTCATCAGTCTTTAACACCAGTACATTACCTTAAAGGCACCAGTATGGAAGATTTGAGCACCATCTTATCACGAAATGTAATACAACTCCATCATATATTAAAATAAAAAATTATAGAATATTTGCCACATAACCAAAAACCATATAAAATTGTGAATGCCAAGATTTACATGTTTTGGAGTTGTGGGAACACTTCAAACAACAATTAATTTTGTAATTTTCAAGACTTTTCCCATCTCGCAAAAGACGTCCTTTCGTTCACTCAGATAGTTCCAATTTGCAAAAGTACATTTCCCCAACATTGAATTTCGTTTCTTCATCGCCAATTTTGTATTTTGATAATTCCAATTTTCTTGGAGGGACTAAAATGCAAAAGGCAAAAAGTTTGCTCGTAACTCCAAATTCAAATCCGGTCAAACATTATTGTACATTTACACTCCCTGATGTGTTCTACAATCATAAATCTAATTTTATGTCACTCAAAGGATCGTAATAAGTCTCCATAAAAGTTCCCGAATTCTCAAAGTTAACACTAGCTAAGCACCTCTTTCTAAGTCTACAACATACACTAGAGCTTTTGGTCATGTGCCGGCAATGTAACAATTATTTTAATCATTCATCTTTATCCAGTGAAATGAAATATCATGGGTGTACTGCGCGGGTAAGTTGGCGTAATTGGGGCGTTTAGTTGGAGGGCATTTTTGTAAAAAAATTTAAAATTCACCCTCGGGACTACAATCGGTTAAACTTAATCTTCTCTTCCTATTCCCAGGCATGTCATAAACCTAATTGATACTCATCAATGAGGACTACGTGGTCATAAACTTTTCAAAAAATCTTTGGGCGCTAATGTAATTTTACTATAGTATATAATCCGATGTCGCTGGAATGACAAATTTACATGTACGCCATCACACTCATGGTTTTAAATGTGAATTAAACATATATTCAGTCAATTTCAAAAAATATTAATCCTAAAAAGGTTGGGGGTAGAAAACCTAATAAATCAAAGTTTGTAGGAATTTTTAGAACCGGTACACTATGTTTCTTACCGGTGCTCAAATTTTTGCGGGAAATGAAAATAATTTGAAATTTTCAAACTGGCTAGGTGGGGAAATTGAATTTGTTTTAGCACCGGTGCAAGGATTTTAGGCACCTGTTTAATATACCGATGTTCAACACTTTAAAAAAGTACATGTCATTTTCACTCTGTCCAACATGTAAGAATTAAAATAATTGAAAAGTAGATGAGCGCAGCTGCGTTATGTGGATATGAGCACCGGTATGCTGAACCGGTGCTCAATATTTAGAATATTTCTACTCAACTTGAGTACATATTGGTCTTTGTCCAGTTCAAAGAATAAAACAAGTAGGAAAAGCAGCTGCGTTTTGTAAACTATAGCACCGACTTTATGTACCGGTTCTCAAGACTTAGAATATTTCTACTCAACTTGCTCTCTACACAAATGTGAATTGTATAAAATAAATACATAGCAGCTGAGCGCAGCTGCGTTTACTGATTATAAGCACCGGTATTGGTTTGGTACCGATGCTACCAGATAGCATATAAAAGGCAAACGCTTCCACTCCCACTGTTCCACCATCTCCCTCGCCGCTCCATTTTTAAGCCCCACCACCACCGCTCGTCAGGCAACCCGACCAACACCCCCACCACCACCGACCATAAATCCCCACCAACTGCCATAAATATCAACCACCACCGGTCATAAATCCCCACCACCGGTTTACCACACCGGCCATCATTCCCCACCACCGCTGCTCTTTTGCCCCTGATTCCTCCGCACCTCCACCGGCTATTCCTCCACAACCTCTGTCACCTTGTCGGTCCACCACCTCCACCGGTAAATCAATGTCAATTACCGCCGTCATGAATTTAAGGCCTTTTGTATGGATTGTTTGTTAAATGTGATATGGATGTGTATTTTGGATTGTTGACAATGTCGTTGAGAATGTCGTTGTGTACCCAAACAATCTAATGTTACTGATATGTTTGAACAGTTTAGGTGTGGTTGTTTAGATGTGATTGTGCTTGGGAATTCCCAGTTCGACATTTATATTTGTATTTGCTATGTTCGATTAGTTGAGTTGTGGTTAATGAGTTTTTGTACTTGAGTTGTGACTTCCATTTTTTATTCCCATTTTGACACTTAGATTGTGAATGGATTGTTTGAATTGTTGGAGTTCTGGTTGTTGAGATGTGACTGAGATTTGTGATTGTTGGTTCGACACTTACATTGTGAATGTGAAAAGTGATTGCGAGGTTTGAATGGTTGAGTATTGGTTGTTGATTTGTGATTGTGCTTTGTGATTCCCCTTTCCACACTTATATTCTGATTGTCAATTGTGATTAGGATGTTTGATTCGTTCTGTTGAGTTGTGATTGTTAATTGGATATCGCCAACTGTGGTTACTCTTTTTTTAATATTGTTTTATGATTCTTGCTTCATAACATTGAATCTCTAACATTCAATTCCATTGGCATGCATTAGATGCCTCCCAAGGGTAACAAAATGGCTACAAGAAGGAGGAAGAGAAAGAGGGGGCAGGTTTTAGTGGGAAAGGTTGTGGACGAAAAAGACACAACCACACCCCCTCCCCTTTGATGACACTAAGACCCCCATTCCACTACTATTACAGATCGAGGAACCCGATGCCATAGTTGAAGAGTATCCCCACAATAAACAGCCCTCAGCATCCACTGTTGATGAAGAGTATCCATCCGCCGAATCGGGGACCTCGAATGAGGACAGGGCAAATGATGTTTCCAAGGCAGGAGGGGGGGAACATGGTAAAGCATTGGACATGTTTGAAATAAAATATTGGTGCAAGAAATGTGGTACATCCACATGCCAGTCAGTAATGTTGGCCAATAAGAATAATGTTTCGCTCCCAGTCAAGTTCAAACTTTTTGACATGTCATGCACAAAGAATTGGATAGCATACATATAATACGCATTCCGGTGGCGAATAAAGTTTGGGACACATAGGCATTGGAAAAACATCCCTGATGAAACCAATGAGGAGGCTTGGAAAGACATGTTGGAAAGAGAATTTCACAACTCATATATGCTGATGCTATTAAATTAAATTTAGTAGCTAAGATAAATTCCCATTTTTTTAAATGAATACAAGCCAACATCAGTTTCTATGCTAATTTCCAAAATGCAGATGAGCTTTAGGTTCGAGCAAAATTTGACCAAATCACAACTTGAAAAGTTAAAACATTATGTGTACGTTGCAGCCGGCAATGCCCACTGTAACTGGAAATCAAAAGTGGGAAAGAAATTTATTCATCAAGTGGAAAAAAACAAACAAAAGTTACCAATAAAACCTTGGGACAAGTATAAATGGATGGACGAATAGGAGTGGTACAAGTTCGTGAGGATGAGAACGATACCTGAGTTTAAGGTAAACATTATTTCAACATTCAGCCATCATCAACATGTGTGTCATTTTGGTTTACTTCTAAATTTCATTATTTTAACTTCCATTTGTTTCCTATGGATAGAAAATAAGTCAGACTAATAGCGAGCACTCAAAGGAAAAGGTTTACACACATCGGGCTGGAAGGAGCAAACATTGGGTCAAGCGGGAAAAAATAATCAAGAAAAAGAAGGAAGAGGGGCGAGTGAAACTGGCTGCTCAGGGTTTGATGGAGGAGGAGATCGAGACTGAGCTCAAGACCAAGGAGTTTAGTGTGGACAGGTCTCTAGTCTACCTCAAGTCCATCAAGCTAGTAAGCAAAAACAAGACACTAATCCGGCCGACATAGCCATTGTAGAGGACATTGTATGTTTTTCCACATTAATTGAACATTACAATGTTTAGTAATTTCACTTTGAATGATCTTGACATTTTTGTGAATTAAATTCATTGTTTATACTTTACTCCTGACTACGGATCAAAATGAATGAGGAGGACGCTAAGGGTGGTTCTCAAACTGGAGCAGGACATACTGATAGCGGCGATCGGCAAGCCGGATCACCTAGGGAGGTATAGGGGTACTCCATCAAGCCTTTGTAAAGAGATTATCGTACACCATCTGTCAAGAAAATGTAGAAGCAAATGTGTTAGCAGCTCGTCCCCCACTCCAGTAGTCCAACAGAAGAAAGCAAAGGACCAACCGGTAGTGAAGGCAATGGTGGCATACCTCTCTGACCTCGTCAAGGGGATTCAGTGGAAGGGGTCCAAATACCACTTGGCATGGATAATCCCAAGTCTTTCATATAAAAGGCATTGGCCTAAGTGAACGCAGCCAGACAAAATTAGATGGTCCTCCTAGCGATGAGGAGGACGATGAGGAGGTAAAAAATGGGATACCATTCGTCGTTCTTTCTTTCATCACTTGGTCTCTTACAGATTACATTTAATATATTCATTATTAACAAAGTTCCACAATAAATGACAGAATGGGAAGAGGGTGAGTTTGTTCGTGAAGCAATTGGATGGGTCAAGGGCCCTAGTGGCAAAGGTATTTCTCTAAAGAAAGCGCCACGATCGTACATCAGCAAGTGGAATCGCTCGTGTCCGGGTGATTGATCCAGTCTTCCATGCCAAAGTAGGATTGCCCTCTACCTACCACACATTCATCAATGTGGTATAGGCTCTCGGACATGTCGTTAACTGGCCGAAGTCTTTAATCGACCATGATTTAGGTACCCCTGCTGAAAAATAGAAGGACAAGCCTGTCAAAAAATCTGCGAAAACAATTTGTGGCTTCCTTGAGGTCACCAATGACGAGGTATATCAGATTAACTATTACTAATATATTTTTAATTAATAAAATATTCTAAGTGTTTAAATGTATGTTATTTCAAATTAAAATACGACTACTTTGTCAACACAAATAACATAATATGAGCATGGATTATATTGCAGTAACCCCATCATACAAACTAACTTTTAATCTGATCGAAACGCAGATTTTTCTGGAGAAGCAAGGCACGTACAATGCCTACGAGCTTCAAGAGGTGGCGGCCAAATGGTGCGAGGCATGGGTTATTTATGCAACAGTGACCAAGAATGATCCAGACAAATTTGTTGACTGATGTCTGTGGATGGGTGATGTGAATTTGTTGTTTACGTATTCATGGCATGATGGTATATTAACATTGATTTCATTAATTGTTTTGTTGTACAATTTTTTCATTGTTATTTACATCATTAGTTTCCTAGTAATTTTTCCAACTTATTGAAGGGATTATTTATAATCCTTTTTCCATGTGGTTGATCTGAGATGGCACAACAATTTTAATAATATACCCATGAAATTTTTCTAAAATCAACACCGTTTGCTAATTCAGAACCGATGCTATCAATTAAAACCAGCCATGGATACCGGTGCCTAAATCATCACTGCTACCGGGGCTATTGTTAAAAGTACTGGTTCTATAAATCCTACTTACATGCACCGGAAAACTTTCCTTACCGGTGCTATAATATGATCACCGGTACATATACTTACTATCGGTGCTCAAAAAATGTACCCAACATGTTGATTTGTGCATTGGTAAATTAATTTTTGAGCACCGGTCTATAACATTTGGTTCTCAACTTTAGCACCGATACGTATTCCTACTATCGGTGGGCGAAAACTATACCTGGCTGGAATATCTGTGCACCAGTATCTAATTTTTTTATCACCAGTACGTAACTTACCGGTTTTAATGGTTAGCACCAGTATGTCTAACCAATGCTATTACCCCGACCTTTTGCATTGGGTCACTTACGCACTGGTATCCCAGCAAGCAAAAAATGGATGGGTCCTCCCAGTAGTGTGATTTGACACCCAATTGGACACCGCCATCAAGAGGATCACACTATTCTCCCAAGGATGTTGATGTAAATCAAAAGCCAATCATTCAAACTCCTAATGACGAGGCCAAAAATCTCGACAAGGTCATCCTCGCAAGTGATAAAATGTTACACAATTAACTTTTTGATATCGTTCACCCAAATTTTGTTGAAATGGTTGACAAATGTAACTGGTGCGATGTAGGGTTCTCATGTGTGTGAATTATACATTGATTGAGACATAGATGGTAGACCACTCCACGTAGCCAATGGAGTTTTACATGAGTTAATGAGATAACATCACACAGTACCAATTGCAGAAGGTTTGTCAATAGTTTCTCATGACAAGGTGTTGGTGAAGGGCGCTCTGTTACCGATTTCGGCTGGCGAATACAAAAATTTCAAGGCAGTATTAGAAATGTTTATTTGTTGGCCACGTCGACTTATTTATGCGGATCCTATAAAGGATCGGCATTTGAAAGTCACAAGTCCAACAACACCTAAAGCAGTCCAAGCTACACCAAAACCTGTCCACAAAACACCTAAATCGGTCCAAATGACACCAGACAAAATTAGACAACCGGTTCCAAGAGGACAACTCCCAAATAACTCAACTCACTGGGTACGAGTGCTAAAAAATTTGCTTCAACCACATGAACGAAACTCGACTTACTCTTTTTCGGGTAACGATTGCGTATTTGGTGCGAAGCGAGATTTCGTCGCTCTATAGAGTGATTTCAAAGACTTATGGAAATGTGAGAAAGTTAATCAGGTGCTAATGTCCATATACATCTGGTAAGTAACATTTATTTATATATACATTTATTTCTTGTTCACTATTTATTAATGTCACATTGTTTACAACTAATGTGAAAATTTTCTTATTTGCAAGGTACTTGTATTTTATGTAAAATCAAAAGAGGGCATGGGTCAGATACATGTGCCCGGTGATGACTCAAGAAATTGGATGTACAAAGCAAGAGAGAATCGATTACATTCGCAAAAATCTTGGGAGGAGGGATAAGAAATTGGTCATTGCGCCTTACATTGAAAGGTCATATTAACAATCAAAATTACGTATACAAACATAATTTAAGCTATTTTATTAACATTATTTTAAAAAAATTGATAATAGACTATTGGCGGTTGATCAGGATTGTTCTGGAAAAGAAACGGGTGTATTGGATGGACCCATTGCACTTCCAACTATTGGAAGCATTCGTCAAGATTATGGAGTCTGCTATGAAGGACACTTGTGAAGTTCATGGAATGAAATTTGAGGTGGTGGAAATCAAGGTATAAATTAGTATAATTTCTTTTCTTTTTCCAAAGTGATATATTTAGTTATTTCTATACGTTACAAGTTTAATGTGGTTTTTACTGAGTACAAGAAACAAACCCAAACATGGGAATTCGGCTATTACGTAATGTTATATGCAATAGAGTGCATAGAAGGTGTAAATGATGATTTACTTGAAATTGACAAGGTAATTGTACATTCGCTTCTCTTAAACAGTAATAGTTTCTCAATGTCCAATTTGTACTTAATAATATTTTGAAACTCTTAGGTTCTTCCGAAGGCAACAAGACCCTATTCAAAAGATGAAATTAACAATGCACGGAATTGTTTGGCAAGGCATCTCATTATCAACCGCTCCCATTCTCTTGGAAACCCCAACTTGGTATAGTAACACAATTTAGATACATTAGTATGTAGTGATTGTTCGGAATAAAATTGTGTTCATTTCTATTCATATCTATCGATTATTGCTTAGTTAGCATTTTCGATAGATTTTTGTGACAAAGTACAATATATTTGTGTATTAAGTTACAATTATGTCTTCAAATGAGGCCTATTTTGAACCGGAGATTTGAATAAAAATATAATTTTCAAATTGTGAGTTGTGTCAGTTCCGAATTCGTGATGACATTTGGCCCTAAAATTTTTGTGTAGCCGAACGAGCTTCCAAACTTGGAAGTAAATTTACAGAAAACATTGCGCTCCCAAAAATTTATATTGGGACCGGAATGGAGGGCTGATCGTGGAACTGCCCAGGTCATAGGGCCAAAAATAGACATGATTGTTTTTTCGAGCTTGGAACTATAATAGCATCCGAGTTCGTAACCTTTGGCATAGGCCCGGAGAAATCGACCAGTTTCTGAGCTTGGAAACCAGTAAAGTTGGTTCAACCATGCATTTAAAGACGGTTTTTAACCGCCTTGAACGGCGGTTCCGAGTTCGGAACAGCACCCCCAGGGCCGAAGGAACCTAGCCTCCTTCCAAGTTTGGAACATATTAAAAGCGGTTCCTCCAACCTTTCAAAGGCGGTTCAAATTCGCCTTTAATTTTCATTTTTTGTGGCAGTTCGTGGAACCACCTTTAACTGGCGACAATCAAGGGCGCGACCAGAGAAGCCACTTTGGTCCGATAAAACCGCCTTTAATGACCTCTCCCTCCACTGGTGTGATTTGGACGATGTACGCTAAATTTGTGATCCCAAATCTGTCAAATGTTTGCCCAAATTCATCAAATTTTTGCAACGATCAATTTCATCGTCAATTTCTTGATGCCAAACGTCCTGACTTTCATGTATATATAAAACCTTGATTGGTCGTCAGCATATTGATCATCATTATAAGAATGATTTGGATGCAAAAACATGTTTAATTATGATAATAATTAAGGAGAAATATATTATTGGAGTGATTATTTGCATCTTCTATCTGAGCATATGTTATTTATCTTTAATAGATAAAAAATAATAACTTAGTGTCATTTTAAATTAATTAACCCACCGAATTTCACTTTCTTAAAGTATATGGAATTTTGCCAAATATCCCTATTTTTTTAGTTTTGATTAATAGACTCATCAACTGTTGATAAAGTTCATTTAAAGTCTTTTCCTCTCTCTTGCCGAACACTCCCTCTTCACAGAAACCCTAACCTACCTGTCCCGTGGGGGAGCCACCGCCGCTGGAAACTTCTGCCTCCAGTGGCTCCCCCTTCCCAATCTCACCCTCCCCAACACCCCTATCCCTGTTACCTAGAAGTACCCGAACAGATCCGACTCCAGTTTATGAAAAAAGGCGATCAAGATTTGTAGCGCCGGATTTTGAAGTGTCGGTGAAACACCGGTGTTGATACGCCGGTGTTTAAATGCAGGGAAGGGACCAACTTTTAAAGCGGAGTCGAAACGCTGATGTTTGAAACACCGGTCACGCAATCAGCGTCGAAGCGCCAGTCAAACAGAGGTCCTCTTTCACTGCAATGCTTCTTCTCCGGTGGTGCGCCACGCGACGGTGGTTCTCCGGCGGTGCGCCACGCGACGGTGGTTCTCCGGCGGTGCGCCACGCGACGGTGGTTCTCCGGCGGCGTTGCTTATAGTGACGCGGCGGTGGGACCATTTTTGCTCTGGTGTTGCTCCCGGTGGTGATGCTCCATGCGAGATCGATTTTTTTCAAGCGGAGGTCGAGTCTCTTAAGCGGCGCTGGCGGTTTTGTTTCGAGCCAAGTTGGTCCTTATTTCAACTCACCGTTAGCCCTTCAGATGTGAGGTTATATCCTCAATGTCACAAAGGTAAAGTTACAGCCTGGAGGTTTTTTCCCGAGTCTATTCGGATCTGAGTCGGCCAACTCAGATCCAGTAGTGGCCAACTCGGTCTCGACTCAGGACAGGGTTAACTCAACTCAGTGACGAGTCAACAGTGAGTCAACTTGGGCCAGTGACTCAGCCCAAACAATCTTTCGGGTCAAATAACAGCCAAGTGTCGAGTTACAGTCCGGAGGAATCAAGGTTACGAGGGGTTAATTCTCCATTTTTGCTTTATTCTTCAACCTTTTATTTTCTCTTTTCGGGTGAGAGGCTATTAATTTATGTCAGTAATTTATTTTTTCTACTTTTAACTCTTTTTTATGCTTTTAACTCTTTTTTTAGTTTTTAAATTGGGCAAATTTCTCAATGATTTTTTTTAGATTTAGAGTGTCGGAAGGAATTATCTCTGTCAATCTTATTTTTTCTGCAGCCTGAGCTGTTAAAATATGTTGGACTTCAGATTTGATAACTCAAGAGACGGTGAGGAGAAATCCAAGTCAAAGTTGTAATATATGAACTTTTGGCAATACTGTTTCTCAAGTAAATCAGATTTGTAGATTTTGATCCATAAGGGGGTTGAGGCCAGATTATTGAGAAATCGATTAACTTGGTCACTAATACCTTTTGGATTTAAATTAGGGATAATTCTACGCATAGAAGTGACTTCAGTATACCGATGACATATATTTTTGGCAATTAAAATGACGGGTCTTAGTCTTCGAGTGAGGAAATGGTCTTTATGGATTAAATGGAGGCGGACTTGATCTTTAGTTGGGGAGATATAATTATTTCGTTTTGATTGCCTTAGATGTTTGATCAAAGGTGTTCAGGGGTCATTTTGTGTGCGTATCTTTTGATACTTCACCGTGTTTGTTCTGATGGTAGTCTTGGGTCGATTTATTGCAACTACACTATGGCAATTCGGTAGAAACCACATATCCTCCACGTGCCCTTCTCATTGTCACATATGCTTTTGCTCAGTATTGTAATATTCATTAGGGCTTATGTGTGTATCACACTTTATGTCTCTGAGACCTTAGATTATAAATGTACTATTTAGCTAGCGTGTCAGTGTAAATGGGTTATTCCCATATCATCTGTTGTAATGGCACATTGTACAAATTTGAGCTTAATATAAAAGGGAAGGGAACCCTACAAACCCTTAAAAAAAATATTAATGGACTCATGAAGGCAAAACTTTTAGGTAGGGGGATACCGAATACATGTAGTTGGTACGTACACATTTGGATGTTTATGATGGATACATTCCCTCTAAATCACAACCTTCTAATATTTTATGTCTTCAATTATATATATAATTCATACATACATATATTCTTAGTTTGATCTTTTGCTGTTTTTGGTTGAAGAAATAAATAAACATGTAATCGATGGAGTGACCTGTCGTATGTACATACATCCTTCCTTCTTTTTTGAACCAAAACACCAATAAATTCAAATATTCAAAATAAGTCCAACAATAATTACAATGAATGAAATCATGATACATATAAATACTTGACCAAAAAAATTGTCCATCAATCAGACTAATTATCTTATTAGGCGTTTGAGATTCTATAAAATTATAATGATACTGTAATCGTAGATTTGAACTAGCCACCAGCTTAAATTAAACTACTCAGCAATGGAGCTCTGAATATATACATCCTTCCAGTTCCTTGTAATAAGTTTCTTTTATTTTTATGTGGACCAAAGTTGTGATTATTCATATTCATCGACTAGCTACTAGTTGGATGGAACAATTAATACGTGGCAAAAAAAGAAGGAAAAAAAATCTGGTACTATAATTAATCAAATGGGGAAATTCAAAGTTTAGCATGGAAATAAATGAAGCAACAAAGGAGTATGTGATAGGTGCCCCTCTCCCGCTGGCACGCCATAATATTGGTGATCTGGACGGCGGGACTTTGGCATTCATGCATGGCAGCCTGGCCTTCAAACTTAAACAAAAAGGAGGCGGTGGGATGTTTCAATTTCTATTTCTTCAGGGACTGATTGGCAAAACATCCACATTTACCCTTATTCTTAGCCTCATCGATCATCTATCAACACGTTTTCGTACGAAAGCTCTCTATTATTGTTTCCATCATGTGGCTCTGAACATGACAGGGAAAACAAATGGCATCGAGTGAAATCCACTGTAAATAACTTAATTGGTAAGAGCGTTTCCGAGGTAGTTTTTGGTTTGAGTTTGCAGCAGACAGCGTATGTGCCGTTTGTAACAGTGGTATAGGAACAGCTCCGTTATACGGTGGTTGTACGTAGATTTTTTTTCTTTGGAATCGCCGTCTATTGTATCTTCCGAGTTCGGAACATGTGTTTCGGTGATTGGGTTGATGATGGACGGCTCCAAAATTTCGTTAGATGCCGGTTGGTGAATAACTGCGTCCAATATAGCATGATCAACGCCAGTTGGATTCGAAGAGCTGTTGAAAGTGTCATACTATGACTCTTAAATTGTTTACTTTTGTGCATTTCCGAAAGCATTTCCTTGGGCACTTCTAAAGTCTAAAGATGTGTTTGGAATGTACTAAAATATACAATGACGGTTGAACTGTTGTCTAAGAAATCCTACAAAAATCTCTTAAAAACTACCATTTTACAGAACTTCCAAAGACACTTCCTACTCTGGAACATGTGCCTGCAATGCATTAAAGTGGACGACATCGATTGAACCGTTGCCTGAGATACCTACAAAAATAGACACTAAAATCTGCTGTTTTTTTAAAGCGTTTCCGAGACATTTTCGAATGAGGCACCAATTTCGGAAGTGCATTTCCAAACTCGGGATTGTTGTATGGAATGCACTAAAGTAAAAAAATCCAAAAAAATATTCCACATTTACTATTCCTCTCCTTCCCAACAGCTACCGTTTTTCTTTTCCGTCATTTTTTTCTTCCACCTTCTCCTCATTTTTCTCCAAATCTAACACTTCCTTCTTTTCCTTTTACATTCGGCTCCACAATGGCGACTTCAAATCTGGATTTTCTGTGTTCGTATGAAAAATGAAACGATGTGGTCAATTTGAATTTTCTGATTTCAATTATAAAACTAGAAAGCCCATATGTCTTATCTGCTCATATACAGAGAGTAATCAACCACTTTATCTGCTCGTTGTACTTTTCATTTTCTGAATTCAATTTTCTACAAAATGAAAGGAGATGTCAAGTCAGGATCAATGATTTGAGTGGAAATAAAGAAATAAGATTGTGGCTTTTATATATATATATAGGTATAGGTATGATGTTGGTTTGAATGTATGGGTTTGGTACACCGTACATGTCCGGGCACACGAGGAGAAGGGGAGAGGAGATTTTCCTGCTGGCTGGCTGGCTGGACTGAGACTTGGTACCCTCCCCCAAACATTTATGAACACCATTTGACTACGCATGTGGTAAAAGCATATTCCACATCCCCTCTTTATTTCCTCAATCATCAACACACCGTACGGACTTTCGCTCCTGCATTTGTACACAAACTTATCTCCATTTCAGGTAAGCCACCAAGGCTTTTTAGGGCATAGAAAGTGGGTTTCAACTTTCAAAGATGTGTTTGACGGAGATCTGCTCATAAGTAAATCAGACTTATTTTACGAGCAAGGGGAGTCCGGGTCTATTTTCCACCCAAAAATATATTTTACTTTTCAAGTGAACGACTTTTTAGGAGTTCGGTAAAAAAAATGTTTAGTTGATAGGGAAAGTTATATGCCAACACCCGAAGTTAGGGTTCACTCCACTCTCAATCAACCGGTCCAAAACATATCAAGTACTCTGATGTAGGGCATGGATGTGAATTTTGAATAAGAATTCGGGAATAATCGGAAAAAGATTTCTAGAAGATTGTTAAATTACCTAAAATATAACCTAATTGGCCATTAAAATCGGTTGATTCTAAGCATACCCAGAAATTGGAAATAAAATGAATTTCGTTAAGAGTAGCTCTCCTGACATGTAGCATGTCCATAAGATTATGGACACGCCATTTATTCTTTACCTTATATACTGCATTTGTTAAATTGCATATAAAATTTAAATTTTTTGAAAATATTTTTTTTATATCATATATTTTTATATTTTCACATTCAAATACGTATTATTACTTCTTTTAACTTAGAAAATGCAATATTTAAATTTTATTAAAAAAATTACAACATTTAAAGTAAATGCCCATGTGGACTGTGCATAAACTTATGAAAATGCCATTTTTTGTGAGAGCTTCCCTTTAATTAATAGGTCTTTATACAATGACTGAATTTCCTTTATATAGGAATAGAACTCATAAGTTCCAAAAATAAAAATTAGAAAATTTGTCTAAGTCTTATATGTAATCAAACAACTTATAATAATAAAAAATGAAAAATGTGAACTTATTAAATTGAGAAAATGCAGATATAATCATGTAAAATCTGAAAGTGTAAAACTAACTCTAAGTTTCTGTAAAACAGTGCAATTATACCCATTTTGCTCAATTCCGGCGTTGACTCAATAAAGCCACCAGTTGACCAAACATAAAAAGACAAAATTACACCTGGACTCAACACTACAATTGGAATGACAATTCTACTCTCAGACTTCTTCTTCTTGTTGTTGGTCTTCTTCTTCAAACACGCCCATGGCCACCACCTGCTAATGCTCTGCCACCATCATGCTGCCCATTACCTCTGAAACATCCGCTGTTGTCGCTCCCCCTCTTCACCCCAGCCCTGTCGCCCGTCAATTTTGCCCAGAGACATCTGCCGCCGCCGCTCCCCCTCTCCCCTGTCGCGCTCCACCTCTCCCCTGTCTCACCATCAACCCTAGCCTCCACCCTATCCCTCGATGCGCTCCACCTCTCCCCTGCCACGTTCCGCGGTGGCCTACTCTTGACCCTAGCCCCAGCTGCCATCCCTCCCCTGCCATTCTCCACCCTAGTCCCGCCCTCAACCCTAGACCCTGCCACACCTCTCCATCTTGCGCCACATCTTCCTAAAAATAGCTCAACCCTAGCCCCTCCAAGAACGACCACCAAAATCTAGCCAGCCCTACTCCAACACCACTATCTGTGGTTCCACCTCAACCGACAAAGACACAGCCACTGTTGCAGCAGTCTGGTGCACCATCTCAATCGTGTCACTCAGTTCGATGCAAGAAAAACCAGTGGCATCACTGATTTGTCCACTCAGCTGAGGCGTCACCCAAATCATCACGCTGCCTTCAAGTAATCTATTGAAGCTCTTATTGCCTCCCCAATTTGAAGCTTACTGGAAGTTAGAGGCTGGGTGGAAAACCCATCGGTGGTGAATTTGTCGAGACCTAGAGGCTGGGAGGAGAGGAAATGGGGGTGGTAGAGCTCGCGACTTGAATCCGACCACCAAGAAAGGCCGGACACGGGGAGAGGGAGGCAAAGGAGAATGGGAAGATTGGAAGAGAGAGAGAGACGGCGGGGAAGGGTTTCGAGTGGAGAAAGGGTTTTGGGAGAGAGAGGCGGAAGACTGAGAACATAGAGAGGTGGAAGAGAAAAGAAAATGAGGGTTAAGATTATCTTTTCCTATTTTTCTTAATTTTTTGTTTTTTAAATTCAGGGGTATAATGGTCATTTCACCTATTTACGTCCAAATTGACAGTTGACATTTTGGTCAACGAAGTCTAAGTTTATATATGCAATTTGATATTTTACAAGGTTAAATCTGCACTTTCGAGCAAAACATAATGTTAAAAATTCACTTTTCTAAAAAATGTATGGTATGAGACCGTCTCATTGGGAGACTAGGGTTAAAATACAATTTTTACAAGTATTATATAGGGATAAGGTTCTTAAATAAAATTTATAGAAAGTTCAGGGGAAAAGGATGAACATGGGTGCAAGTATCATTTTTGGGGGTGATGGGCATTAATAATTGGGAAATTAATTATTTCGGGTCATAAGAATCTTGTAAATCAAGAATTCAGGTCAAAGGAATTCGCGGGGTCAATTTTTTTCCCATTTTTGTTCAATGTGTGCTTTTTTAACTACCAAACTTGATGTTTTATTTCAATTACTGCTAAAGTTAAGTGTTGATCTTTAATTGTTAAATTTTTTGTTTAATTACACATGCAAAATTTTTATGCTTTGTATATTTTGACACTAGTTAATGATATTTAACTATTTTTAACTTATACAAATTTTATTGTGATGGATTTGTTGGATTTTTGGCGTGTCATTTTAAAAAATTAATATCCATATTTTATTTCTTTGAATATTATTTTTTTATTTGATCTATGCCTACATGTTTCGATAGAGTGAAATATTGGTGATTTATTTTATCCCATATCAGTATCACATTTTTGGGCATAATTTAATGTTTTGAAATTCATGTGTATTATATGTTTGATATTTTAATATTTTTATCCAATGCATTTTTAAAACAACTTTAGTTTCTCATAAACTAATGTCATTGTTACCTTTGGCCCTCCATTTTATTTTAGAACTCTCTTGACCCCTCAACTATCAGAAGTGATAAGTCGTATCACTTCCATCTAGTCAAACTGTTAAGTTTAACCTTTGTTAATATTTTGAGAGGAAAAAATATCTTTTCCTATTCAACCCCAGAATTCTTTGCAATTCAGAAAAATATCTTCTCAAACCTTGTGTGCAGTGTGTGATAATTCCAACTCGGATCGTCATCGATGACAACATCTAAACGGATCAATCAGACATCTCAACTCGGGCGTCGTATTAAAGGTTTTGCTGTAAACCTTAAGTGCTTATCTTATCTTAGGTTACTTATTAAAATAAATCCTCCCAAACCAAATGGTTGACCCAACCGTCGTCAGGGGCATGGTGGTCATTTTACAGGCCAGCCTAACATGTGGCCCTACTGGTGCTCTCAAGTGGCTGCCCAAAACGATGTTATTTTGGGCATTATTTTTATCATTTTGTGCATCCCTTTTTTCAAAAATTGTGGTGCCGCCATGTGCGTCTACAGGTGCTTCCAGGTGGCTGCCTAAAATGACGTCGTTTTGGGTACCGATTGGAGGGGTACCCTTTTGAGAAGTACCCATTCGAGGTTCAAGAGGTGAGAGTTAGAGTGGGGAGGTTCGAGACGTAATGGTTCGAGAGTTACCGCTTCAAGAGTTACCGATTCGATAGGTGAAGGTTCATGTGGAGAGGTTCGAGAGGTAACCATTCGAGAGGTGAGGGTTCATTTGAAGAGGTTCAAATGGAGAGGTTCCATTAGAGGGGCTCGAAAGGTACCGATTCGAGAGGTGAAGGTTCAGGTTGAGAGGGTTCAAGTGGAGGGGTTCGAGAGGTAGAGATACGAGAGGTGAAGATTCAGGTGGAGAGGGTTCCATTGGAGAGGTTCGAGAGGTAAGGATTCGAGATGTGAAGGTTCCATTGGAGGTTCGAGAGGTGAAGATTCCAGTGGAGATTCGAGAGGTGAGAATTCAAGTGGGGGGGGGGGGTTCGAGAGGTAATGGTTTGAGAGTTACCGATTCAATAGCTAAAGGTTCGGATGGAGAGGCTAGAGAGGTGAAGGTTCAGTTGAAGAGGTTCAAGTGGAGGGGTTCCATTGGAGGGGCTCGAAAGATACTCATTCAAGAGGTGAAGGTTCAAGTGGAGAGGATTCCAATGGAGGGGTTCGAGAAGTAGCAATTCAAGAGGTGAAGGTTGAAGTTCAGAGGGTTCAGGTGTAGGGATTCGAGAGGTAAGGATTCGAGATGTGAAGGTTCCAGTGGAGATTCGAGAGGTTAGAGTTCGAGTGGGGGGGTTTGAGAGGTAATGGTTCAAGAGTTACCGATTTGATAGGTGAAAGTTCAGGTGGAGAGGTTCGATAGGGGTCCATTGGAGGGGTTCGAGAGGTAACTATTCGAGAGGTGAAGGTTTAGTTGGAGAGGGTTCAAGTGGAGGCGTTCCATTGGAGGGGCTCGAGAGGTACCCATTCAACAGGTGAAGGTTTAGTTGAAGAGGTTCGAGAGGTGAAGGTTGAGGTCAGAGAGTTTGGGTGGAGGTGTTCGAGAGGTAAGGATTCGAGATGTGAAGGTTCCAGTGGAGATTCGAGAGGTAAGAGTTCGGGCGGGGGGGGGGGGTTGAGAGATAATGGTTCGAGAGTTACCGATTCAATAGGTGAAGGTTCGGGTGAAGAGGTTCGATAGGGTTCGAGAGGTAACCATTCGAGAGGTGAAGGTTCAGGTGGAGAGGGTTCCATTGGAGGGATTCGAGAGGTAATGATTCAAGATGTAAAGGTTCCATTGGAGGTACGAGATGTGAAGGTTCCAGTGGAGATTCGAGAGGTGAGAGTTTAAGTGGGGGGGGTTTGAGAGTTAATGGTTCGAGAGTTACCAATTTTATATGTGAAGGTTCAGGTGGGGAGGTTTGAGAGGTAACCATTCGAGAGGTGAAGGTTTACTTGAAGAGGTTCAAGTGGAGGGGTTACATTGGAGGGGCTCGAAAGGTACTCATTCGAGAGGTGAAGGTTCAGGTGGAGAGGGTTCAAGTGGAGGCGTTCCATTTGAGGGGTTCGAGAGGTAACCATTCGAGATGTGAAGGTTCCAATGGAGATTCGAGTGGGGGGGTTCGAGAGGCAATGATTTGAGAGTTACCGATTTGATAGGTGAAGGTTCAGGTGGAGAGGTTCGATAGGGTTCCATTAGAGGGGTTCGAGAGGTTAAGGTTCAGTTGGAGAGGGTTCAAGTAGAGGCGTTCCATTGGAGGGGCTCAAGAGATACCCATTCGAGAGGTGAAGTTTCAAGTGGAGAGGGTTCAAGTGGAGGAGTTCCAGTGGATAGGTTCGAGAGGTATCGATTCGAGAGGTAAAGGTTGAGGTTAGAGAGTTGAGGTAGAGGGATTTGATATGTGAAGGTTCCAGTGGAGATTCGAGAGGTAAGAGTTCGAGCGGGGGGGGGGGGGGGGGTTTGAGAGGTAATGATTCGAGAGGTAATGGTTCGAGAGTTAGTGATTCGATAGGTGAAGGTTTAGGTGGAGAGGTTCGAGAGGTAACCATTCGAGAGGTGAAGGTTCAGTTGAAGAGGTTTAAGTGGAGGGGTTCCATTGGAGGGGCTCGAAAGGTACCAATTCGAGAGGCAAGGTTTAGGTAGAGAGGGTTCAAATGGAGGTGTTCCATTGGAGGGGTTCGAGAGGTAACCATTCGAGATGTGAAGGTTCCAGTGGAGATTTGAGTGATGAGAGTTTCAATGGGGGGGCTTCGAGAGGTAATGGTTCGAGAGTTACCAATTTGATAGGACAAGGTTCAGGTGGAGAGGTTCGATAGGGTTCCATTGGAGGGGTTCGGGAGGTAACCATTCAACAGGTGAAGCTTTAATTGGAGAGGGTTTAAGTGGAGGGGTTCCATTCGAGAGGTGAAGGTTCAGGTGGTGAGGATTCCATTTGAGGGGTTTGAGAGGTAAGGATTCGAGATGTGAGGTTCTAGTGGAGATTCGAGAGGTGAGAGTTTGAGTGGGGGGTTCAAGATGTGAAGGTTCCAGTGGAGGGGTTCCAGGTGGAGGGGTTTGAAAGGTACCAATTCGAGAAGTGAAGGTTCAGGTGGAGAGGGTTCAATTGGACGGGTTCGAGAGGTCAAGGCTCTGGTGGAGAGAGTTCCATTGGAGGTTCGAGAGGTAACGATTTGAGATGTAAAGTTTCCATTGGAGGTTCGAGATGTGAGGGTTCCAGTGGAGATTCAAGAGGTGAGAGTTCAAGTGGGGGGTTCGAAGGTAATGGTTCGAGAGTTTCTTCTTTTAGAGTTACCGATTCGATACATGAAGGTTCAGGTGAAGAGGTTCAAGAGGTAACCATTCGAGAGGTGAAGGTTCAGTTGTAGAAGGTTCAAGTGGAGGGGTTCCATTAGAGGGGCTCAAGAGGTACCCATTCGAGAGGTAACGATTCCAGAGGTGAAGTTTAGGGGTTCCATTAGAGGGACTCCAGAGGTGAAGGTTCAGGTGGAGAGAATTCCACTGGAGGGGTTCGAGAGGTGAAGGTTCCAATAGAGATTCGAGAGGTGAGAGTTCGAGGGGGGGGGGGGGGGGTTTCGAGAGGTAATGGTTTGAGAGTTACCGATTCGATAGGTGAAGGTTCAGGTGGAGAGGTTCATAAGGTACCCATTCGAGAGGTGAAGGTTCAGTTGTAGAGGGTTCAAGTGGAGGGTATCCATTAGAGGGGATCGAGAGGTAATGGTTCGAGAGGTGAGTATTCGAATGAGGGGTTCGAGAGGTGAAGGTTCCAGTGGAGATTCTAGAGGTGAGATTTTGAGTGGAGGGGTTCCATTGGAGGGGCTCGAGAGGTGAAGGTTCCAGTGGAGATTTGAGAAGTGAGGGTTCAGATGGAAGGGTTCCATTGGAGGGGCTTGAGAGGTACTCATTCGAGAGGTGACGGGTCAGGTGGAGAGTTTTCCATTGGATGGGTTAGAGAGGTAAGGATTCGAGATGTGAGAGTTTCATTGGAGGTTCGAGAGGTTTCTAGTGGAGATTCGAGAGGTGAGAGTTTGAGTGGAGGGTTTCCAGAGTTAATGGTTTGAATGGGGGGTTCAAGAGGTCAAGGTTACAGTGGAGATTCGAGAGGTGAAAGTTTGAGTGGGGGGTTCGAGAGGTAATGGTTCAAGAGTTACCGCTTTGAGAGTTACCGATTCGATACGTGAAGGTTCAGGTGGAGAGGTTCGAGGGGTAACCATTCGAGAGGTGAAGGTTCAGTTGTAGAGGGTTCAAGTGGAGGGGTTCCATTAGAGGGGCTCGATAGGTACCCATTCGAGAGGTAATGGTTTGAGACATGAGAGATCGAACCCCTCCACTAGAACTACTTCCTCTCAAACCCCTCCATGTGGAGAGATTAGAGAGGTAACCTTCAAGAGGTGAAGGTTCAGTTGTAGAGGGTTCAAGTGGAAGGGTTCAATTGGAGGGGCTCGAGAGGTACCCATTCAAGAGGTGAACCTGTACCACTCAAATCCACTACCTCTCGAACCCCTACACTGGAACCTTCGCCTCTCCAACCTACTATGGAACCTTCACCACTCGAATCCGTACCTCTCGAACCCATTACATCTCGAACCTCCATTGGAACCTTCACCTCTCGAACCCCTAACCTCCACCTCTTGAATCGGTGCCTCTCGAACCCTTCCAATGGAACCTACACCTCTCAAACCCCTCCAATGGAACCTTCACCTCTCGAACCTCCAATGGAACCTTCACCTCTCAAATCAACTACATCTCGAGCCCCTCCACTGGAACCTTCACCTCTCCAACCTACTATGGAACCTTCACCACTCCAATTTGTACCTCTCGATCCCACTACCTCCCGAACCTCCACTGGAACCTTCACCTCTCCAACCTCCAATAGAACCTTCACCTCTCCAACCCCTACTTCTTGAACTCCTCCACTTGAACCCTCTCCACCTCAACCTTCACCTCTCGAACCATTACCTCTCGAACCTCCACTCGAACTCTCACCTCTCGAATTTCCACTCGAACCTTCACCTCTCAAATTGGTACCTCTCGAACCCCTCCAATGGAACCCCTAACCTTCACCTCTCCAACCCTTCCAATGGAACCTACACCTCTTGAACCCCTCCAATGGAACCCCTAACCTTCACCTCTCGAATGGGTACCCCTCGAACCCCTCCAATGGAACCCCGAACCTTCACCTCTCGAATTGTCCAATGGAACCTTCATCTCTCGAACCTACTATGGAACCTTCACCAATAAAATCCGTACCTCCCGAACTCTCCGCTCCAACCAACTACCTCTTGAACTTCCACTAGAACCTTCACATATGGAATTCGTACCTCTCAAATCCCTCCACTTGAACCCTCCTCATCTAAACTTTCACCTCTCGCCATCTCCACGCTTCAATTACATGTATAATTGATACATTTATAGCTTAAATTATAGTTCTTTTAACATTCATATCTAATTTTTATAATTTGTTATCAAGCGCGCGTTGCGCGGTGTAACCAAACTAGTTATTTACCATGAGTCTGCTTTACTTGCTCGTTTCCAATCAAAATACACATTAGGTAATGTATATGCATGTCATTTTTAGCATGCGTCATTCTCACCGGGTTGGAAAGAATTCAACCTTCAATTTAACCTCTTAATGATCCCTCGTCAAATTTAATTACCTCTTAGTGATCCCTCATCACATTTACAACCTTGAAGTTTTCTTTGAACTAACAAACATTTTGTATCTTGGTGTCTGAAATACTAAGTCTGCATATTCTCCCTTTAACTCATAGAAATTTAATCGAATTTGGAGATGTTGCACCACCAAAAGTCCATGTCTCTCTTCAAAATCTTAAACAACTTATCATTCTTTGGAATCTCATATATATATATATATACACACACACTCCCTCTGGTCCCAAAATATTGACATCAAACAATGGGTATTTCTTTTTATTGAAAAGTAGAATGGATGAAGGAGATTGTATTGAGAGCGTAAATTAAAATTTTTCAAAAGAGAAAGATCTCAATATAAAATGACCATTCAAAAAGAAAAGGTTGTGAATATATAAAATATAAAAAAAAAAAAAAAACGGAAGGAGTATATACATTTGAAGTTGGCATCCAGATTCAACTAATTAATCATCTCTTCTTCAGTATATATATACTAATTAATCAGTACATATATCCCACATACAAAACCCAATGCAATTTTCAGTAACACCAACGTCAATATTAATATCAAACACTGACCTGACCGTACATAATAATTCTCGTCATCATAAACATAAAATAGAGGAGGATCACAATAGATCTCAACATTGTCACCATTGACATCAATCTCATCATCAGCATCATTGTTAATAAAATTAACCCTATATACTTCTTATCTTTATGTGACCGAGATCGTTTCCTTTGATGATTTTAAAGGTGAATCTCTTTAAACTGTTATTGTCTTCTGAATAACGTATTCTCTTTCAGAGAATATTTCTTCTCGAATCTTCATATATGCCAAATAAGTCAAATAAATCGCATACACAATTGCTCCACGTGATATACAATTGTATCGACAATTAGCTTATGTAATTGCATCATGTCATCTAATTCATAGATTTCCATCGGTTGTTTTCTTCATGACGTCTCTTTTGTCATCTCACCATCAACTCACGCATCTTTAATACCAATTGATGTAGCGTGCAAAAGCAAATCTCGAACAAGCATTAGTGGAGGAGACCCTATTAAAGACACCAATGGAAGTTGGTTCCGCCTGAATCTTGTAAAACTGTCTTTCTCTGACCTCGAAACTTTCTTCAGATGGCCCCCCTAAAATTTTAAAGGCGGTTTCATGTCATTCAAAGGCGGTTTGATTATAACCGCCTTTGAATGATGAAGATGGAAGGCGGCTGTGTCGTGCTGACTTTGAACGCTCCTGTTACGAACTCGGAACGCGGATCTGAATAAAGTTCCGCAATCGAAAAATGGATCCGATTTACGTTTCTGACTCGTAACTTGTATGCATGTTGTGTAATTGAAACAACGATTTATGATCCGAACTCATAACACCAGTCGTTAAGATGTTCCGAATACGGAACATCGTCTGATCTTAAATGCTCTGTAATTTTTCTGGTACGATTCGAGTTCCAAACTCGGAACACCTTAAAGATAGAAATAAATGCTGACCGCCAAGCTCATTTTTATTTGGAGAAATAAGCTAAAAATTTTAGGGCACTCTTTGGATACAAAAGGCTAAGGTAATTGTACATATACAAATATTCTTACCCAATCAAACTAATTATATTACTGTTGAAGTATGTTTCGTAATGATTTGGAAAATAGGGTTATGATTTAATATGTTGCTCATTTTTAATTTCGTCCCCAATATGATTGAATTTGTCTTGATGTTATTTTCATGTAGTTAATGGATAGAATCAGAGTAATCGAGAGCGGCATTAGGACATCACCCGATTATATTCGTTTAGTAGATTCATTTATTGGGGTGGCTTTTGAACATGCAGCTAAAAATGGGGTGGTGCATGCACGTTGCCCCTACAATGATTGCAAGAACGATGCATATTTAAGGAGGAAGAAGTTACGTGAACACCTTATTTTTTGAGGTTTCCAAAGAAGTTACACTTGTTGGACATGCCACAGTGAGGTACCGACGGATAGTGGTGGAAATGGTGGAACGAAGAAAGGGGTTGAATTAGATTGTGATAATCGATTTGATGAGATGGTGGAGGATGTTGCCAGAGAATACCATGGTAAATCGGAGCTCCTAGAGTCGTTGCTTAATGACAAGAATTGTCCATTCTACGTGGGGTCAAAACATTTAGTTTTGAGCGCGATATTGAAAATCATGAATTTGAAGGTCAAATTTGGTTGGACTGAAAAAAGGATGATAGAAAGTCTGGAACTTGTTCGAGAATTGCTTCCCGAAGGAAATTGAATGCCTAAGAAATCCTATGCTGCAAAAAGAGTTCTTTGTCCTATTGGTTTAGAATTAGAAAAAATGCATGCATGTCGGAATGATTGCATGTTGTTTAGGGGAAAGGAGGATGAGAAACTTGAAAGATGTCGGGTATGCGGTGAATCTCGGTACAAGTTAAAGCGTGGTGAAATAGGAGTGTGTGCGGAGGTGGGAATTGATTTGAAGAAGTGGACATCTGCTAAGGTCTTATAGCATCTTCCAATAATTCCATGCCTTTAGAAGTTGTTTGCTTCCAAACCACATGCAAAAATTACTACGATGGCATGCAGAAAGTGATTGTCTGACGGATGATGTGATAAGGCATATGTCTAATGGTAAGCAATGGAAAAAGCTTGATGACATATACCCGGAGTTTGGATCAGATTCCTGACATTTAAGGTTAAGATTGTCAACCGATGGAATGAATCCATTTGGCAACATGAGCAGCGCATATAGTTCTTGGCCAATAATGTTGGTGATATACAATTTACCATCGTGGCTGATAATAATAAGAAAATACGTTCTCTTTTCCATGATGATTTCCAGCCCAAGCAACCGGGTAATGCGATTGATGTATTTCTCGCACCCCTAGTGGAATATGTTTTTTACGTTGTTGAATGATGGAGTTCGTACTTATGATGCTGTGGTGAATGATATTTTCACCATGAAGACCCTCATGTTTTGCACCACAAATGATTTTTTGGCTTATGGAAATTTATCGGGCTAATCTGTGAAAGGACACTATGCATGTCTGATTTTGTGAGAAAGAAACCTCCTTCTGTCAACTTAAACATGGTTCTAAAAACTTTTACTAGGGACATCAGCAATATCTCCCCGAGGGGCATCCATGGCATTTTGCAGAGAAGTGGTTCAATAGCAAGACAGAGTTGCTAGGTGCGCCTGTTCCACTCACAGGCAAAGAGGTATTTGAAAAAGTTAAAGGATTTCCTAACAATTTTGGTAAGGGGGAACAGAAGTTGGTAATTGAGGGTAATTGGATGAAATGCTCAATCTTCTTTCAACTCCCTTATTGGCTTGATATGGATGTCAGACACTGTCTCAATATAATGCACATAGAAAAAAAATGTTTGCGATGCTTTAATTGGCACACTTTTGAAAACTCCCGGTAAAACCCAAGATGGATTGAAGTCTCGACTTAATTTGGTTGAGATAGGTATTAGGGAAACTCTTGGACCCGTTACTGATGGAGATACTTGTTATCTTCCTCCCGCTTGTTATTCAATGTCTCAGAAGGAGAAGAAGTCGTATTGTGAGACACTAAGTAGTGTGAAAGTGCATGGAGCTTATTCTTCGAATATCAATGCCCGTGTATCGATAACAGAGTTGAAGTTGGGTGGATTGAAATCCTACGACTGTCACAATCTGATGCAAGATTTGAATGTCATTGTAATTCGAGCGTCACTATCGTCCTATGTACGATGTTGTATTATTAAGTTATGTTTGTTATTCAAATCTATATGTTCAAAAACCATTAGTGTTGTAAAGCTTGATCGGTTGCAAACCATGTTTGTAGAAGTATTGTGTCCAATAGAGATGTACTTCCCACCTTCATTCTTTGACATCATGATTCATTTGATAACTCACTTGGTTAGGGAGATTAAGCTTTGTGGTCATGTATTTCTTAGATGGATGTATCCGTTCGAGCGGTACATGTTCAAGCATTTTGTCAAGAATGGGTATAGGTCTGATGCCAATATTGTGGAACGTTATTGTGATGAGGAAGATATTGAATTTTGTACCGAATATATTCATGAGGTTGAATCTGTGGGGGTTTCCAGATCCAGGCATGAAGGCCGTTTGGATGGTGAAGGGGTTTGTCAGGGTGAGCTATTTAGCCCTAGTGCTGAGGACTTGTGCACTGCTCATTTGTATGTTCTTTGGAATCAAGAGGATGTTGTACCATACATTGAGATTCTCATGGATGAAATTCGATATCTCACTTGGAACGAAGCACGAGTTCTTCAACAACAAACTACGACTTTTGCTTCTTGGCTACGATCTCACATCGCGACTGATCCTTATCCAAAAACAGTCAAACGGTTGTTTGGAGGTCGTCGTCGTACCTCTCAAAGTTAATACTTTTAATCCCTAGTGCTTAATATCAACAATTAAGTAGATAATGGCAAGTCGGGGTCGCCCACGAGAAGAGGCATCTTTTCAAGTGTTTAAACATATATAGGAGAAAACATACAAAGCAAATACATACATACATACATATAAAAGCATGTAAATAGGGGGGGGGGTTGGTTGGTTTTTTATCCTAAGTTATCAAATTGAAATACAATAACTAGCAAAGCAAGAGAACTATGCTAACCATGCAATATAACTAAAGATGCGATGTAAATGATAATTAACGGAGCCTTGGGGGCAATAGACTTCCACTTCCAAACTTCATATATCTCATTGATTCATTCACTCATTCAATTACATTTATTGTCTATGGGGAATGTTATCACTTCTCATTCAAAGATTAACATTTATTCCTCCTTAAGAGTAGTTTTCAAAGACAAACAACGACCATTTGTAAACCTCATTGATGATCAACCTAGACAAACAACATCATAGGTGTATTTCATCAATGGCATTTCACCCAAAGGACCAAAGGTTTGATAACAACAAGCCTTCTACCTAAGACATAGTCATTTAACCAAACAAAGAATTTATTAGGTTAAACTTAGAACAAACAACATTCAAGGTTCAACATTTCTTTGCATCTATGTGACAAATATGAAAACAAACCACCTTAACATACTCATCTAGCAAGAATTACCGCACATTATACACAAAAAGTTCTAAATCCATGCTTTTGGATTTCCATATCAAATGAATTAAGAAATTTGCAACTTTTCTAACACTCTAACATTTTAATCTTACAAATATTTCATATACTCAAATAACCCATGGTATAAATGAGGTAAAAAAAATATTAATGGCATAATAAATGCTCTCCAACAAATGTTCATAAATGAGCAAACATAGAATCTTACTACATAAGCTTGGAAGCTTCAATCAATTGCTCCCAAGAACTAGATTTAGCTACAAGAGTTCATACTAATTAATTCTAAACAACCAAACATAATACAAGAGAATTCAAAGATGAAAATGGAAGAAAATAGGGTTTAGAACAGTACCAAAAACGTAGAAGAAGAAGATGTGAATGAGATGAAAGAGAGTGCTATTTATAGTACAAAAAGGATAAGGTTAGATTCTGGCCACCCGTTGATCGCGACTTGCGATGGGCTCGCGACGGACTCATCGCAACTCGCGATGAGTTCCAAAATTTCCTCCTGTATTCTTTTCTTCTTCTTGTGGTAAACACTTATCTTCACAATGATTCCTCTCATTTTTCAAGTCTTCAAGGTCTTCAAAAATGGTCTTCGATGGCCTCCGGTCTTCATTTCTTTGAAGCAAGACTTCAAAAGCCTTCGAAAATGTGGTCTTTAATGGCCTCCGGTCTTCAAGCCTCCGTGTTCTTCCCGTGTCACGCAAAATCCACTCTGAAGAGGTAAAAGAGCGTAAAGTTGCGCTTACCCCTCCTAAGAGAATTTTAAGGTAAAACACAAGCTCTTGATAATAAAATAGCACAAAAGTGACTCAAAATAGTACTAAATTATGCACATAAAATGGACATATCAAACCTCCACACACTTAAACCTTACTCGCTCTCGAGTAAGAAAAGATCTAAGCATGCGAAGGAAATGACGTATCCACATCCTAACTACTATTCTCCCAAGTCAATACCTCACAAAACTCTCAATATCACACATCCCAATGTTAAGGTTAAATGAGAAGTTTCCCACAACCCTTATTCCTAAATCTACCCAAACCATATCAACCCAAACCATATCAACCCATCAATTCATTGATATCCCTAAAACATCTCCAAATCCTGAATTAACAACCTCAAATCTAATGATACGAGGTGAAGCAAAAGACATGTATACGTTTCAAAACACATGCTCCACTTTAAAACAGGGATGTACGTCCGTCGCAACTCGCGACATGTTCATCGCGACTCGCAACGTGTAGGTCGAAGAATCCCAGAAGTCACTATTTACATCACAAGTCACGATGGACCATCGCAAGTCACCATGAGGCCATCGCAACTCGCAAAAAGTGGAGGCCGAGAGCTCTATTTTCACACAAAAGTTTTGATTTGGTCGCGACTCGCAACCACTTCATCGTGACTCGCGACGAGACCATCATGACTTGCAAAAAGTGGAGGCCAAGAGCTCTACTTTCACACAAAATTTCTGATTTGGTCGCGACTCACAACCACTTCGTCACGACTCGCGATGGTCTGTCTCAACGAACTATTAACCTGGTACTTAGAAAAATTTTCTGATTCCTCCTCTTGTCATAGTCTTTCCTTCTTGACTCCAAGCATTTATAACTTCAAAAGCACAATGCCTTGGCTTCAAAATTGATAAAAAAAAATCATGGAAAAACAACCCGTGAAAGCATAAAGCAAAATAATGAAACTAATGATGAAATCCAAAACCAAGCAACATCAACGGAAAGTCACAAATGACAATCCGGATGATCAAAACCAAGCTTATTTAATGTCATTAGCATGACTTACTCCCTTTTCTTAGAGTTTACTCACAAACCGGATCGAGGAGATCAACGCCCTCTCCTTTTTTCGGCACAAAATTCTCGTGGTAAGGTTTCAAATGTTGTCCATTAAACTTGAATGTATTGGACTTAGCTCGATCTAGAATCTCCGCCGCGCCATGCGGGAATACCTTAACCACCTCAAAAGGACCGATCCATCGGGACCTCAACTTACCTGGGAATAGGCAAAGACGGGATTGGAATAAGAGGACCTTTTGACCAACGTCAAATTCCTTCCTAATGATCATCTTATCGTGCCACACCTTTGTCTTCTCTTTATAGATTTCAACAATCTCATAGGACTCCCTCCGGATCTCATCCAGTTCATCCAGTTGTAACTTCCTATGCAATCTGGCCTTATCTATATTAAGATTGAATTCTTTGACCGCCCAGTAAGCCTTATGTTGAATTTCCACAGGTAGATGACAGGGCTTACCAAACACTAACTGGTATGGTGACATACTGATTGGTGTCTTGTAAGCCATCTTATATGCCCACAAGGCCTCATTCAACCGAGAACTCCAATCCTTCCGGTTAGGGATAACCATTTTTGGAAGGATGGACTTGATTTCCCGATTGGAAACTTTGGCTTGCCCATTGGTTTGCGGGTGATAGGCGGTGGATGTCTTGTGAGTGATGCCATACTTCTTCAAGAGTCCCTCTATGGTCCGATTACAAAAATGGGTACCACTGTCACTTATCAAGGCTCGGGGTACCCCAAACCTAGAGAAGATGTTATCTTTCAGAAATTCTGCAACCACTTTAGAATCGTCAGTCCTAGTGGGTTTTGCTTCAACCCACTTCGACACATAATCAACAACAAGAAGAATATATGTAAAGCAATAAGAACTAGGGAAAGGCCCCATGAAGTCAATACCCCAAACATCAAAGATTTCAAAATATAGCATAGCTTTTTGGGGCATCTCATTTCTAGATGAGATATTTCCTACTCTTTGGTCCTTGTCACAAGCCTTACAAAATATGTATGCATGCTTATTCAAAGTAGGTCAATAAAAACCACTTTCCAAGACTTTTCTAGCGGTTCTTTTAGCTCCAAAATGAGCGTCGCATGCATGGGAATGACAAAAAGTGAGAATTGAATGCACTTCATTATTGGGGATGCATCTCCTAACAACTTGGTCAACACAATTTTTCCAAAAAAAGGGATCATCTCACACATAATATTTAGCATCACTCTTTAGCTTATCTTTCTGTGCTTTAGAAAAGTGAAGAGGAAATTTGCCAGAGATAAGAAAGTTCACAATGTAGCATACCACGGTTGGAGGTCCCTAATAGCGAACAATTGTTCATCGGGGAACTCCTCCCGTAGTTGCTCCTTCATTAATAGATTTACCTCACTATCTTGGCAGGGTGCCAACAGGCTAAGGTGATCAGCCACGAGGTTCTCTGCGCCCTTCTTGTCTCGTACATCTAACTCAAATTCACTTAGGAGTAGGATCCACCTAATCAATCTTAGCTTGGCTTCTTTCTTCGTCATTAAATAATGAAGATCTGCATGGTCAGTGTACACAATAACTTTTGTACCAAGAAAGTAAGATCGAAAATTTTCCAAAGAAAATACCACTGCTAGCAACTCCTTTTCGGTGGTGGAATAGTTTCTTTGGGCTTCATTGAGAGGCATTGATGCGTAGTAGATGACGTGAGGCGCTCTCCCCACCCTTTGACCAAACATCACTCCAACGGCATAATCACTAGCATCAAACATGATCTCAAAAGGCAACGACCAATCTGGGGGTTGTATAATAGGGGCTGAAACTAACCTTCCTTTCAATGTATTGATTACAACCCTTATCCATCACAAATTCCCCCTTTTTTTGCAGAAACCTTCATAAAAGAGATGCTATCTTCAAGAAGTCCTTGATGAACAGGGGATAGAATCCTGCATGGCTAAGAAAGGAGCGCACTTCGTGCACATTAGTAAGATAAGGAAAAGTTTAAATTGTGTCTATCTTTACCGTGTCAACCCCAATACCCTTAAAGGAGACAACATGGCCTAAGACAATGCCTTGCTCTACCATAAAATGATACTTCTCATAATTTAACACAAGATTAGTATCAATGCAACGTTTAAGAACTTATGCCAAATTGTCTAAACAGTTGTCAAAGAATTACCATGAATGTTGAAATCATCCATGAATACCTCGACAAACTTTTCAACAAATTCGGAGAAAATGCTTGCCATACACCTTTGGAATGTTGTGGGGCGTTACATAACCTGAAAGGCATACGCCGGTAAGCAAACGTACCAAAGGGGCACGTGAACGTGGTCTTTTCTTGGTCTTCCAGGGTGATAGCCACTTGAAAATACACTGAGTACCCATCCAAAAAGCAATAGAAGGGGTTCCTTGCTAACCTCTCAAGCATTTGATCAATGAATGGAAATGGGAAGGGATCCTTCCGGGTTTCCGTATTTAGCCTCCGGTAGTCAATGCAAACGCGCCACCCATTTTGAACTCGAGTGGTCACCATTTCACCCTTCTAATTTTTTACCACCATCTCCCCACTCTTCTTGGGTACCACTTGAGTTGGACTCACCCACTTGCTATTCGAGATTGGACAGATCATGCCCGCTTGGAGTAATTGAGGATTTTCGCCTTCACCACCTCCATCATAGGTGGGTTTAAACGGTGTTGCATCTTCTTTCAACAAGATTCTATGAGTGGATGGACTTATACTTTTTATGTCAGTAATAGTCCATCCAATTGCTTCCTTATTCTCCCACAACACCACTATCAACTTTTCTTCTTGCTCCTTGGTGAGCTTGCTTGAAATGATGATCGGAAGCATCTCCCCTTCCCCAAGAAATGCATACTTGAGGTCACTTGGAAATGGTTGAATCTCAATCACCAGAGCTTTCACAAGTGATGGGAGGAATTTCAGTTCTTCGGGTTCTTCTAAGACTAGAGGGTCGGGACTTTGCACCACTTCCTCAAGAATGCTTAACTTCTCAATGCTTTCCTTCAAGTTAGTACTCATGGAATACACAAGAAATGCATTTTCAATATCATTTTCAAAGAAACTAACAAGGAATCATCACCACTCAATTAAAAAACATCTTGTACAACATTGTCAATAAAATCAATAGCAAAGAAAGAATACTTTTCAAGAGGATACTTCTTAGATTCATTTATGCTAAACTCTACTTTAATCCCATCAAATTCCATGGTGAGGGTACCATTATGCACATCAATGATGGTTGTAGAGGTCTTCAAAAATGGCCTCCCCAACAAGATTGGGGCGGCATGTTTATCATGCTCCATGTCTAGGACATAAAAATTCGCGGGGAATATTAAGGAATCCACCCTAACCAACACATCCTCAACGATACCCTTGGGGTACACACTAGAACGATCGGCTAGTTAGATCACCACCCCAGTTTTGTGCAAAGTACCAAGATTGAGGCTTTCATACAAAGAATAAGGAATCACATTTATTGATGCACCTAAGTCAAGCATTTCTTTTTCAAAATGTGTGTTTCCTATCATGCAAGGGATCGTGAACATACCGGGATTGCTACATTTAGGGGGTAACTCCTTTTGGCACAAAGCGGAGACATGTTCACTTTTCTCATTTTTAAGCTTGTTCTTCGTTCTTTGTTTCCTATTTACTGCACATAATTCCTTCAAAAATTTTGCATAGCTAGGAATTTGTTCAATTTCATTCAAAAGAGGGATATTTACCTCACACCTACGAAAGACTTCGTAGATGTCCTTGTTGGATTCCTTCCTCCATTTATCTTTTAGAGCTTCCAGGAACGGTGGCTCCGGAACATATGGAGGAATCTCCACTAATCTTTCCTTCTTGTGAGGGGGGATGAAGATTTGGAAATGGAGGTTGATTTCTCAACGGTGATCTCTTCTTCCTTCTCCTTTCCCTTCCTTGCTTGCTCCCTGGCCTCCTTCTCGTTCTCTTCTTTCACTTATTTTTCAAACATTTCAAGCTTCTTAGGTTCGTCCTCAACAACTTCACCAACCATGGGAGAGCCAACCTCTTTACCACTTCTCAAAGTGATAGCACTTGTATTTTGTTGAGGGTTGATCTCCGGTTGGGAGGGTAGCTTACCCTTTTCCCTGGCTTCCATCCGATTCACCACTTGAGCTATTTGGCTCACTTAAGTTTCCAAGTTCTTGATACTTTCCTTGGCTTCATCTTGGAATTTATCACTTTTCTCCGCACACATGCCATACCGGTGAATAGCTTGCATCGCCTCATCCTTTGTTAGCCCTGAGCTCTCCCATTGGTCTCGGGGTTTGTCTTGGAGCCTTTAAAATTGTTGTTGAGGTGGCCTATATTTTTGTTTAGGAGGCAAATATGGTTGAGGATTTTGGCTTCCTTGAGGGTTTCCATACCGGAGGTTTGGGTTATCACAATTTCCCGAATTGTATGGCCAATTTTGGTACCCTTGATAGCCTTGGTAGCCTTGCCCACCCTGATATCCTTGGTTACCTTAGTAGCCTTGATTTCCTTGATATCCCATGGCACTTAACTCCTCAACATAGTCCTCTTGCAAAGTAAGGAAAGTGTCTGTAGGATGCGCCAAGTAACAAATTTTACATGATTTAACATGTGGCACATTTTCAGAATTTTTCATCAAAGATTTCACCATGGATGCAAGGGCCAAGACTTGATCCTCGAGCTTTCCATTATTTGAAGAGTCACTTGTGGACATTGGATTTCTCCTTCTCAAATTGGCCCTTGAGCTAAAGTTTCTCGATTCTTCCGCTAGCTCCTCATACAATTGCATAGCCTCGGATGATGTTTTGTTCCCAAGGGTGCCACCACAAGAACTTCTTACCAACCTTTGATATTCATCAAGAAGGCTATTGTAGAAGTAATAAACCAAATCCCCATCTGAATAACCATGGTAAGGGCAACTTGCAAGAAGCTTCTTGAACCTCTCCCAATAGTCGAAGAGAAATTCTTCATGTCACTGGAGAATGTTGCTTATGTCCTTCTTCAAGGCGGTGGATCTAGAGGCTAGGAAGTATTTGGCTAGAAAATTTGTTTTCATATCGAGCCAACTCTTGATGCTCTTAAGCGGTAGGTAGTGGTGCCAATCTCTTGCACCATCCCTTAGTGTGAACGGGAATGCCTTCAACTTATAGAAATCTTCATCCACTCCATGGGGGACCGTACCACCACACAAGAAGTGAAATTCGGTGAGGTGTTTGTTGGCATTCTCCCCTTGCCTACCAAGAAAGATAGGTAGCATGTTGATGAACCCAATCTTTAACTCAAAGTGCCCATTTTGTCCAACCACGAAATACTCAATGCACATTGGTTATTGATCGAGGTTGGGGGCCATGATGTCTCTTAACAAATCTTGCCCCAAAGGAATCTCTCTTTGGTGGAGAGGAGGAGCTCGCCCTTAGAGAGGAGGATGTTGAGGTCCCCTTCCTGATGCTCATCTTTGCGCTCAAGTTGATGTTCTATAGAGGAAGATGTATCCAGAAAATGGTCACTAGGAGGGATGTTATTCACACTTTCCAAAGAAAGCCTCCTAGTCCATCTTAAATTCAACTATAACTCGGGGTCGTAGTGTAGGGGTTCTTGTGAAGAGGATCGCGTGCGAACCATACACCAAGAACTTGAACAATATGTCTCCAAGCCAAGTGAAAATGGCAAATCAACTAAGAAGTCAAAATAAAAGTAAACTAAAAAATATTTACAATTAGCATATAATCACACATAATATGCCCAAACACTTAAAAATAAATGCCTCCTCCTCGGCAGTAGCGCCAAAATTTGGGAGGTCGTCGTCGTACCTCACAAAGTTAATACTTTTAAGCCCTAGTGCTTCCTATCTACAATTAAGTAGATAATGGCAAGTTGGGGTTGTCCACGAGAAGAGGCATCTTTTCAAGTGTTTAAACATATATAGGAGAAAACATACTAAGCATATACATACATACATACATATAGAAGCATGTAAACAAAGGGGGGTGGGGTTTGGTTGGTGTTTGATCCTGAGTTATAAAATTGAAATACAACAACTAGCAAAGCAAGAGAACTATGTTAATCATGCAATATAACTAAAGATACGATGTAAATGATAATTAACAGAGCCTTGGGGGCAATCGACTTCTACTTCCAAACTTCATATAGCTCATTGATTCATTCACTCATTCAATTACATTTATTGTTTATGGGGAATGTTATCACTTCTCATTCAAAGATCAACATCCATTCCTCCTTAAAAGTAGTTTGCAAAGACAAACAACGACCATTTGCAAACCTCATTGATGATCACCCTAGACAAATAACATCATAGGGGTATTTCACCCAAAGGACCATAGGTTTGATAACACAAGCCTTCTACCAAAGACATAGTCATTTAACCAAACAAAGAATTTATTAAGTTAAACTTAGAACAAAAAAAATTCAAGGTTCAACCTTTCTTTGCATCTATGTGACAAATATGAAAACAACCCACATTAACATACTCATATAGCAAGAATTACCACACATTATACACAAGAAGTTCTAAATCCATGCTTTTGGATTTCCATATCAAATGAGTTCAGAAATTTGCAACTTTCCTAACACTCTAACATTTCAATCTTACAAACATTTCATATACTCAAATAGGCCATGGTATAAATGAGGAAAAACACAACATTAATGGCATGATAAATGCTCTCCTATAAATGTTCATAAATGAGCAAACACGGAATCTTACTACATAAGCTTCGAAGATTCAATCAATTTCTCCCAAGAACTAGATTTAGCTACAATAGTTCATACTAATTAATGCTAAACAACCAAACATAATACAAGAGAATTCAAAGATGAAAATGGAAGAAAATAGGGTTTAGAATAGTACCAAAAACACGGAAGAAGAAGATGTTAATGAGAGAAAAGAGGGTGCTATTTATAGTACAAAAAGAATAAGGTTAGATTCTGGCCACCCGTTGGTAATGACTTGCGACGGGCTCTTGACGGGCTCAACGCAACTCGCGGTGAGTGCTAGAATTTCACCCTATTTTCTTTTCTTCTTCTTGTGGTAAACACTTATCTTCACAATGATTCCTCTCATTTTTCAAGTCTTCAAGGTCTTCAAAAATGGTCTTCGATGGCCTCTGGTCTTCATGTTTTCGAAGCAAGTCTTCAAAAGTCTTCGAAAATGTGATCTTTAATGGCCTCCGATCTTCAAGCCTCTGTGGTCTTCCCTTGTCACGCAAAATCCACTTAGAAGAGGTAAAAGAGCATAAATTTTCTCTTACCCCTCCAAAGAGAATTTCAAGGTAAAACACAAGCTCTTGATAATAAAAGAGCACAAAAGTGACCCAAAAAAGTACTAATTATGCACATAAAATGGACATATCAGTTGTCACACAGACCGTTGGGTACCATTCTATTGTTTTGTGGTTATGATGTCAATAATTTTACATTTGGTACAAAATCAATGGATGATAAAGGAGTCTCTCATAATAGTGGAGTTTCACTTGTTTCTGAAGCTTTGCATGTTGGTAGCATGACCGAAAACAATCTGATGTATGCCCATAGTTGCTACTTTGGTACAATTATGGAAATCTGAGAGCTCGATTATGTTACAATGAGAGTGCCAGTTTTCAAATGTGTGTGGGTTGATTTTAACAATGGTCAAAGAATCGAAGATCTGGGTTTCACACTTGTAGATCATAACAGAACTGTTTGGAGAGAAGATCTATTTGTATTAGCCATACAAGCTCATCAAGTTTTCTACCTAACAGATCCTATTAATTCTCGATGGGAGATTGTGGTCAAGGGCAAAAGAGATTTTGTGGATGATTTTGAAAAAGAGGATTTAATTGGGTTTGGTACAAATACTAGGATTGGGTTAGATGGTGAAGATTTTATACTTCAAGAGGATGACGCTAGTTTGAGCGAGTTTGTCGCTCAAATGGACCACAAGGAAGTCGTATGGGTCAAAAACCATGAAAAGATGACCAAACGGTGGAAGGCACCAAAAGGGAAGTTGAAAAAAAAAGAATAAGATGGGTAAGGTAACTGTTTAGCACTATTTCACTTTGTATTTTGGAGTTGACCATTCGCAAAGATCCACTTCCGAGCTCGAAACTTGTTCTGTAGATATGGTAAGTTTTAATTTTAAACCTCATTCATACGCAGCTTCCCTATTTCAATACATAGGCATTCTAACCACACGTTTAGGTTTAGACATACATATCAAAACCAAGTCCATACATAGTTAAAAGTAATCAAAACAAGTCGGAATGTAAACATATTTGGGATTCAACAAATTAGAGTAAACAAATTCAACATCCAAGTCAAGAAGTTAGATAATTATGAAATTCAACAACAAAATATTCATGGCTCATGGCCATAGAGTAAATAAAATTGATACGTATATTACAAGGTGTAGGTCCTCTTAAGTTTGTATTTCTTCGATTCTTTGAGGGCTCTCTCATATGCTCTTTTCTTCTGCTCTAGTATCCACACACGCTCCCTCAATTGGGACACCTCATCACGTACCCATCTATAAACCCTCTTCATGGCCTTCAAAAATTGAGGACCGGAATCATTTACAAAATATTGATTGATAAAGTGTCAGTATGTCATAACAATTGAATGATGCAATGTGCTATTTTTATGAATGTGATGCAATTAATTTACCTTCTTTTATTCTGCGCCTCTTGTTTGGTTCGAAAGCTGCCGGTGTCTTGTGATGCCACTTGTTATCCACTAACACCCAATTTTTCTTCAAAAAATACTATTTATCGTAGAACTTGCAGTGTTTTTCTTCCCCACTGAACTCTAACCCCTCCACTTCCTTCATAATAGAGGTAATCAAGTTCCCATGTGGAAGACTCTTGATTACCTTCTTTGATGTACCAACCTCTGTCATATGTGACCGGATAGCCGACCTGGGGTTAATTCTACAACCCTCAATTATGTAGTAGAATATCATAAGTGTGGCATATGTAGGTTCAATGAGGTGGCCAGATTTGGGAATTATTGACCTAGCTATGAAGTCCCAAACAATTTGATCGTCGGGTACTAAGTGTTCCAAACTAAAAGACTCTGGTCATCCAAAATCATGCGCATTACGGCAAAAATACCTCACGCTACATTCTACGGGGTCTATTCTAGGATACTCATCATTCAGAGGCCACCTGCCCCGATGGTAAACATCAAGTAATGGATCATTCTCTTGTTGTGGATAACAATCCTCGAGACCCTTATGTGGACAATCAATTAGCTTGTTTATAATCCACGGGCTATGTTCCACATTGAAACCATTGACCTTGGTCCAATATGCAATACCCCCCTCAATCTCATGCAAATTACTATAAAATTGGCAAACTTCTATAAAATTGGCAAACTTCATCAAAATAAGATGGTTCATTCATCGTCAATAATTTTAGAACATATTGCCCTTCCAATTTTTGTAAGGGGTTGGCTAACCTTATGGTATGGTGAAGGTTACGGTTAAGGTCTATCACATAAGAATCCATGAATTTGCCACTACTTCTTAAGGCATTTTATCTATTTTCTGATTGAAGAGATACAAACCTTCTCAGGATTGTTGCCCTGTCCACGTCCACGCTCGCCTCGTGTTGATTTTGACCTCCTTCCACAAATTAGAGCACCGGCGTTTGATGTTGACATTGTCACCCGCCGAATTTTGGATTTGAAAATTTTCTTCTTCTATTTCCGCCTCCGGAAATGTGTTAGGGTTTATTATTTGGTATTTGATGATTTTTTCGCGTTTTTATATAGGTGACAGTGTTCCAGACTTGGAACACTGTCTTTCCTTTAATTAAATTTATTAGACGTCAATCAGAAAAACTCTCATATTTTGGAACACTAGTTACGAGCTCGTACATCATCTGTCAATTAAAATAAAAAGAGATTAAGCAAGAGTCAATTTAACAGATTGGGATCAGATAATAGTAAATATTTTGGAACACATGTTCCGAGTCCGTCTGGAAGAGGTCGGATCTCCAGTTCCGAAGTCGAAAAGACTTCTGTGACAAATTAAGTATAATTAGGAATCAATAGGTCCAAATAATAGTTCCATATCAGTTAACTGAAAAGATATCGGAACCCTAGTTCCAAAATTGGAACTTAATCTATTATAAAAAAATGGGAAAATGCAAACAAGAGTAAAAAATTACATAGCTGGATCAGAAATAACCAAAGATTTTGGAAATCCAGTTCCGAACTCGGAATAGAGTCTGTGAGTTTAAAAAATCAAATTAGGTTCCAAATGTAGAACTCCAGTGTAGGATCATAATGGAGAACAAATTTCAAAACGTCAGTTCCGAGTCCTGAACTAGCTCATTAAAAAAGTGTACCAAAATTTCCCACATAGTTCCGAGATCTGAACTATGTCTTTCCACTTAATTGTAAAACCTAAGAGCAAGTTCCAGACTCGGAACTTTATCGGACAGTTTGGTAAAATAAGTTAGGTAACAGTTACATATTGTTTCCATCCAAACAAGCAAAGAAATCTAACAAGGTGTTTGTGAAATATGAAAAAATAATCAAGATCACCATAAAAAATTTGACAAATTAGAAACATAGTACAAAAATGTTAAGTTTAACAATGTTACAAATTTAACAGCAGCAACAAAACATGATATTCAAGTACGTGTCCAAACAAATTCTTCCACCACATTACATTTCAATCTACTCATCGTCTTCTTCATCCTCGTAGTCCATCCCACCAATTGGCGAGCGTGAATGCTCATCAACAGTTCCACCGTCCTTGAAGCCCTCAAAATCCTCCTCACCATCACTGCTAGAGTATTTCGGTTTGAAATTCAACATGGACTCATCGTCGCTGAGTTCGATGGTGAGACCTGTGGAATCAACAAACTCTGAGTGACGTGCTTCCGCTGCTGCGACTTCATTTTTTGACAAGCTAAAATCCTCCTTTATGCAGGCCAAATACTTTTTGAATGTCAACATCCAACCCCTGTTGTCACCTGCATAATTAAGTATATGAGTGCAAATTGAATACCTTTATAAATAATTAATGAATAGAATTTATAAATGTTATGGAATTTGTTTTCAATGTTCTTACGTGACGTAGATACCTCAGCCTTATCCCTTGAAGCTTCCCTTGCTCTTTTACAGATTTGGCGGCTTTTCTTGGAAGGTTGCAAACTCACCACTTCTTCTCCTCCTCATCATACTCAATATTCTTGTGATCAAACCATGCCATATCATAGTATGTCAAACGGAGTGGCTTGTCAACGGGGATCACTTTCCACTTCTTAATCAAAGTGGTGACCAAACCGTCATATGGTAGATCCTTCTTCTTCCCTATAGCCACCTTTAGCATGTACATCAAAATTGTGTACCCATATTCAACTTCACCCCCCTCTAAGACATAGAAGGAAAACATTAAGTTTCCTATGGTCGGCTCACATGCATTACCACCCAACGTGAGGATATTCTGGTATATCCACTCAAATACTAAACTATGCTCCATACTCAGGACCCCCACATCATACTCATCAGCTCGGCCTACAACTTCCTGTTGAACATATATTGATTATATCATGCATACAATCGAAAAACTTAAATTAAAAATAATCAAGGCATAAATCATGTTTTCAAGTAATCACAAAGTGATGGAGTCACGAGTAACACTCGCTGCCCTTGAAACGAATGAGTCTCATTGTGGACATCATTCCTTAAGATAAAACCATCGCATGTAACAATTAACATTAAAGAGTTACCTGGGATTCACGCAAGGCCCGAAGAACTATCACCGACAAAGAAAGAAAGAAGTGAGACTCAAGTTTAGAATAAATGAGAACTTAAGAATGGTGCGAGATTTCTGACTGACTTAGAGGCTCCATTTATACTGCTCTAAGAGACCCTAATCATGGAAACGTGATATTCTGATTTTCTGTAATTAGAGAAGAATATTCTCCAATCACCAACTCACCAAATTTGAGACATTCCATGAATACTCGAATCAAATCTCCTTGAAATGGAAGACATATTTGTACAAATATTCTTCAGCTTATTAAACATGTTAAACTACATATTTATTTAAGACCAGATATCTCACAAAATATAGAAGTATTTCATTCTTATCTCTTAAGAATTACCCACAAGCAAGTCCATATATACTATGCGGTTGGGCCTTCCAGAGACTTCCACGCGGTCCATATGCGTTTTGGACAATCCAGAGAAAAAATTATTCGGGGCCAATTTTCATCCTTTTTTGTTCTTTCAAGAGTGACATTTCAAACATCCATGTCACATTCACCCTTGATCCATTTTGAGAATTTAAATAGTTAATTTTATAGTACTCGTGGATGAGAACCCAAAAATGACATCCATTGACCCAAAATCTATTTGGGTCCCACTCAAAACGAAGCCCAAAAGTTGACGAATTTCAACCTTTCAACCATCATTTTCCAACAATCCCCCACATGAATAGATATTGATGTAGGAATCAGAACAATCACGTCAGACACGGAGTTTGACTTATATATTCATTTTGACGGCATAGATGCTGCATTGGATAAGTAGGTGTCACCCTTTGAACTTTCCCTTGAAAAAGTACACTTAGCCCACTGGTTAGGAAGTAGACACGATGTCCTTGAACTTTCCCTACCGCTTGTATGAATGACAATGCACTTCCCACAGGCATATTTCCTAGCCCTTGCGCTTTCCACGGTTGTGTCCATTAATTAGGCCATGGCACACGCCTAGTTCTGTAAGGTTTCTAAAGAATTGTGTCCCAACAATTCCCTTTTGAAGCGGCCATACTTCTCGCTTACATAGGTGATTCTTGCCGTAAGAGTAGTTTTGTAAACTATGCGCTCTTTCAAGTACTACACACTCGATGCCATGAATCATTAAAAGCAAATTAATGCTTATCCTCCATTCACATCATTATTTCTTCATCGTAGGAATAAGACAGGAGGTATGGAAACCCCCACAGTGATCGCGATGGGTCTTTACAGTTTAGTTGTCCCTTTGAACCTAAATCTTGGGATTTCCAGTCACATAGGTTGGGTGTCCACGTACATAACCTATCATTTAATGGACTTCAGTCCCATTCCTCTTGATGATGTTTCAACTACCTATCAATTCAACCCTTTAGTCAAGGGATCGGCTATATAGTCCTTCGACCTTACATAGTCAATTGTGATCGCTCCAGTTGAGAGAAGCTTTCTTATGGAACTATGTCTCCATCGAATATGACAAGATTTCCCATTATAGAGCATATTATGAGTCTTTCCAATAGCATATACACTATCACAATGTTACATATGGCTGGCACAGGCATCGGCCATCTAGGAATGTCCTCTACGAATCTTTCAGAGTCATTCGGCATCCTTACCCACCTTGTCTAAGACAACAAACTCGAATTCCATTGTGGATCAAGTAATAACCGTTTGTTTAGAGGACTTCCACAATACTGCTTCTCCATCTAGTGTAAATACATACCCACTGGTGGATTTTAGATCCTTTATATCGTGTATCTAGTTTGCATCACTAGATCCTTCAACTACAGCTGGATAACTCGAATAATGTAGACCATAATCATGAGTAAAATGTAGATATCTCAGTACTCTAGTTATCCATTTCCAGTGAGTCATACTGGGGTTACTCATGTATCTACTCAACCTACTTACAGTGTAGGCAATGTCTGGTCAAGTAAAACCTATCAAGTACATCAGACTCCCAATGACACTCGAGTACCCCACCTGGTTTATAGCCTCCAATTTGTTCTTTCGTAGATGTAAATTTGGATCTATTGGAGTCATCGCCACCTCTGAGTCATTCTTGTTGAATTTCTAGAGGATTTTATCTATATAATGAGACTGGGTTAAGGTGATACCATCAGAGCTTCGGATGATCTTTATCCCCAAGATCACATCTGCCAGTCCCATATCTTTCATGTAAATTTGATCATCTTTTCATTACTACCCACAATGAGCAAGTCATCTACATATAAACATAGGATTACATATCCATTTTTTGTGTCTTTCACGTAGACGCACTTATCACACTCATTTATTTTGAAACCATTGGCAAGAACGACATGGTTAAACTTCTCATGCCATTGCTTTGGTGCTTGTTTAAGACCATACAATTATTTCACCAATTTGTAGACTTTTGCTCCTTAACCGGGAGCCATAAACCCCTCAGGTTGCTCCATGTAGATTTCTTCCTCTAAATCTCCATTCAAGAGGGCAATCTTCACATCCCTTTGATGAACCTCAAGCTTACGCAGCACAATGATAGCAAGTATCATTCTAATGGAGCTTATTCTCGTGACTGGAGAATAAGTATCAAAGGAGTCAAGACCTTCCTTTTGTCTATAACCTTTGATTACAAGTCTGGCTTTATACTTGTCAATCAAGCCATCTACTCTCATCTTCTTCTTGAAGATCCATTTGTAGCCCGGTGGTTTACACCTCAGAGGTAAGTCCACTAGCTCCCAAGTATGATATTTTGCTTTAAATCGCTTCTTTCCACATAGGCCCCTCAGACGAATTCACTATTTCCTTATAGTTTTATGGCTCGCTTTCAAGCATAAAAGTTAGATAATCAGGACCAAATGATTTTTTGGTCCTAATCCGTTTACTTCGTCTAGGTTCATCCACTTCCTCCTCTTGATCCTCGAGATCGTCACAAACTACGCCTTCGTCTAGTGACTTAATGGTCCTCTTTGATGATTCGGCCCTTTCATTGGCAGGGAATACATCCTCAAAGAAATTTGCATTTCTTGATTCCATGATCGTGTTCTTGTGAATCTCAGGATGATGAGATTCATGTACAAGGAAGCGATAAGCACTACTCTCATTTGCATATCCTATAAAGATAGTGTCAACCATTTTAGGTCAGATCTTTAACTTCTTGGGGTGTGGGATCAATACCTTCGCAAGGCACCCCCACATTTGCAAGTACGTAAAGGATGGCTTCGTGCCTTTCCACAACTCATGGGGAGTTGCTTTATCATTCTTACGAGGTATATTATTCAAAAGATAGTTGGTCGTCAAAATAGCCTCCCCCCACATGATCTTTGGAAACCCAGAACTTATCAACATCACATTCATTATCTCTTTAAGAGTGCAATTTTTACTTTCAGCCACACCATTAGATTGAGGCGAGTAAGGGGCAGTGACCTTATGAATAATGCCATGTTTAGAACAATAGTCCCTAAATGGCTCTACATATTCACCTCCACGATCACTTCTAATCAACTTGATCTTCTTATAAAGTTGATTTTCAACTTCCATTTTGTAGAGAATAAATTTCTCAATTGCCTCATCTTTGCTTTTCAGCAAGTACACATAACAGTATTTTGTGCAATCATCCACGAAGGTGATGAAATACTTGTTACCTCATCTTGTTTGCACGAACTTGAGATCATAGATATTGGTATGTATCAACTCAAGAGGTTTTGTGTTTCATTTAACTTGTTTGAAAGACCTTTAAGTCATCTTAGCTTCAACACAAGTTTCACACTTATGATTTGCATCAATTTCCATGTTAGGTATGTTCTCCATTTTAATTAATCTTCTTATCGAATCATAATTAACGTGTCCTAGTCTACCATGCTATAAATTGGAAGACTCAATCATGTAAGCAGAATAAGAAGTGTTCATTTCATCTTTCTTAGGAGGTACAACCATGGTGTTCAACTTTAACATTCCATTTAGCTCATAACCTTTGCCTACAAACATACCTTGCTTAGACAAGACTAACTTATCAGACTCAAACACTAGCCTAAAGCCATGCTTGATCAACACAGAATCGGACACAAGGTTCTTGTGAATGTCTGGCACATATAAAACATTCTTCAAAGTCAACTCCTTCCTAGACATCATCTTCAGTACCACAGTGCCACACCCTTTCGCCATGGAAGTTGCAGAGTTGCCCATGTAGATGGTCTCTCCATCTTCAATTGCCTTGAAGTTTGAGAACACTTCCTTGACAGAACAGATGTGCTTAGTAGCACCAGTGTCAATCCACCATTCCTTTGTATTGGAGTCCACCATGTTGACTTCAAAAATCACAGCACACAGATCAATGTTGTTCACATCTCGTGCAAGATTTTGAACCATGTTGGCCCCATTCTTGGCATTCGTTGGCTTCCTACACTTGGAGGACTTGTGGCCAACAAGGTTGCAGTCGTAGCACTTGCCAGTGAACTTCGACTTCTTCAAAACTCCACCCTTAGCTCCCAAATTGGATCCCTTCTTTGCCTTGGGCTTCTTCGACTTGGAGCTCCCACCAACCTCCACAAGATTGGCCCTTGCCACAGGCACAGATCCATTCATCCTCTTTTCAGAGATGTGGTTATCCTCCTCAACAAGAAGCTTTTGGATCAGATCCCTCTTGGTCATCACCTTTGCTTGTGTTTCAGATAACTCTTAAAGTCCTTCCAACTTGGAGGTGGCTTCTCGATGATGCAATAGACTTGGAGAGTCTCGCACATTGTCATCTCATCGGCTACCAGCTCATTAATCATTATTTAAATCTCCTGAGCTTGACTGACCACAGACTTGGCATCAACCATCTTGTAGTCGAGGAACTTGCGGACGACCCACTTCTTGGATCCAACTTCCTCACCCCTATACTCTTGGTAAAGAGTTTCCCACAACACCTTAGAAGGCTCTTTCACCTGATACACATTCCAAATGGAGTCGTGAAGGCTATTCAAAATAAGGTTGCGATAGATATACTCCTTAGAGTTCCACTCCACCGCAGCATCTTGAACTTCCTTAGTGCTTTTCTCATCCACAACGGGACGATCTTCGTGAATGTAACGTTCCAAATCCATAGTGGACAAGTAGAAGAGCATCTTCTATTCCCACATCTTGAAGTTCATACTATTATTAAACTTCTCGGGTTTCTCAGCATGAGGAACAGCCACAAGAGGCGTCGCCCCAGGGGTAGTATTCGCAACATCATCGCTCGACATGGTTCTGGGATTCATCAATGTGTACATATAAAAATTATTCATCGTTAAATATATGTACACATCTCATATTGTATAATATTTTTAAATTACTATACTAAAAAAATTGCTCGAGCTGGTTCCGATGTACACAACCGAAACCAGTTCAAATTTTTCGCGGATATGCAATTTCAAACAAGATTCTTTTCAGAGCATACCTTTTCGAGTAAAATAGAATGTGATTCTTATCAAACTACAGCATGCAATTTTTAATATGTTGCATGCAATTCGAACAAATTAAACATGCAATCAGTAATTTCAAAGGGGCATGCGAATTTCCATGCATATGGATCAGGCATGCAAACAAGAAATTCAATTTTGAAAATTTTTTGAAGAAAGCATTCAGCTTTCGGCATGCAATTTTTTCAATTAATACATGTTCGAATCACATAAGACATATGGCATTTAACTTTCCTCATGCAAACCACTTTCGGAATTAATCCAAATTGATGTAATTCCATAGCATAATATAACAAAAGTAGTGCTTGCCATTTTTTAATGAATATACCTCAACAAAATATCATTCGTTTCAAGACTGTTGGACATATATTGATTATATCATGTGAAAAATCAAATAACAAAAATTGAACGAGCAATTAACATATGCAAGAATAATAATATTTTATTAATCATTCATGCATACAATCGAAAAGCTTAAATTACAAATAATCAAGGCATAAATCATGTTTTAATGTAATCACAAAGTGATGGAGTCACGTGTAACACTCGCTGCCCTTGAAATGAATGAGTCTCGTCGTGGACATCGTTCCCTAGGATAAAACCATCGCAGGTAACAATTAACATTTAAGAGTTGCCTGGGATTCACGCAAGGCCTGAAGGACTATCACCAATAGAGAAAGAAAGATTTGAGACTCATGTTTAGAATAAATGAGGAACTTGAGAATGGTGCGAGATTTCTGACTGACTTGGATGCTCTATTTATACTGCTCTAAGAGACCCTAATCATGGAAACATTATATTCTAATTATCTGTAATTAGAGAAGAATGTTCTCCAATCACCAACTCACCAAATTTGAGACATTCCATGAATACTCGAATCAAATCTGCTAGAAATGGAAGACATATTTGCACAAATATTCTTCAGCGTATTAAACATGTTAAACCACATATTTATTTAAGACAAGATATCTCACAAAATATGGAAGTATTTCGTTCTTATCTCTTAAGAATTAAACACAAGCAATTCCATATATACTATACGGTTGAGCCTTCCAAAGACTTCCACCAGTCCATGTGTGTTTTGGACAATCCAGAGAAAAAATTATTCGGGGCCAATTTTTGCCCATTTTTGCTCTTTCAAGAGTGACATTTCAAACATCCATATCTCATTCACCCTTGATCCTTTTTGACAATTTAAATAGTTGATTTATAGTACTCGCAGAGGAGAACCCAAAAATGACATCCATTGACCCAAAATCTATTCAATTCCCACTCAAAACGAAGCCCAAAAATATGACGAATTTCAACCTTTTAACCATCATTTTTCCAACATTTCCCCCGTGCGAACAAAATATTTCCGACCCATTTGAACTGGGCATAGGAGGGTGAGTTCACTAACGACAGACTAGCTCTGTTGGTGAAATATCTCTATTGGGCCCTTACTCCCATCTTACGGAACAAGTTTACTAGGGTTAGTGTACTCGCAACATATGGCATCATTAATGCTGAATTTCGTATATGGATTTTTGGTTGATTACTAGGGTTAGTGTACTCGCAACATATGGCAACATATACCCTTACTCCCATCACCAGATCATCCACCTCTGTACCTAGGCATGGTTGTATTTGGATTTTTGGTTGATTTGAGTTCTAGGGTTTTTTGAATTGGGGAATTTCTGTTGAAAGGGCTTGATTGAAATGATTTGCCCGTTGGATTTTTTTGATATAGTCAGACCAAGTTTCGAGAGCGGAACTTGATCTTTTCCTGTTACCGAAAAAATGATCAACTTCCAAGTGTGTAACTTTGTTCTGAGTTCGGAACTGATTGTCAGGCATAGCTTCTAAATAGCATTAAAGGCGGTTTTCAAATGGACATTGCGAATTCCCACCAAATATCCCCTCCAAAACCCTCCTCTCTCCTACCATCTTCGATCACTTTAAAAATTCTTCCACCAATCTTCATCTTTGCTCCCAACTACATGAAACCCTAGTAAATGTTAGCTAATCACATCCAATGTCCATGGGTTATGGATTTACAAAAGCAAAGGCAATCCAAGGGTTAGGGTTTCCAAGTTCAAGAGTGTTCATGGCTATAATTTTACATCCAACTTTGAATTGTTTGGATTTAAAGGTAAACATTTCACCATTTCCTTTCTTCTACTATATGAATCCTAGCTAGGGTTATTATACCTTGAAATATCTATCAATTTTTTTGTAAGTTTTATTATATGTTTTAAGCCCCAAAGTTAGTTTTCATTTTGTTCTAAAAGAAACCCTAGTTTATTATTTTGATGTATGTTTTTAGGTAGTTTAATGTCACGGAAGAGGCTTTGTGATGAAGATGTGGGTCCAAGAGGTGGACATTCACAAAACCTAGGCAGTGATGACGATGGGAATGAGGGGTCGGTTGTGAGGTATTAAGCTAGAATACATTGTAGAATATTAGAAAGGAGAATGGCTAGAAAAGAATTGACTTTGTTGATTTTCAACAAATCGGGAGTGTGTATATCTGAAGAACGAACGAGCTAAATGATCTAGTTGGGTAGAGAATGTTGGCAGAACTAGGGTAGACATTAAGTACGATAGTTGGCTCGAGGTTCCAAAAGAATATAAAGATGTACTATGGACGAAGTGCAAGGTAGCTATAGTATTTGAAATTATTCAAATACAAGCGTAACTAAATAATGTCCTACATTAATCTTTAATTACTAATTTTGATTTCAATCCACGTAGAGACCATTTGAGTTTGATGCCTCGGACATGGATGATTTTAAAAAGAGGGCAACGACCATGATGGCGAAGAGTTGGAGGGAGCACAAATATACCTTATCGCGAGATTACATTTTCTCTACTAGGAAAAGAGATCGTCCATGGTTAATTTATACATATATTATACCCAAAATTTGGGAGATCCACAAGAGGTAAGCTTTGGAGAATGATGAAAATGCCAGTTTGACAAACTTTACTGCTTATTTTTATTTCGATAAATTATATTTCATTTTTTTATTTTAAAAAATTATTACCTACATATGTAGGGTGTGAGGAATGAAAAAAGACGGTTTGCATAGGAAAACAAAACACCTTATCGTAAGAGTCTTGGTGGATATGGTTTGGCGGCCCTGCAATTAATTAAGGAACATTTCGAAAGGGATGTCCAAATAGAAATTGGCAGGAGAAAGACCAAGGAGGGGGCAAGATCAACGGTGAAGCCCTTGGGTGATGAAGAGATAGACGGGTGTGATCTATTCCTGATCGGCCGTCAAAATAGTGAAGGTGAAGTCGAAAATAGTCCCAAACGTGAAATTGCCGAAAGAGTGGTAAGCACCGTTAATCTTTGGTTCGCAGAATAATAGATGTTAAACCACGTTACAACTAAGATGATTTAATTTAAAATATTGCTCAGGCTAAATTAGAGATTGAACAATCGGAAGGGTGTTTCATTGCCAATGGTAAGCACGACATTCTCTCCAAGGCTACAGAAAATTCAGATCACCCAAGTCGTGCAAGAGGTGTTGGATCATATATATCCCAAAGATATATGTTCGGAATTCTCTGTTCGTACAAGAAGACCAAACCATCCCGGGTTCACGTCTTGTAAGAGGAAGCGCTTGCATGAGAGAAAAAGATTGAGCAACAAGATATATTGATATGCAAGTTAATTAAACACACGGGTCTCCCCATGCCCAAAAATTTAGTTAATTTAACGCCGAGTTAGACTCCACCGTCAAGAGGATTGCGCCACTCACTGGGAGATGGAGATGTTAAGGTTAACCATGAACCTATTCTACCTCCGCAATGAGAAATAGTGAATAAAGTTGACCTCGCCATCATTTCCACCGAAAAGAAGGCCAAACTTTTATGTTTATAATAATATTGATTTTCAATTACCTTCATATGTTTGACTTACTTTTTTTGTTTTAGACATCGCATTTGTGTGAGTTATACACTGATCAAGCGGAAAATGGTAGGCCGGTCTACGTTGCCGATGGTATTTTTCACGAGTCAATGTGATATCGTCACTCTGTACCAATTCGGGATGGAATATGCAGAGTCTCACTGGACAAGCCACTAGTCCTCAAGTCCTTGTTGCCAATTCTAGGCCAATTCAAGCTGTGGGAACCGTTGAGGGACTGTTTCTCTTATGGCCTTGTCGACTAATCTATGTTGACCCTACGAAGGAGCTTATTGCTCAGATCAATTGCTCAGATCACAAAGAGGTAATATTGCCTCAATTCAGCACCTCTGGAATCCAAGGGTTTAAAAGAAAGTCTCAGTTTTCATGTGGAGGTTGATTAACTCTTTCCTCCCATTAGATAATGTTTTGAAAAAGATGAGTTTTTGCATGCCTTCAAGATGTTGTATGTGCTATCAGCATGAGGAATCTCTAGATCATTTGTTTAATTCCTGTCCTTTTGCCATTCACATTTGGAAGACAGTGCATGAGTTTATGGGTATTAGGGATAGAATTTTTCCATCCATATGGGAAAGACTGTCATGCTACCTCACATACTCTGGCCTCGGCTCTTTACATTCCTTGATCATTAAATTAGCACCTTCAATAACTTGCTGGAACCTCTGGAAGGTCAGGAATAAATATCTGTATGATAATGTGCCTCCACTGACCAGCTTTGTTGTTTCACAGATCAGGGATCAGATCTTCTATTCTTTCAGTGCTAAACATGTTTATGTTTCTTCTGTTTTTGACTTGGGTATTGCAGATCACTCCTTTCTTCCTCTAATCAAATCTGTCCCTAAGCCAAAAAAAAATTTAAATTGCTTGGTCTAAACCGTGCATAGGTTTTAAAGTTAATGTTGATGCTACATGGTGTGGTCTTTCTAAAAAGTGTGGACTTGATATGATCATCAGAGATAATAGAGGTGGTTTCATTGATGCACACAGGAAGTATACAAATGCTGAAACTCCTCTAGAAGCAGAACTTAGGGCAATTTTATTTGCTCTTCAGAGGTTGCTGGTTGCATGCTATTCAGTTCCTATCTGTATTGAATCTGATTGTCTTAATGCAGTCTCCTTTGTTCTGAACCTATCAACTGCTCATTGGACATTGTTCCAGTTGGCTGATGACATTAACCTTCTTCTGAATGATATTACCCTAATGCATGCATATAGACAAGCTAACCAAGTTGCTAATAGCATAGCAAAATCATGCCTCCAAGCTCAATCTTGTTCAAACCTATCTTTTAGTTCCCTATCTAACACTGTACAGGGACTGATTAGACATGATCAGATTGGTGTACCTACTATCAGAATTGCAACTTGAACGGATGCTACTGATCTTACTTGTTTTCTGACAGGTTCACACATCTGACTAAGAAGATCCTTTCAAGTTCACCATGACTGAGAAGATCTATTCAAGCTGAGAGGATCCAGGATGTTGACCATGATGAGCTTTGCTGGGACTACATTCCAAAGATTAATCTCCGGGTCAGGAAGTTCTCATCTCCAGCTCAATCCTTAAGTTTTTGCTCCACCTTTTGAATGGATGCTACTGATTTACTTGTTTTTCATACACAAGATATTTCCACACTCAGCTTTCTTTCCAACTAGTTTCTAGATTGCCACATATATTCCTTATGATGAATGCCAAAGATCAATTTCCGGCTCACGAGTTTTCCAGCTCACTTTTTAATTCTAGCTCCACCTTTTGACTAAATTGTGCTTCGTTTTATACGATCACTAAATTGTTCAAGGGTACGGAGCTAAAATTATTGGGTGAACACAGAAACCTACTGCATAGATTTTGGCTGATCAGATGGTTCGAGACCTCGAGGGGGTTCGTGCCCTCGAGGGGTGGTTTCGGGAACTAAAGGGTTTCGAGACATTGAGACCTCGCACATGGTGGATCGAGGGGTGTTTTTCCGTGACCTCGAAGGGTAATTCGGCACCTCGAGGGGTGGTTCGGGACCTCGAGGGGTGGTTTAGGGATCTCTAAGGGAGTTTCGAGACCTCGCAAATGGTGGTTCGAGTCCTCCAGGGGCTGTGGCAGATTACGGCTGATCAAGTGTTTTCGAGACCTCGATGGGTGGTTCGAGCCCTCGAGACTTTTCCTCGCAGTTTGAGACCCCGAAGGCCGGTATAGCCTCGAGACCTTGAGGGGTGTTTCCATCCCCTCAAAATAGTAGGTCTTCAATTCTTAGCCGGTATAGTCTTGAGACCTCGAGGGCTATTTCTGACCCCTCGAAATAGCCGGTATAGCCAGTATAGATCTTCAATTCTTAGCAAGTCTACTCCTTTTTCCTGCACACTAATATAGGTTAGTACTATTCTTTTGGAATCAACTAGGGTTGGTTCGAGGGTGTTTCAACTCTCGTATGTATCTCATATGATCCAAACTTAGCGATGGCTACCTGTATTTTGTGAATGTTCTTTTTAATGGTTTAGGGGGGCCAAATAAAATTCCCCTCCATCTACGGATGGTTTCATTCAAAAAAATGAAGGAGCTTATTTGAAGGCCAAGCCTAAAACGGCACCCGGAATAGTTTACAAAACTGCAAAGAAGGCTAAGCTAACACTTACAAGGGCGCAATATGATTTGATAGGTGGACACCAAGTTAACTCAACCTACACATTTTCAGGAAATGAATGTGTATTTGGTCAAAAGAGGGATATAATTCGGACATGGAGTAACTTCGAAGACTTGTGGAGGTGTGACCAAGTCAATCAAACCATAATGTCCTTATACGTACTATAAGTACTATATACTTTCATATTTCAACTAAATAATTTATTAACTTTATTATTTTTACAAATAATGTTTTCTCTTTGTATATCAAAGGTACATGTATTATTTTGCTAACCAAAAGGAGAAAGGGTAGATAGGGTACTTGTGCCCCGTGATGACACATGAAATTGAAAATACGGTCAAAGAGAGGGTCGACTACATCCGCAAAAGTCTTGGACGAACGAATAAAAAAATATTTGTCTCCCCATACATTGAGAAGTGATGGTGAAATATCAAATCTACGTCAAACATACTTTTATTTTGGATAATTTTAATGTATGACATTCTTGTAGGGACCATTAGAGGTTAATATTTATTGTCCCAGAGAACAACCGTTTCTATTGGATGGACCTTCTGGGTCATTTGTTAAGATTTTGGATGCGTCAGTCAATTATCTCACCTAATCCAGTACAAAGAATTTGGAGATAGTCGAGATCAAGGTGAAGATTTTTTTCCCATGCTTACAATTCAATTAGATTCTAGGATTCCCAAAGTTTTAATATGATGATGTTATTGTTTTATTTTAAATAATACAAGAAACAAGCGAACAATTGGGAGTGCGGGTATTACGTAATGCCACATGCGGCGGAGTGTCTTCAGCAAATCTGTTTGGATTTTCTTAAAATTAACGACGTGAGATTAAAAATTAGATCTATAGGTTCTTCATTGCTATAGGTTTTTTACACATATTAATAACATTCCCAAATTCACAGGTTTTTAAAGATGATGAGAAGCCGTATTCGCAAACTGATATCAACATGGTAAGAAATTGCTTGACAGGGTATACTGTCAATGCTCGTTCCCATTCCATTGGAAATCCTAATGTAGGAGGGGTTTAAGTAGCTAGTATATATGGTGACATTGTCATTGGAATAGATTTTCATAGATTTCTATTCCTATCTATATATTGTGTCTGCCCTAGCGCAGTCTATAGATTTTTTATAGATAATGTGGAAATGACATGTTATTTTGGTGTATCTTGACCTAGTATGGGAGGCTTCCATTTAGCTGGATTTATTGAAATTGTAATATTTTACCATGCTTTCCAATAGGTGTTCCGAACTCGGAACATATGCCATTCTTTCATTGATAAATTATAATAGAACAGATCCAGAGTTCCGCACTCGGAACATATAAATCAAAATATGTTCCGAGTCCGGAACTTAATATCCATCATTCAATGCTCAAAACCCTAAAACAAACAGATTAGGATCAGAAAACATATCTGATCTTGAAATGCACTCTAGTTCCGAGATTGTAACAAGTGCATAGATCAGATAAACTGGAACTTGTTCCGAGTTTGGAACCAAACATTACATCCGACGGATTTGGCTTTGTTCCGAGTGCGTAAGTTTCCAAAGATCTGACTATGTGAGTTTTTTCCAGAGCTTGTAATCATGTGCTTTATCTGAGGGACACCAAGATGTTACGAACTTGAAACAGTTAGAAGGTTGTTTCACCTCAACGTTGGAAGGCGATTTTGAACTGCCTTCCATTGATGCGGTAGGAGGTGGTTCTAGGAACCGCCTTCTAATGTCATTAATGGAAGACATGTCCAGGGAAATCACCCCAAAAGTGACTTCCAATGGCCAATGGAACCACCTTTAATAGGGCCTCCTCCACTAGTGAAGAATCTAAAAAAATAAGAACAATCTTTTCAAATGATTGTTGATCTACCTAACATCTTAATCAACTGAGCGTCAAAATTGTGGATTCTCAAGCAGGAACCACCTTCTAATGTCATCAATGGAAGTCCAGGGAAGTCACCCCAAAAGTGACTTCCAATGGCCAATGGAACCGCCTTTAATAGGGCCTCCTCTACTAGTGAAGAAGCTCAAAAAATTAGAACAAAATTTTCAAAGGATGTCGATCTACCTAACATCTCAATCAACTGAGCATCAAAATCGTGGATTCTCAAGATACACGTGAATTTTATTAATATCAAATACTCAAAAATATCGATCTTATTTGCTAAGATGACCAAGTTTCCTTTATATAGGTATACGACTTACAAATTTCGAAAATAATAGAATTGGAAAAATGTCTTAAAAATCAAACTACTTACTATGATAAAAAATTCTACAAAAATGGAATTGAAAAATGACTTTCCCAATGAAAGTTGTGATTTATAATTTTTTTTATAGGAAACTAAATACATCATTTTGGACTAGTTAACGATCGAATTTCAACGTATGAATTCGGTGCTTATCTGGTTACAATAAAAAAGAAATACTCTGAAACCACATGCTTGTGTCAATAATCGTCAGGGGCATATTGGTTATTTCGTAGGCAATCCGAACGTGTGGCCCTGCATGTGCTCTCAAGTGGCTGCCTAAAATGATGCTGTTTTGGGCACCATTTTTGTCCTTTTGTGCATCCCCTTTTTCAAACATTGCGGTGCAGCCATATGTGTCTACAAGTGCTGCCAGGTGGCTGCCAAAACGACGTCATTTTGGGTACCGATTGGAGGGGTACCCATTCGAGAGGTGTAGTTTCAGGTGGAGGGGTTCCATTAGATCCATTCAAGATGTACCCATTCAAGAGGTACCGATTCGAGAGGACCCATTCGAGAGGTGATGTTTCCATGTGGAGGGGTTCCATTGAATCCATTCGAAAGGTGAAGTTCCAGGTGGAGGGGTTCTATTGGATCTATTCGAAAGGTGAAGTTCCAGGTGGATGGGTTCCATTGGATAGGTTCGAGAGGTACCTATTCAAGAGGTTATGTTTTAGGTGGTGGGGTTTCATTGGATCCATTCGATAGGTACTCATTCGAGATATGAAGTTTAAGGTGGAGGGGTTCCATTGGACGTGTTCGAGAGTTACCCATTCAAGAGGTAAAGTTTTAGGTGGGGGGTTCCATTCGAGAGGTAACTATTCGAGAGGTACCCATTCGAGAGGTCTCATTTGAGAGGTGTAGTTTCAGGTGAAGGGGTTCCATTGGATCCATTCAAGATGTACCCATTCGAGAGGTGAAGTTTGAGGTGGAGGGGTTCCATTCGATCCATTCGAGAGGTACCTATTCGAGAGGTCCCATTCAAGAGGTGTAGTTTCAAGGGAGGGGTTCCATTGGACGTGTTTCAGAGGTACCTATTCGAGATGTATCGATTTGAGAGGTCCCATTCGAGAGGTTAAGTTTCAGGTGGTGGGGTTCCATTGGATCCATTCGAGAGGTCCCATTCGAGAGGTTAAGTTTCAGGTGGTGGGGTTCCATTGGATCCATTCGAGAGGTACCCATTCGCGATATGAAGTTTAAGGTGGAGGGTCCATTAGACGTGTTCAAGAGATACCTATTCAAGAGGTGAAGTTTGAGGTGGAGGGGTTCTATTTGATCCATTCGAGAGGTACCTATTCGAGAAGTACCGATTCGAGAGGTACCAATTCGAGAGGTACCAATTCGAGAGGTACCTATTCAAGAGGTCCCATTCGAGAGGTGTAGTTTCAGGTGGAGGGGTTCTATTGGAAATGTTTGAGAGGTACCCATTCGAGATGTACCTATCTGAGAGGTCCCATTCGAGAGGTACCAATTTGAGAGGTCCCATTCGAGAGGTTATTTTTAGTGGAGGGGTTCCATTGGACGTTTTTGAGAGGTACCCATTCGAGAGGTAAAGTTTGAGGTGGAGAGGTTCCGTTCGATCCATTCGAGAGGTACCTATTCGAGAGGTACCTATTCGAGAGGTCCCATTCGAGAGGTGAAATTTCATGTCGAGGGGTTCCATTGGATCCATTCGCGAGGTGAAATTTCATGCGGAAGGGTTCCATTGGATCCATTCGAGAGGTGAAGTTTTAGGTGGAGGGGTTCCATTGGATAGGTTCGAGAGGTACCTATTCGAGAGGTTAAGTTTCAGGTGGAGGGGTTCCATTGGATCCATTTGAGAGGTACCCATTCGAGATATGAAGTTTAAGGTGGAGGGGTTCCATTGGACAGTTTCGAGAGGTACCCATTCGAGAAGTGAAGTTTGAGGTGAAGGGGTTCCATTGGACGTTTTCAAGAGGTACCTATTCGAGAGGTACTCATTCGAGAGGTCTCATTCGAGAGGTGTAGTTTCAGGTGGAGAGATTCCATTGGATCCATTCGAGATGTACCCATTCGAGAGGTAAAGTTTGAGGTGGGGGGGTTCCATTGGACGTGTTCGATAGGTACCCATTCGAGAGGTGAAGTTCCAGGTGGAGGGATTCCATCGGATGGGTTCAAGAGGTACCCATTCGAGAGGTGAAGTTCCTGGTGGAGGGGTTCCATTGGATGGGTTCGAGAGGTACTTATTCGAGAGGTTAAGTTTCAGGTGGAGGGGTTCCATTAGATCCATTCGAGAGGTACACATTCGAGAGGTGATTTTTGAGATAAAGGGGTTCCATTCTATCCATTCGAGAGGTACCTATTTGAGAAGTACCAATTCGAGAGGTACCGATTTGACAGGTACATATTCTAGAGATACCTATTCAAGAGGTCCCACTCGAGAGGTGTAGTTTCAGGTGGAGGGGTTCCATTGGACGTGTTCGAGAGGTGCCCATTTGAGAGGTACCTATTCAAGAGGTTCCCATTCGAGAGATACCTATTTGAGAGGTACCAATTAGAGAGGTCCCATTCGAGAGGTGTAGTTTCAGGTGAAGGGGTTCCATTGGACGTGGTCGAGAGGTACTCATTAGGGAGGTAAAGTTTGAGGTGGAGAGGTTCCATTCGATCCATTTGAGAGGTACCTATTCAGAGGTACCCATTCGAGAGGTCCCATTCAAGAGGTGTAGTTTCATGTGGAGGGTTTCCATTGGACGTGTTTGAGAGGTACCTATTCGAGAGGTACCAATTCGAGAAGTCTCATTTGAGAGGTGTACTTTCAGGTGGAGGGATTCCATTGGATGTGTTCGAGATGTACCTATTTGAGAGGTTCCTATTTGAGAGGTACCGATTTGAGAGGACCCATTTGAGCGGTGAAGTTTCATGTGAAAGGGGTTCCATTGGATCTATTCGAGAGGTAAAGTACCAGGTGGAGGGGTTCCATTGGATGGGTTCGAGAGGTACCTATTTGAGAGGTTAAGTTTTAGGTGGAGAGGTTCCATTGGATCCAATCGAGAGGTACCCTATGAAGTTTACGGTGGAGGGGTCCCATTGGACGGATTCGAGAGGTACCCATTCGAGAGGTGATGTTTGAGGTGGAGGGGTTCCATTCAATCAATTCGAGAGGTACCTATTCGAGAGGTACTTATTCGAGAGGTCCCATTCGAGAGGTGTAGTTTCATGTTGAGAGGTTCCATTGGACGTGTTCGAGAGGTACCCATTCGAGAGGTACCCATTCGAGAGGTACCCATTCGAGAGGTATACTTTCAGGTGGTGGGGTTCCATTGGATCCATTCGAGAGGTATCCATTCAAGATATGAAGTTTAAGGTGGAGGGGTTCTATTGGACATGTTCGAGAGGTACCCATTCGAGAGGTAAATTTTGAGGTGGAGGGTTCCATTCGAGAGGTGCCTATTCTAGAGGTACCCTTTCGAGAGGTCCCATTCGAGAGGTGTAGTTTCAGGTGAAGGGCTTCCATTGGATCCATTAGAGATGTACCCATTCAAGAGGTGAAGCTTGAGGTGGAGGGGTTCCATTGGACGTGTTCGAGAGGTACCCATTCGAGAGGTACCCATTCAAGAGGTGTAGTTTTAGGTGGAAAGGTTCCATTGGACGTGTTCGAGAGGTACCTATTCAAGAGGTACCGATTCGAGATAACCCATTCGAGAGGTGAAGTTTGATGTGGAGGTGTTCCATTGGATCCATTCGAGAGGTGAAATTCTAGGTGGAGGGGTTCCATTGGATGGTTCGAGAGGTACTTATTCGAGAGGTTAAGTTTCAGGTGGAGGGGTTCAATTAGATCCATTCGAGAGATACCCATTCTAGATATGAAGTTTAAGGTGGAGGTTAAGTTTCAGGTGGAGGGGTTCCATTGGATCCATTCGAAAGGTACCCATTCGAGATATGAAGTTAAAGGTGGAGGGGTTCCATTGGACGATTTTGAGAGGTACCCATTCGAGAAATGAAGTTTGAAGTGGAGGGGTCCATTCGATCCATTCGAGAGGTACATATTTGAGAGGTACCGATTCGAGAGGTACCAATTCGAGAGGTCCCATTCGAGAGGTGTAGTTTCAGGTGGAGGGGTTCCATTGGACGTGTTCGAGAGGTACCCATTTGAGAGATACCTGTTCAAGAGGTACCGATTCGAGAGGTCCCATTCGAGAGGTGTACTTTTAGGTGGTGGGGTCCCATTGGATCTATTCGAGAGGTACCCATTTGAGATATGAATTTTAAGGTGGAGGGATTCCATTGGATGTGTTCGAGAGGTACCCATTCGAGAGGTACCCATTCGAGAGGTACCTATTCGAGAGGTACCGATTTGCGAGGTTATGTTTTAGGTGGTCGGGTTCCATTGGATCCATTCGAGAGGTACCCATTTAAGATATGAAGTTTAAGGTGGAGGGGTTCCATTGGATGGGTTCGAGAGGTACGCATTCAAGAGGTGAAGTTTGAAGTGGAGGGGTTCCATTGGAAGAGTTCGAGAGGTACCGATTCGAAAGGTCTCATTCGAGAGGTTAAGTTTCAGGTGGTAGGGTTCCATTGGATCCATTCGAGAGGTACGCATTCAAGATATGAAGTTTAAGGTGGAGGGGTTCCATAGGACATGTTCGAGCGGTACCCATTCGAGAGGTGAAGTTTGAGGTGGAGGGGTTTCATTCGATCCATTCTAGAGTTACCTATTCGAGAGGTACCGATTCGAGAGGTCTCATTCAAGAGGTGTTGTTTCAGGTGGAGGGGTTCCATTGGACGTGTTCGAGAGGTGCCCATTCGAGAGGTACCTATTCGAGAGGTGCTGATTCGAGAGGACCTATTCGAGAGGTGAAGTTTCATGTGGAGGAGTTCCATTGGATCCATTTGAGAGGTACCCATTCGAGGGGTGAAGTTCCAAGTGGAGGGGTTTCATTGGATAGGTTCGAGAGGTACCCATTCGAGAGGTGAAGTTCCAGGTGGAGGGGTTCCATTGGATGGGTTCGAGAGGTACCTATTCAAGAGGTTAAGTTTCAGGTGGAGGGGTTCCATTAGATCCATTCGAAAGGTACCCATTCGAGATATGAAGTTAAAGGTGGAGGGGTTCCATTGGACGATTTCGAGAGGTACCCATTTGAGAGATTAAGTTTGAAGTGGAGGGTCCATTCGATCCATTCGAGAGGTATCTATTTGAGAGGTGCCAATTTGAGAGGTCTCATTCGAGAGGTGTAGTTTCAGGTGGAAGGGTTCCATTGGATGTATTCGAGAGGTACCCATTTGAGAGGTACCTATTCAAGAGGTACCGATTCGAGAGGTCCCATTCAAGAGGTGTACATTCAGGTGGTGGGGTTCCATTGGATCCATTCGAGAGGTACCCATTTGAGATATGAAGTTTAAGGTGGAGGGGTTCCATTGGACGTGTTTGAGAGGTACCCATTCGAGAGGTACCCATTTGAGAGGTACCTATTTGAGAGGTACCAATTTGAGAGGTCCCATTCGAGAGGTTATGTTTCAGGTGGTTGGGTTCCATTGGATCCATTCGAGAGGTACCCATTCGAGATATGAAGTTTATGGTGGAGGGGTTCCATTGGATGGGTTCGAGAGGTACCCATTCGAGAGGTGAAGTTTGAGGTGGAGGGGTTCCATTGGACGAGTTCGAGAGGTATGGATTCGAAAGGTCCCATTCGAGAGGTTAAGTTTCAGGTGGTAGGCTTCCATTGGATACATTCGAGAGGTACCCATTCGAGATATGAAGTTTAAGGTGGAGGGGTTCCATAGGACATGTTCGAGAGGTACCCATTCGAGAGGTGAAGTTTGAGGTGGAAGGGTTCCATTCGATCCATTCTAGAGTTACCTATTCGATAGGTACCGTTCGAGAGGTCTTATTCGAGAGGTGTTGTTTCAGGTGGAGGGGTTCCATTGGACGTATTAGAGAGGTACCTATTCCAGAGGTACCAATTTGAGAGGACCCATTCGAGAGGTGAAGTTTCATGTGAAGGAGTTCCATTGGATAGGTTCGAGAGGTACCCATTCGAGAGGTGAAGTTCCAGGTGGAGGGGTTCCATTGGATAGGTTCCAGAGGTACCTATTCAAGAGGTTAAGTTTCAGGTGGAGGGGTTCCATTGGATCCATTCGAAAGGTACCCATTCGAGATATGAAGTTAAAGGTGGAGGGGTTCCATTGGACTATTTCGAGAGGTACCCATTCGAGAGATGAAGTTTGAAGTGGAGGGGTCCATTCGATCCATTCAAGAGGTACCTATTTGAGAGGTTTCGATTCGAGAGGTACCGATTCGAGAGGTCCCATTCGAGAGGTGTAGTTTCAGGTAGAGGGGTTCCATTGGACGTGTTCGAGAGGTACCCATTTGAGAGGTACCTATTCAAGAGGTACCGATTCGAGAGGTCCAATTTGAGAGGTGTACTTTCAGGTGGTGGGGTTCCATTGGATCCATTCGAGAGGTACCCATTTGAGATATAAAGTTTAAGGTGGAGGGGTTCCATTGGACGTGTTCGAGGGGTACCCATTCGAGAGGTACCCATTCGAGAGGTACCCATTCGAGAGGTACCCATTCGAGAGGTACCCATTCGAGAGGTACCTATTCGAGAGGTACCGATTTGAGAGGTCCCATTTGAGAGGTTATGTTTCAGGTTGTCGGGTTCCATTGGATCCATTGGAGAGGTACCCATTCGAGATATGAAGTTTAAGGTGGAGGGGTTCCATTGGACGGGTTCGAGAGGTTCCCATTCGAGAGGTGAAGTTTAAGGTGGAGGGGTTCCATTGGACGGGTTCGAGAGGTTCCCATTCGAGAGGTGAAGTTTGAGGTGGAGGGGTTCCATTGGACGAGTTTGAGAGGTACCAATTTGAAAGGTCCTATTCGAGAGGTTAAGTTTCAGGTGGTAGGGTTCCATTGGATCCATTCGAGAGGTACCCATTCGAGATATAAAGTTTAAGGTGGAGAGGTTCCATAGGACATGTTCGAGAGGTACCCATTCGAGAGATGAAGTTTTAGGTGGAGGGGTTCCATTCGATCCATTCTAGAGTTACCTATTCGAGAGGTACCGCTTTGAGAGGTCTCATTCGAGAGGTTTTGTTTCAGGTGGAGGGGTTCCATTGGACGTGTTTGAGAGGTACCCATTCGAGAGGTACCGATTCGAGAGGCACCGATTCGAGAGCACCCATTCGAGAGGTGTAGTTTCATGTGGAGGAGTTCCATTGGATCCATTTGAGAGGTACCCATTCGAGGGGTGAAGTTCCAAGTGGAGGTGTTCCATTGGATAGGTTCGAGAGGTACCCAGTCGAGAGGTGAAGTTCCGGGTGGAGGGATTCCATTGGATGGGTTCGAGAGGTACCTATTCAAGAGGCTAAGTTTAAGGTGGAGGGGTTCCATTGGATCCATTCGAGAGGTACCCATTCGAGATATGAAGTTTAAGGTGGAGGGGTTCCACTGGACGATTTCGAGAGGTACCCATTCGAGAGCTGAAGTTTGAAGTGGAGGGGTCAATTTGATCCATTCGAGAGGTACCTATTTGAGAGGTACCGAATCGAGAGATCCCATTCGAGAGGTGTAGTTTCAGGTGGAGGGGTTCCATTAGACATGTTCGAGGGGTACCCATTCGAGAGGTACCCATTTGAGAGGTACCTATTCCAGAGGTACCGATTCCAGAGGTACCGATTCCAGAGGTCCCATTCAAGAGGTGGAGTTTCAGGTAAAGTGGTTCCATTGGACGTGTTCGAGAGGTACCCATTTGAGAGGTAAATTTTGAGGTGGAGAGGTTCCATTCGATCCATTCAAAAGGTACTTATTTGTGAGGTACCGATTCAAGAGGTACCTATTCGAGAAGTACCGATTCGAGAGGTACTTATTCGAGAGGTACCGATTCGAGAGGTCCCATTCGAGTACCTCTCAAACACCTCTAATGGAACCCCTAACCTTAACCTCTTGAATTTTCTAATGAAACCTTCACCTCTCAAACCTACTATGGAACATTCACCATTCGAATCCATACCTCTCAAACCTCTGCTCCAACCCATTACCTCTGGAACTTCCACTGGAACCTTCGCATCTCGAATCTGCACCTCTCGAACCCCTCCACTTGAACCCTCTCCACCTGAACCTTCACCTCTCGCCATCTCCACACTTCAATTACATGTATAATTGGTACATTTATAGCTTAAATTACTGCTCTTTTAACATTCCTATAGAATTTCTATAATTTGTTATCAAACTCACTGCGCAACGCACGGTGTAACCAAACTAGTTGTTTACAATGAGTCTGTTTTAGTTGTCTGTTTCCAATCAAAATAAATATGAGATCTAATGTATTTGCATATACCAGAAAATTACATGTCTAGGGTTTAGTCCAGTCTGATATGTTCAGAGATTAAAGTAATAACGTTTTAAGTCGTTTTATTTAAATGGTCCAGAACATCATTTTAAACTTGAATAGAATAAACAAAGTTACTCCCTCCGTCCCAATTCAAGTTTCACTTTTTTTACTTTTAACAGTTGACTTAAAAAATGTTTGATCCTTAATATCTTGGGTAATATGCAAATATAACCCTATATGTTAGAGAAAGTGCATATTTAACTCTGAGTTATTTTGTAGTGCAAATATAACCCTACCTATTATACATAAGTGCAAATATAACCCTAAAGCTAGTATTCCGGCATTGACTGGCCATTTCCGGTCATTGACCAACTAGAAATGACCAAAATGCCCTTCTAACCTAATATAAAATTTGAAAAGACAAAAATGTCCCTAGAGCCCTCTGAAACCACCACCGCCTCCTCTGCCCTCTAAAATTGCCGCCATGGAAAAATGCCACAGCCATCGAAAAATGCCACCACAATTTGGTTCTTAAAAAGTCTATGCTCTCATCCTCTGGATCCACTTTTCTTGTCTACTGCAGTAAATTCCTCACATCCTTCTCATTGAAGGGAAAATACCCAGGCTGAACACACCTCTCAAGCTCACTCGTAAGCCATTTGCCCACACCATTTTTACCCTCCGTGCGATGACGCCGAATTAAAAAGCCACAATGTTTGGCAAAATCGTTGTAAAACCCATGAGTGGCAAACCTCTGTCCAATGTAAGGCACCACATCACTTACTGCTTCTAAGGATATCCTCATTGCATCTGGAGATTCCTCCATGCTGCTTGCATTCTCAAAAGAAAGAGACCTATGATCCAGGTGCTCGTCATAAACCAGCGGTGGCAAACACGAATCGAAACATGCCACCGGAAAATGCCATCCAAATCTCCTTCGCTGCTGCCTGAAACCCTAGCCACGTGAATCGGTTCTTCTCCTCACCGCTGTCATTCTTCTCCACTGTTGCGACCTGAAACCACCGCCGCCTAAAACCCTAGCCAAACGAATCTGCCTACCCCAACCCATCCCTCTCACTACTGCCATTCTTCTCCACCGCTGATTCGTGTTTTTCTCCGACCACCGCCCGCAGTGGATCGCTCTAATGAGGAAGTGGGATTTTCCACCGCCGATTCATATTCACCATCAACCATCCGCCGAAACCCTAGGTCCACGCCACTTCCGGCAATGCTTAGCCAAGCGCCAGAAAATTGATGAAAGTGCAGAGCGTGATTGAAGTTTGGCAATTAAAATTACAGAAAATGGAAGATAAGAAAACGAAGAAGATAAATGAAGAAGAAAATGGGGTGGGGCAAAACAATTTTAATGCTTTTTCAATTTTTATTTTTTTACAAAGGGGCAAAATAGTCTTTTCACCCAATTCCGGTCTAAATCTTCCAGAGAAGGTTATATTTGTACATAACCTCAATATCTAGGGTTATATTTACACTTTCAATTATCGCAGAGTTATATATGCACTTTCGTGAATTATATAGGGCTATATATGCACTTTACTCTAATATCTTTCACTAAGGGTAATTAAAAGTTGTGAAATTTTGATATTTTGAAAATTTATGTTATAACGAATCTAACAATGTATCACACACTAGTATTCATACTTATATACCAACTCAATTTTAGGGTTAAAGTAAAAAAATTTTAACTAAATGAATAGTTAAATTGCAGATTGAATTGGAATAGGGAGAGTAGGTCTCCGTTGAACTTGATTAGAATAAACAAAGTCATGCCTCGACAGATAATCATGTTATAGAAAAGTTTGAAAGAATAGAAAAGGTAGGTTTCTTTTACTTGTATTTCACTAAATACATTATGTGATACAAAATTTAATTCAAGATGATTCCTTTTAGTCACTGTTATACGTACCTTGTGCGATAAATGATAATTTACTTCATGGAGTGTACAAATGTCGTTTATAAGAAAATACGTCTCCAATGAATGATGGACTTTCTATGTTGCATTCAATTTATTGTTCTGCCATAGAGTTTAAACCATGAAATGTCAATATCGTAAATTTATATGTGGAGATCATGTACACCAGAGCCACAAGAAAAAATTTATGTCTTCCTTCCATCATATTCATGGTCAAGAAAAAATAGCATTTGCTCAAAGTTTTTTTATGACTTGTCTATTTCAAGACTTCAATTCTGTGTAAGAATTGTACTATTTAACACTAAATCAAAATATCATACCGCGTATTGTTTAGTTACTGTTTAGTTTTTGCTAAGAAATTAAACAAAATTCCGAGTACTAAATAGATAAATTAAACAAAAACATTCTACATGCAATAACCTAGAGTAAAGTGCATTTCTAATCATCAAACTATTCTTAAACGTGAAAGTCCAGGAAATGCGAAATGTTTATAAGCTTATGGACATGTCAGAAACATGCTTGCAATTAATATAAAAAAAAAAAAGAAGGAAACATTGGGCCAATAAAATCATGTCCAAGATTCTAATTCAGGCCTCAACCAGTTATTCTCCAATGCCAATGTAGCCTCCTGATGACGCTGCGGAGTTCAATTTCAGCCTCCACGGCCGCGCATAGTTGTCTGCTCCGCCTCAAATGAGCCCATGCCCACGCTTGAAATCAGGTCCTCTCTTCATTGTACTAATTCAGACTATTCAGTAATTCTGACAAGATGTATTTTGCGTAAGTAATATTGTATTGCTGACAGAAATATATAGAGTACAATAAGGTAACAGAATATGAGTAGAACTCTAGCTTAGTCAACATGACTTATCTAGAATCAATTATAATCTAATTAGAAATATGATTTACTCTAACATTACCCCTCAAGTGAAGCGTCAGATGTTCAGTGACGCAAAGCGTGGATCGGAAGAACCCAAAGAGGGGACGAGAAAGCCCTTTGGTGAAGATGTCGGCAATTTGAAGACCAGTGGAGACATGGGCAACACGCAGCTTGCCAGAAGCCACCAACTCACGAACAAAATGATAGTCAATATCAATATGCTTGGCCCACTTCTGAGCAACCGGATTTTGAGCTAAGAAAATGGCACAACTGTTGTCACATAACAGCAATGGGGAGCTCGAAAGCGGAAGACGAAGGTCGCGAAGCAAATGAGTCAACCAGACCATCTCCGAGGTAGTGTTTGCAAGAGCTCGATACTCGGACTCAGTGCTGGATCGAGAGACGGTAGGTTACTTCTTGGCACTCCAAGAAACAAGATTTCCACCAAGAAAGACTACATATCCATACGTAGATCGACAAGTCTCAAGACAACGAGCCCAATCAGCATCCGAATACCCCAAGACCTCAAGAGTACTGGCCGAGCAAAAAGTGAGGCTAGAATGGAGAGTGCCTCTAACGTAGCGAAGGATCCGAGTGAGTGCGGCATGATGGTCAGTACGAGGATCCTGAAGAAACTGACTGACTGTGTTGACCGCAAATGCCAGATCAGGACGAGTAATCGTCAGATACTGGAGGGCACCAACAAGGGATCGATACAACGTCGGATTCTGAAATGACAGACTGGTGGAGCTGTGTAACTGCGAACCAGAAACAAAAGGGGTAGAGACCGGGACCTCATCGGACATACCTGCACGAGTGAGAATATCCTGAGCATACTTAAATTGACCGAGAAGCAGACCTGAAGTAGTAGGTGATACTTCTAAGCCAAGAAAGTAATGGAGAGCACCCAAATCCTTAATAGCAAACTCCCGATGTATCCGATCAATAAACTTTCAAAGAAGCTCAGAGTCATTATCTGTGAGAATAATATCATCAACATAGACCAGGAGATAGAGCAAGGACGAGCCTCGAGAGAGAACAAAATTGGAAATATCGGTAGAACTGCACTAAAACCCGAGTTGAGATAAATAGGTGCTAAACCGCTGGAATTATGCTCGAGGTGCTTGCTTAAGACCATAAATGGCCATTCGCAAGCGGCAGACATAATCAGGATAAAGAGAGTCCTTGTAACCAACCGGTTGTGCCATATAGACCGGAGTATCAAGAATACCATTCAAGAAGGCATTCTTGACATCCAACTGATGAAGAGGCCAGGACCACACAGTGGCAATGGCAAGAACGGTCTGGACAGTGGAGGTCTTGACAACCGGACTAAAAGTATGATCAAAATCAAAGCCCGTAATCTGAGAGAACCCATGCGCAACAAGGAAAGCTTTGTGATGATCAACCGTACCATCAAGATGATACTTCAGCCGGTAAACCCATTTGGAGCCAACAATGTTGACACCAGAAGGACGTGGAACAAGGTCCCAAGTATGTTGTCCCCGTAAGGCAGCAATCTCCTCATTCATCGCAGCAACCCAAGATGGGTCCTTCAACACCGAATGATAATCGGTGGGCTCTGACTGAGCGAGAAGGGCAGCAAGTAGACCATGGGCCACAAGACCAGAATAGTCTCAGCGCGGAACAACCCCAGTGGAAGATCGAGTGGCCATGGGATGAGTACGACACCGCGAACAAGAAGCCGGAGGAGAAGGAATCGGAGAGGGCGCCAGGGACTGAATATCGGAGGTGGCCGAAGATGATGCAGCAGAGAGAGGAGAGCTGGCCACCGGTGACTGGGATGGGATGGACAGGTCAACAGCCGATGGAACAAATTTCGTCGAGCAAATAGAGTCGGGCATAGGAGATGGCTGATCAGAAGTTGAGAGGGGCAGACCACAGCTGCCATAGCATCCAGAAAAATAGCAATGTCCACAGTTGAGAGAGCAGAGCCAGTGGCTGAGGTCGAAGACGAGGCAAAAGGAAAGCAGCCATCATCGAAGCGTGCATAACGAGTGACAAAAATCTTGCCAGTAGCAGGATCAAGGCAGCGAAAGCCCTTATAATGACAGGTGTAACCGATGAAAACACAAGGAATGCTTCATGGAGATAACTTGTGAGGGGCCATAGGACAAACATGAGGAAATACTTGACAACCAAAGGGATGGAAGTTCAAGTAGGTCGGATCACGATGATAAAGAAGTCCATATGGAAGTCCCTTGTAACAACGGAGTGGGAAGCCGATTAATGGTGTAAACTGAAGTAGCAAAGGCATCATCCCATCTCGACAGGGGCAGAAGGGAATGAAAGAGCATAGTAAGTCCCATTTTGGCAACATGTTTGTGCTTACTCTCAGCCCGACCATTTTGCTGCGGGGTGTAAGGGCACGAAACTTGATGATGAATGCCTTTGGAGGCAAAATGGGAGCGTAAGTGCGTATTTAAGAACTCAATGCCACCTTCACTTTGAAAAACCTTAATTCTGGACGTAAATTGATCCTCAACTAAGGCCTCAAACTGCAAGTAAGTGTCGACAAACTCGGATTTTTGACGCAAGGGAAAAAACCAGGTAAAGCGAGAATAATCATCCACAAACAAGGCATAATAAGAAAAGCCATTTGAAGAAAAAACTGGGGAAGGCCCCCACAAATCACAATGAATCAAATCCAGGATGTGCGCAGCACGCTTATTATTCTCAAAAAAAGCTAACCGCTGCCCCTTTGCCATAACACATGGAGCGCAAGTATGCAGTTTGGGTGATAAAGAAGAAACTGATAAGAGACCAGACTTCTGTAAACCATAGATGACAGAGGCTGGAACATGCCCCAGCCGAGCATGCCAAAGCTCAAAAGATGCCCGTCCAGTATTCTGCTGCAAGAAGGAAATGAGTGTTGTGCCACCCTTGTCCCAAACGTACAGACCACCTTCACTGTGGCCCTTGCCCACAAATTCCTTGGAAACTTTATTCTGAATCACAAAGTTTCGATCATCAAAAGTAACAAAGACATTTAAATCCCTGGTCAGTTTACTAATGGACAGTAAATTCTTAGTGATGACAGGTACAACTAGAACATCAAACAGTGTCAAAGTATCAAAAATCTGAGAATCACCAATATGAGAAATTGGAACATAAGTACCATTACCAACAGAAACATAGGAATTACCAGAGTAAGGTATGACACTGTCAAGTCCAGACGCAGAGGATGCCATATGACTCGTGGCACCAGAATCAACATACCAGTCGAATGCGCAAGAGTGTGGCTCTATCTGAAGCGAAGCCTAAAAATTGTCAGCCAGGTGCGAGGGATCAGAACGATGAGTCTGTGCTAACATCTTGTAACAGGTAGCCGCATATTGGCCCGGACGACCACACCAAGTACAATGGGGATGGTCACGTCCAAAACTGGCCCCAGTCGTGAACTAACCAAGACCAGAGCCAAACCGACCGCCTCTGCGACCACCAGAATGGAAACCTTGGGGGGCACGGGAACCCCATGCACTGATGCCCCTGGTTGGTGCGTGATCCCAAGAACGTCCGACAAGAGGCTGTTCACCTGCAGAGAATGCCACTGCACCAGAAGCAAGTATCGAATTACCTTGGATATTTTTCAAAAATGCCTCATGATTCTTGGCGCGAGACAAAACATCAGCATAAAGCGGGGTAGGGGAAGAATTAATCAGAGGAGCAGAAAAATCCTTGAACTCAGACCCGAGAGCAGTTAGAAACCAGATGATTTGATCATCATTAGAAGCAGGAGAACCCATAAGGGATAACTGCTCAAAAATATCTTTAAACTATAAGTGAAGTTCATGAACAGTATCACTCTTACGTATACCATAGGCATCGGCTCGAAGACGAAGAATAGTGGAAGTGTTGCTGGTCTAAAAATTAGCACAAAAACCGTCCCAGATATCCTTGGTAGTCACACACAAAGTCGGAAGCTCGGAGAGGGCCTCGGGAGAAAGAGAGGAGAACAGTAGGATACAGACCCTCTGGTCTTCATCCATCCAGAGATCATAAGCATCCTTGGCCATATTGTAAGCCGCCTGAGCAGCCGCGCGATCAGGGGGTGGAGCGCGGAAGGCAGTGGCAAAGGAGGAAGACGTTGAACTAACCGTCGGTAGAGTGGGAAGAAGAGGGCATGGAATCGACCCATCAAGATATCCAAAAATCCTTTGAGGGTGAAGAACGTATTCAATCTGGCATTTCCAGAGAAGAAAATTGGTCTTATTGAGTTTAATTTGTAGCATCTGAAGAAGAGTATTAAACGATAATTTTTCACTGGCCATGATGAGAACGGAAGAAGGAGTTCGGCCGCTAGAGGAAGAAGAAGGAGAAGCGGCGGCCGGAAAAAAAATTTAGGTTTTAGAAGGTAAATCAGAACACTGCTCTGATAGCATGACAAGATGTATTTTGCGTAAGTAATATTGTATTGCTGACAGGAATATATAGAGTACAATAAGGTAACAGAATATGAGTAGAACTCTAGCTTAGTCAACATGACTTATCTAGAATCAATTATAATCTAATCAGAAATAGGATTTACTCTAACAAATTCTAATGCTTCCACGCTTCTCTGAGAACTCGGAATGTCCTACTGTGATTTGCAGTTCTTGTCACCTATAGATAATGGCTCAATTGCTTGCTTATATTGTTCATCTGTCATTTTTTATTGACTTCCCAGTTACATGTACACTTACCAATTTGATTGAAACATCAATTTATAGATATTTTGACGAACAATGTGATGTGATTTCTGCATCTTTAGTCTTCTCTTCAATGGAAAGTTCCTGATTTCTCACCTTTTCCCTCTAATGGATCATCTGTTGCAGTCCGTAGAGAGATATTCCTTGGGCTCTTATTCTGTGCCATGACATTCACCATTTAGTTCTTTGGTTAGGGTACACCTGATATCTAGTTCTGCAAGCTCATTTCCTTCATTGTGAATCAATTCTTTCTCGGTGCTAGTTTCAAAAGAAGCATATGTTGCCTCGTATACAATATTTCCATATGTATTTGTGCTGTCAATTTTTCCTTCGGTGCTGGTCAGAGTTGGCTCTTCATTTTTTTTTCTTCTCTTTTTTGTTGATTGTTCGTTTTGAATTCCGACCTGTATCTGTTTACTTATATGTTGCACCTGTTAGTATTCAATGTGTACTTGTTTGTTGTATTATCTATGACTTTTTGTTTTCATTTGTTGTTAGTTGTATGTTTTGAATAATGAGTTGCATCTGTTTGCTTATATGTTGCACATGTTAACATTCAATGTGTACTTGTTAGTTGTACTATCTATGGCCTTTTGTGAATGAATTTTTTTTCTTTTCTTTTTTGCTGATCGTTCGTTTTGAATTACGAACTGCATATGTTTACTTATATGTTGCATATGTTAGTATTCAATGCGTACTTGTTAGTTGTACTATCTATGAATTTTTTTCATTTGTTGTTAGTTGTACGTTTTGAATAACGAGTTGCATGTGTTTGCTTATATGTTGCATCTGGTAATATTCAATGTATACTTGTTAGTTGTACTGTCTACGACCTTTTGTTTTCATTTGTTGGTAGTTGTACGTTTTGAATAATGAGTTGCATTTGTTTACTTATATGCTGCATCTCGGATGCCCCTTAATACTTTTTTAGCAAGCTAGAACTTTTCTCCTCGACCATGAAACACTAATTGTGTGGCACCTAATTATATGTTGAGATGAGGAATCCATTGGAATTGCATGTTGTGTGACACAGGCAGTTTGTTGGTGTGACAAAAACTTGGGTCAGTTCCTGTGCCAAGATAATAGGACCTCCCTGAGATGCAAAAAGTTGTTCCCGCTTCATCAAATTGACAATGTAGGTCATAAATTTCTCCACGTAAAACTGAAATGGCCGGCAGCATATTAGCATTCACAAGGCAGCATACCTTGAAAGGCTCTCAGTCTATCCGGAAAACAGTTCTGTGAACATAATGCAACCTGACAGGCACTCCTCTACAAATAATAGGTCTTGTAACAAAACGTAAGGCAGCAAATACATTAGTGGTTCCAGGAGAAACTAGAAAGGCATAATCGAAGTTCCATTCAGCAGCGACAATGGGGCCGATTCGAAGCAGTAAATAAATGCCAGCTTTGTGAACAATGTTGCAGAACTTGACGAGATCATACCTTCCTCCAAAGTAATACTGAAATAATGGCACTAAAATGAGGAATGAAACAGTTAAAAAAAAGGTAATGTTGAGAAAAATGGAGGTACATACATCATCAGGCTCAGGCTATTGGCCAATTTTTAGCACATTAAAGTTCTAAACTTCTATCATAAAGACCAGCATTGAAATGCCACACTGACAGTTGAAGTAGAATCAAAAGATCGTATAAAGTGCTAGGTACCACCACATAAGAAATGCTAAGATAAGATTACATGTTCTCATACATGTAAAATCATGGGAAAAACAAGCATGATTGCAAATAAACACAAAGATTCTATGTAACTGCACATACCTTGCTTTAAGAAGCAGCGGAATTGTAAAAACTTCTAGACTATTATAAACAGAAGAAAAATAACTTTCCTCATTTTTAGGATGATAATGCTCAAGTGAAGAGGGATTTCCAAACTCTCTTCATTTATGTGAGAAATGTAGCCAACCATCTTGAAGAGGAGAAATTTAGGAAGATTCGCCTCACAAGTCCAGCATTCCGGGTACAGCTACAGTTTTTTATCTTCGCCACTTCGAAAGAATAATAGACAAAACTAAAAACTTGCTCCATCTCATTTTGACATCAGAACAAGGTAGGTAGATTTAAAGATGGCGTCAAGTTTCTCGAACTCTCTGGGTTTGAGAAACATGGAGAGTTTCTAATCCTACCAAGAGAGAAAGTTGATTCAGCCATATTCAAGGAAGCTTGGGATGCTTTGCATTCCACTCTTACCAATCCCTTTTTTGGACTTCTATCAAGGTAATATAGCCATATCATTCTGTCATTTCATGGCGCTAAATGACCACCAAACTTTGAAATCAGTTGTATTAAACGAGTTGCATTTGTGAGCAGGATCGATGCAGACTCGAATTCAAACAAATGAAGACCTGGACTAGTTAAATGATACAGCATAACTAAACATCAACAAGTATGACAACTGAAAAACATCCCTTATGCTACACGGCCTTCAAATTGAATTGTAGTCGAAATTCCGTATCAAACAACTCTAAAGTTTGAATCATCTTTATGGTTTCTGTTTTTATATGCTCAATCACAGCCAAACGATTCATGTTTTATAAAATAATAGAAATGCTGCTAAAATGATACAAAGATTACCATTTGACTTGGAGATTCAACTGAATATTCAAATCGACAAATGAAAACAAAAAAAATTAAGGCCTGTAAAATCGAACATGAGCATACTTAACCAACAACAAAAGAAACACAATCCAATAAAAATTAAATTTGTTAGCTTACAAGTGACTTAAAAATATAGCATTTGAGCAGGTTTGCAAGTTCGTCTAAACTTCTAGACGAACCATAGCATATTCTGGGCAATCTAGGTTCAGGTTTCATCAAAATGCAAAAGGCGCAAAAGAACCTTGCAATTCAAATAGACATAACATCAAACACCTGAAGTGCACTAACATTTCCCTACATTTCCACACCAAATTCCAAGAATTAAGAACATGAAAAGCAATAAACCGACATGTTGCTCTGGGATGAAACCATTTTTTGCCCCTCGCAAACACGATCCCATGCTCATACAAGCATACATATATTATTTATTCTCTCCCTCCAGAACCTTCAAACCGTCGGGAGCAAGCGAGGTGGCGGGCGGATGCTTCAGGGGTATCATTTTGACGCTCCAGAGAGTGTTGGACATGGAGCTGGCGGCGGAAGAGGAGGAATCAGCTCCGGCGACACCCAAGTTCTAAATCAGCGGCACGTTGAGGAGAAGGAAGAAGCGCAATTAACTTGGAACCTTATGACCCGGAAGTTAGATGGATCTATCCGCGAATTTTGTTATATCATTTAATTGCACATTAGTCTCTGATCTGTCCATAAGTTTATGGACGGGCCACCTGTCAGGAGATCCACCCATCTTAAATTCCACTTTTGATCATCGAACAATTTTTCAACTAGCTTAAATTGGTGAACTTACTAAAATACTAACTTTTGTATATTATCTTCATGTTCTTGACTATTAACTCTTTAGCTCTTGATGAAATTGAAATAATTCACTTCATTTATGGATAAATTATTGTTAAAATTGATATCTATGAGGGATAATGATAGCTTAGAATCATTATGCGAAGGAACATCAAACTTGAAAGTTGTGATTTGCCAAAAGAAAAAGAGACATTAAAATCTCAAATTTCTGGGGTCTATTTCATTTCTTATTTTATTATAGCTCGATTCTGAGTTGTTGGACTGGGACCAAACAGAAGGCCTACTTAATCAATTTATTTGGACTATTGCAGCTTTGTCAATAAATGGGCTTTGACAAGTGAAGATCGATAAGGGGTCCAGTTACGTTATTCAAGTTTCAACTCTTGCGAAACGCTGTAGATATTAAAAAACCACCATTTCTTCAAATAAAAGCCAAAAACTGTAATATTTTAAATTTTTATTTTTAAAAAAAAGATGGTTTTGGGGCCATATTTTGTAGGCTTGGTAATAATGCAGTTTGACGGCAGCTGTCTTGGCCCACATGGAGTGGAAGTAGTATTGAGGATCCTAAAAAACTTGTCCATTTGGGGTCTCCTATAAGGGCCGTCACAACAGCCCATGGGCCCCATTCACTTAGGGCATTAACAGTGTTGCTCAATCATGCAACTAACCAAGTAATGAGATGGGATTGGGAAAACCTTACAAGTTTAGTTTTGTAATTTTCTAAAAATAAATAATTCACTATTTCAATGCGCTCGTGGAAGTGATATCGAGTCGAGTTGAGATAGAATATTATTGTGTTCAAGCTTGGTTCGATTACTTGGTTTCTGGGTTTGAGTTCGAGTTTGAAAAGGATTAAGTAATTGAAAAGAATGTGTGAGTGCAAGACTTGTGGTGACTTCATTGTCACATTATATTAAAGTTAATTTAACTTCTTGCCATATTTCTACCTCCTTGGATGCAACTTCTTGCCATATTTCTACCTCCTTGGATGCAACTTCTTGCCATATTTCTACCTCATTGTCACAACTAGGATGGGTGCCTCGTTGTGGTGAATACTTTGCTGGTGCAACTTATGAAGGAAAGTTATTCTAACTGCGGTCAGAAGTAACTTCTTGAACGATAAAGAGAGCAACGTTATAGAATATGATAATGCGTATTGTTGGGCATTATCATAAGAATCCATTTGTTCTTTTTATACCGGCACCTTTTTTCTTTTTCTCTTTTGTATGGGCATACTTAAACAAGTTGAATATGAGTCGGGTAATATGGGTAGTTAAACATGTGGGTATTACCTATTTTTACCCGTATTATGACGGGTCAAAAATGTGTCAGGTAAGAAACGGATTGAGTTGAAACCTGCTCAACCCACAGGTCGATAATCACTCAACCCGCGGGTTAAAATGAGTAAATTTACAGATTTTAATCCATATATTGAGTCGTATGGGCTTATATACCAAATCATGTGGGTAAACTCGTTTATTGACACATATGGATGTATATACCTACCTATATGGGTAAATATGCGGGTCTCAACCCATTTATTGATCTAGATGAATTTATATACCAACCGAAATGAATAAATCCATGAGTTTCAACTAATTTTTTTATTCATATGGGTAAACTCATAAGTTTCAACCCATATATTGGCATAAACATGCGGTCAACTCGCACGCCCAACCTACCTGATCCATAATTTTCAATTGCCCATTTGACCTATTACCAATTACCACTTTTACCCATATTCAACTGAATTTAAAAATATACAACCCGCTTAATCAGTCGATTGCGGGTTTATGTTACCACCCTTATACAACCCCTTTGGTGGTTTTTCTTTTGTAATTTCAATTGTTCATTTTACTTTTCTTTAAATTATATAAATTTAGTTCCATTCACTCATATTTCGTTCATTATAAATTTAATACTAAATTGAAAGTGTCCTTGGAGCAGAGAGAGTATAAGCATACTCATATGATGAGTAAAGGAAATCGTATAGGATATAGGCTAGGGTTTAGACTCTTCTAGAATACAACTTGGGCTGAAAACATAAATGGGCCCAACACGTAAATATTAATATACCATGCATCAAGTCTGAACGATTTAAAAAGTTGTTGGCTAAACAATTTTTGCGATCATCCAATTATGTCATGAAAATCATTATGATAACTAATTTTCATTTTAATTATTTTTGATATTGAACTTTCGTTACAAAATAATTATGGCCGTTGAGGCAAATTTATTTACTCCCTCGGTCTCAACCCAAATTACTCACATATTTTATGACACTATTATTTATCGAATTTTGACTGCATATTTGAATAGATGTATGAGAAATAATATCGTATGTGATATTGTTCAATTCGTCGTAACAAATAGTTTCTAGAAAGTAACTTTTTGTTTGTCGTTATTGTACTTAGCTAAACATATTAACAGTCAAACATGTGTCTCGAACGGTGTGCAATAATTGGACTGCAATTTGGGCTGGGACGAAGAGAGTATCAAAATTTAGATCTTTTCTTATCACATGTGATTTGAGCTGTCAATTCAGTTATTTGGGTTGGAATCAAGTTCGGGTTCAAACGGGTCAAGTTGAAACGGGTCAAAATCTATTTTTTGGGTCGAGCCGGGTCGGGTTGGGTTGAAATGAATCGAAATCCATTTGTCGGGTCAGGTCGGATTGAAACGGGTTCGATTGACCCATATAATTTAGACATACTGATACTAGTGTAAGATAACTCTAATGTATAACTAATTATTAAGATTATAGAAATAATATTTTCCTAGTTGATCATAGATCGAGTTATGTACATCATTTTCTCGGGTTGAATCGGTTACAAGTTGATTATGGGTCTGATTGAATCAAGTTCAAGTTGAAACGTATTCAATTGAATCGTGTTTGGTTCGGAATAAGATTTTGGGTTTATTAGGTCATGTCGGGTTAGAGTCCAGATTATTAGGTTAGAATCAAGTTTCGGGTTGAGTCCGGGTCGAGTCGGATCCGGATTTGGACCCAGATTATCAAGTTAGAATCAGGTTTTGGGTTGAGTTCAGGTCGAGTCAGATTCAGGTTTGGGCCCAGATTATCAAGTCAGAATCGGGTTTTGGATCGAGTCGGGTTCAGGTCAATATTTTGCAGATCAGGATAAGGTTCGGGTTGAGTTCAGGTCGAGTCGGGTTCGGGTTTGGGTCAATATTTTATGGGTCAAGATCAGGTTCGGGTCGAGTCAAATTCGGGTTCAAGTTAATATTTTGTGAGTCAGGATCGAATTTGAGTTGAGTTCGGTCAAGTCAATCCAGGTCGAGTCAGAGATTGACAGCTGATAAAATAAAAAATAAAGTTTTTTTTCTATGTGAAATTACGAATTAGATATCTACATGTCCAACATTGGTCTGGTCTAAGTGGTTCAATAGGATATGGTTCCACATGGTTACCGGTTGCAAGCGGCCAAATTGGTCGAAAATCCTCCGGGTGAGCGTTTACCATCTGACTCTGACGATGACAAGAGGTGAAGGGAGAGACCGTGAGGGTGTCAGAGGCAAGCTGTGAAGATCAATTGGCGGCAGCAAGCTAGAGATCGGAATTTGAGTAGAGACTTATAAGAATAGGGTTGAACAGATGGTCTGGGTGATGGAGGAGGCTGCCTGAGTTGAAGCCGCCGGGAACCTCCCCTGCAGCGGCATCATAAGAATATAGTTTGTTAGAAGTGTTAGGAGTGTGTTTGAAGTAGAGGGAGGTATTGGAAATACTATGTATAATTGATTTTACTAATCAATTGATTGTTCATCTAACATTGCATTTATCGAGAGATGTGCTATAGAAGGATGGCGGTTTTTTCAAAAAATAAAATTACTAATTTTTATACGTTGCCATATGAAAATATGGGTTAAATTAGAATTATACAAGGGTAAAAAATTTTATTTACAATATTAAAAATTTATTATGCAATATGCAGTAGTTATAAGTTTATGATCCGATTAATGCAATCCAAAAATTTTATCTTGATTTTTTAATTTACAATTTAAACACTGATCTTTCCATAATTTATGGAAGCACCGTCTTTCAAGAGACAGACTCTTTAAGGAAACATTAACCTAATGTTAAAACTTATTTATTTTTTATTTTTATAGAAATCAAAGAGTTAAGTGTCGAAATAACCTTATGTTTAGGTCGAAAGTGTCAATCTAACCCTGTAAATTTTGAAAGTGTAAATGTGACCTTATTATTTCGAAAGTATCAATCTAACTCTAACAACCGAATTGTGGATGTAATTCTTTAAAATAACCATTATACCCCTTTAAGAAAATGGAAAATAAAGAAGAACAATATTACCCTTATGTCTTCTTCTTCTCTTTTCCACAAAATTAGAAAACCCCAAAAATTCCCCAAATAAAAAAAACCATCTCATCTTCTTCACAATCTTGCTTTGTCATATTCTTCACCATCATGGGCGGAACTACTAATACAAGTAGTAGGGCTTCAGCCCTACCTGAGTTGTCAGTGGGAAGGTAGTAGTAATGGAAGGCGCGTCGCTTGATTAGGAATCCGCTTCTCCCCCGTCTCTGTCTTCCGCGCCGCAGGCCTGTCGGAGTATTAATTAGCCTACCCGAAAGAAAAGTTTCTGGTTCCGCTACTGTTCACCATCTCGCTTTTTCATCTTCTTCACAAAAATGACTGAGGCCTTATAGTAGCAAAGATGCGGTGACACGTTCTCCTCCAAATAAATCATCTCCTCCTAAAAACTACTATGCAGATATGTCTGCTCCTTAGGGAATATAAAGTTCCCTCGCGTGTACCTACACGCACTCACGACGAGGCTGAGGCTACCATCGAAGTCCATCGTCGGAAGAATGGCCTTACCAGCTTCATGGTCCCACACGTCTTTATGATGATCTTGATCGGGCAGACAAAAAAACTCGACACCAATAACACGTAGGCATCGAGGCGGTCGATTGGGTCGAGGTGGCTAGGGTTTAGATGGTGGCGGGCGGTGGTGTTTTATGGGTTTCTAGGTTTAGAACAGGATGAGCGGGATGGTGGCAGGCGATGGTATGGTGACAGGAATGTGGCGAGCGGTTGTGAGATGGTGGTAGGTGATGGCGCGACAGTGAGGTGTGGTGGATTAGCGGTGGTGGGTAAGGGTTGAATAATTTATATAAATCCAGTTTTAAGCTGAGGGGTATTTTTGTCATTTTAGATTAGGTCAATGCCTGAATTCGTTCGGTCTAACGATGAAATAGTGCAAGTTGGATATATCGGCACAATTGTTCATAAATTTAACGTTGGAATCGCACTTTTAGATTTTACAGGGTTAGATTAACACTTTTAGAAAATAATAAGGTTAATTTTGTATATTTCCCAAAATCAAATATTCATAGATACTAGGAAAACATTTGAGTGAAATACAACACTCACTCCATTTAACACACCCTTTTTGTGCATGATATTATTCATTGTGCAAATGGTTGGTGTGAGACTCTTAACCACCCCCCATTGTATAACTCTTAACATGCCCTTCATGTACAATGATATTATTCATCGTGCAAACAGTTGGTGTGGGACTCTTTACCACCCCTCAATGAAGGACTCTTAACACACCATTCATGTACAGTGATATTATTCATCGTGCAAACGGTTGGTGTCGGACCCTTAACCATCCCTCAGTGTGGGACTCTAAACACACACCCTCACTTGAACATAAAGGGGATCATGGTGCCCTTAGTGTGAGACTCTTAACGCACAAACCATTGATGTGAGATTCCTAACACCCTCTCAGTATGAAACTTTTAACACACCCTCACGTGGACAAAAAGGGGGATCACAACTCCTTAGTGTGGCCTCTTAATGCGCAAGCGATCGATGTGAAACGCTAAACCAACCTCTTCAAGAGGACAGCAAGAGAATCATAGCCCCACGGTGTGAGACTCTTAACACACTCTCTCACGTGGACTGAAATGGAATCACAGGCCAAACGTTAGGAATATACGTCCAATCGATCAATCAGAGCAACATTGGACTCTGATATCCACACAATCATTAATCTACCTTTTGAACTCGGGCCATTAATCATAAATACATTGTTGGACATATATTGATTATATCATGCGAAAAATTAAATAAAAAAATTGAACCAGCAATTAACATATGCAAGAATAATAAACTTTTATTAATTTTTCAAGCATACAGTCAAAAAGCTTAATTTACAAATAATCAAAGCATAAATCATGTTTCAAGTAATCACAAAGTGATGGAGTCAGGAGTAACACTCGCTGCCCTTGAAACGAATGAGTCCCATCGTGGACATCGCTCCCTAGGATAAAACCATCGCAGGTAACAATTAACACGTAAGAGTTACCTCGGATTCACGCAAGGCCCGAAGGACTATCACCTCGACAGAGCAACAAAAGGAAACTTCGAGAAAGACAGAAATAAGACTCAAGTCTAGAATAAATGAGGAACTTGAGAATGGTATAAACTTTTCTGACTGACTTAGAGGCTCTATTTATACTACTCTAAGAGACCCTAATTGTGGAAATATGATATTCTGATTTTCTGTAATTAGAGAAGAATATTCTCCAATCACCAACTCATCAAATCCGAGACATTCCATGAATACTCGAATCAAATCTACTGGAAAAGGAAGAAATATTTGCACAAATATTCTTCATCGTATTAAACATAGTAAACCGCATATTTATTTAAGACAAGATATCTCACAGAATATGGAAAAAAATTTTCTTATCTCTTAAGAATTACACACAAGCAATTCCATATATACTATGCGGTTGGGCCTTCCAAAGACTTCCATGCGGTCCATATGCATTTTGGACAGTCCAGAGAAAATTACCCGGGCCAATTTTCGCCCATTTTTTTTCTCTTTCAAGAGTGATATTTCAAACATCCATATCTCATTCACCCTTGATCCGTTTTGAGAGTTTAAATAGTCAATTTTATAGTACTCGCGGAGGAGAACCCAAAAATTACATCGACCCAAAATCCATTCAGGTCCCACTCAAACAAAGCCCAAAAGTTGAGGAATTTTAACCTTTTAACCATCATTTTTCAACAATCCCCCACATGAATAGATATTGATGTAGGAATCAGAACAATCATGTCAGACACAGAGTTTGACTTGGTGATAGATTCATTTCGACGGCATAGATGCTGCATACGATAAGTAGGTGTCGCCCTTTGAACTTTCCCTTGAGAGAGTACACTTAGCCCACTGGTTAGGAAGTAGATACGATGTCCTTGAACTTCCCCTACCGCTTGTGTGAACGACAATGCACTTCCCATAGACATCTTTCCTAGCCCTTGCGCTTTCCTCGGTTGTGTCCATTAATCAGGCCATGGCACACGCCTAGTTCTGTAAGGTTTCTAAAGAATTGCGTCCCAACAATTTCCTTTTGAAGCGACCACACTTCTCGCTTACATAGGTGATTCTTGGTGTAAGAGCAGTTCCGTAAACTATTGCGCTCTTTCGAGTACTACATACTCGATGCCTTGAATCATTAAAAGCAATTTAATGCTTAACCTCCATTCACATAATTGTTTCTTCATCATAGGAATAAGACATGAGGTATGAAAACCCCACAGTGATCGCGATGCTTTGTAGTTTAGTTGTCCCATTTGAACCTAGATCTTGGGATCTCCAGTCACATAGGTTGGGTTTCCACGTACGTAACCCACCATTTATTGGAATTAGTCATATTCCTTTCAATGAGTTCTCAACTAACTCTCGATTCAATTTCTTCGTCAAGAAATTAATTCAATCCTTTCGTCAAAGAATCACAACTCTTATCATATTAACCTTATGTAGTCAACATCGATAATTCTCGTAGAGAGTAGTCATCCAATGGTAAAGTGTCTTTGTCGAGACACACCATCATCGATATGGCTTTACGCTACACCAATAAGCATACAAGTGCTTTGGTCATCCTAGGGTATATCTTTCCCAATTTTTGTCCAACACAATGGACATAGATTCCTCTATGAATCTAGCAAGAGAGAATCATTTCTCTACACAACTCAAGCCATATCCACGAGTCTCACACACAGCTTGTTTCCAACAATTATTTCTGGATTACTCGTGTATCATCTTACTATCCATTGTAAGTATTGTCTAATGTGCACTTTAATAAGTACAACAGATTATCAATGACTCTTGAGTTCTCTTCTTAAGAGACACCTCACTTTTACAAAAAGGTAACTCACAATGTTTAGAGTCATTCCATTGAAAACGACATATCTTCAAGAGACTTAATCATCGTATCAAGTTTACTATCAATGAGAAAACCATCAATTTAAAGACATAAATGACATGGTCATTTTTCGTGTCTCTTAGCGTATCCGCCTCATCAAACTCATTAATTTAATATCACTGGCTAAACAACAATTAGTTTGGTCACATGTTGGGTCATTTAGGAGCATTCATTTTTGCTCCATTCAGATTTTAATATCTAAGTCTCCAAATAGCTATTTTGGTCCATCTATTTTGGTCCATTAGATGTACTTCAAGCTTTCACAAAGCCTTGATAACAGGTACCATCACTCTTGGACTCATTCTCGCGTCTGGAGAACACCAACCAAGTACACAAATATACTTACTAATTGTTCAAATCTACTAGTACTTTAGTGATTTGCACTCATGGTAGATCAATCTCTCTATTGATCACCGCTTTCCACAAACGTCATTTCATGGAATCTTGTTTCTTTCGTTGGTTTATCCCCGATCCTTAATGATTCCATCTATTGACCCTTAAGTCCATTTAAGATAAATCAGGAGCTCTAACAAAAACTTCCACAAAATACACTTTCCATCAAGATGTATTTCTAGTTTCTGTGTATTATTTCTTGTGAATTTCAAGAAATTGATAGCACTTCAACATTGTGCATATCTAGTGAAGATACCGTTTAAGTATTCCTTTTACAACCTTCACAATGCGTCAACCCCCACATTCAAAAGAACTTTTAGGATAGCTCTATGAGGAGCTTTATTTTCCTCCTTCTTGGGGTATCTTATTTAAAAGATTGCCAGCCAACTTAAAGGCTCCCCCACATCACTTGATCATTTCTAGCAATTTCCTTAAATCACCATATGACCTTACCAATGTCTACATTGTGAATCACATACCCCAAAGGATTCTATGTATTCACATCATGGTCACAGATAGCCTCATATGTTTTCTATGCATCACGTAAGTGGTTTCGTTAATATACAAACCCAACTTACTAAAAGTCCGTGTGTTCAATAATGAATCAAACACTAGGTTCTTACCCATGAAATTTCTTTTAGGGCTAGATCCTTTCAACAATCAAAACACCTTTATGTATTGATCTTTTATCGTGAAAGTCTCTCTTATTCCTTCAACTCCCTTGGAATTAGAGATAACTAAACTTCTCAATCTCAATTAATCGTTCTTCCTCGCGTGACCAATACCACAACCGATGTAGTATCAATCAATCGAGGATTCGATTATCTCTCACTAGGGCGCAGTGTGAGTTTACCAACTCCACACAAATTTCATGGCCATTTTAAAGCCAAGTTTCAGTACAACTGCACTTTACTTTCAGACTACTCAAATCAAACTTGAGTGCATTTATGCTCGAAACACATTCAAGTCCATTGCTCGACTCAAGTTTGAGTGCACTGCTAGACTCAATTTCGGGTTTACCTTTTTTGTTCGAGTTAAAGTCCCCCCAACTTGAACAACTTGATTCAAGTCTCTCGTGACGACTTTTAACCAACACGAGCAGCCCACACAATCAAATTATTATACCATGCAAAATAGGTATTTCAACATTTGATCAAGTATTTAAACAAATACTATAGCATTTGAAGGGCTTTGGAAATTAAACATGTCTCATAATTTCCAAACATATGCACTGCTTCATGTAATTGAATAATAATGTCTGATCTCATATTCTAAACTCATGCCATTTTTATTCCCGTAAATTTAATCAAATCTTTCGTGCAAAGAATCAAATATGATTTCTTACCGTATCAACATTTAATCTCATAAGCATGAATATCACGGAATTAACATGTTTCCATAATTACGCCATGTAATTTAACATACATGCTCAACTCATTTTCCACATAATTAAGGGATTAATATAACCAAATCCATTTACTATCAAATTCGATAGCCTTAATGTACTGGACATATATGTGCAAATATTATTCACATAACTCTCTTTGTAACAAAATCATGTTCACGTCCAGATTCACACAAATGGTTATCAAATATAATCCAAGCAATATATGTATATATAGCATATGCCATGATTCACTTTAATTAATGTGTATACATACCATAGTTTGCAAAACTGTGGTTACACTCTTGATTCTTTCATGTTGCTAAGCAAATCCTGCTGTATCTCCATGCCAAGTTTTTCTTCCAATAGATACAATCGTGTATACTCGGATTCACCAATGTGTACATACAAAAATTCATTCATCGTTAAATATATGTATACATCTCGTATTACATATAAATATTATGCAGAATCTTTTCAAACCAACGTATACAACCAATTACTCGATATGTTTCTCGGATAATCAAACACCCTTCTCATACCGTCATATTTCAACTCGAATTCAACAAAGAAACCAAATCATATTAATCGTAAGTCAACCAAATTGACCATAATATATATAGATATATTCCATACTCACAAAGGTAAAAAAATAATCAAGACCTGCTAGTTTCAATTTATAGCTTTCTTTTGATATTCACAAAGAATAATCAACAATGCTATATTTTGACTACCATAGTGCATAAATTGAATAGCTGTCCAAACTCATACTGCGAACAACATATACCTTATTAATCACATTTCCATACATATGATTCTTAAAAAATTCTGCACCCATTATATAAGGCAAAATGATCAATACGATAAACAAAACAAATTATCCTCTATCAAGAAAATTTCTGAAATATATCCAATTGTAGCTCTTTCCAGTTACTACACACATTCGCATATATATTACGGTCACAAATTTCGCAATAAATATTTGAATCAATATAACTCAACAAAAGATCATTCGTTTCAAGACTGTTGTACATATATTGATTATATCATGCGAAAAAATAAATAACAAAAATTGAACGAGCAATTAACATATGCAAGAATAATAAACTTTTATTAATTATTCAAGCATACAATCAAAAAGCTTAAATTACAAATAATCAAAGTATAAATCATGTTTCAAGTAATCATAAAGTGATGGAGTCACGAGTAACACTCGCTGCCCTTGAAACGAATGAGTCCCGCCGTGAACATCGTTCCCTAGGATAAAATCATCGCTGGTAACAATTAACACGTAAGAGTTACCTCGGATTCACGCAAGACCCGAAGGGCTATCACCTCGACATAGCAACAAATGGAAACTTCGAGAAAGACATAAATAAGACTTAAGTATAGAATAAATGAGGAACTTGAGAATGATGTAAACTTTTCTGACTGACTTAGAGCTCTATTTATACTACTCTAAGAGACCCTAATCATGGAAACATGATATTCTGATTTTCTGTAATTAGAGAAGAATATTCTCCAATCACCAACTCATCAAATTCGAGACATTCCATTAATACTCGAATCAAATCTGCTGGAAAAGGAAGAAATATTTGCACAAATATTCTTCATCGTATTAAACGTGGTAAACCGCATATTTATTTAAGACAAGATATCTCACAGAATATGGAAGTATTTTGTTCTTATCTCTTGAGAATTACACACAAGCAATTCCATATATACTATGCGGTTGGGCCTTCAAGAGACTTCCATACAATCCATACGCGTTTTGGACAGTCCAAAGAAAATTACCCGGGCCAATTTTCATCCATTTTTTTCTCTTTCAAGAGTGATATTTCAAACATCCATATCTCATTCACCCTTGATCCGTTTTGAGAGTTTAAATAGTCAATTTTATAGTACTCGCAGAGGAGAACCCAAAAATGACATCCACCGACCCAAAATCCATTCGGGTCCCACTCAAACGAAGCCCAAAAAGTTGACGAATTTCAACCTTTTAACCATCTAGTAGCACTAGAATCTTGGCATGTTCCAATGATATATATTAAAAACCTCTCGGACTAAAAACATAAACGGCAAATGTTGTTGTTGTGGCTGCTGCTTGGTCATGTGCATGGGATGTTGAAGATTCACATTATCTGTATGCTGGGCTGCAGGTCCTAAAGATGCACTTTCCCTCAATTAGCCGAGTTTACTTTCTATTTAATTTTGATTTGCTAATCAGTCCTTAATGGTTGTAGAGTGGCATGCTTTTAGAGTTTGATCTGCGTCAAACACAGTGGCGGATCTATTGATACGCGAGGTAGGGCTCCAGCCCTACCTCGGTCGCCGGCCGGAGCTAAGAGGTGGCGGGAGCGCGTCTCCGGCGCGGGCTGAGCGCGTTTCCGGTTGCTGAGCGCAGCTGCTCGCCGGAGAAGAAGGCCGCGCTGCGGCCTTCTTTTTTTTAAACTCAGACGTACTAAAACGACGTCGTTTCACGTTAGTGAAACGACGTCGTTTCATTTAGCTTTATTTTTTTAATGCCATAGTAAAACGACGTCGTTTCACGTTAGTGAAACGACGTCGTTTCACTAAGTATTATGAAAAAAAAATGAAATCGGAAATGGATTGGGCCGAAAGCTGAGCCCAATCCAAATGCCAAACAAAACATTAATCCATTGTATTATATAAATAGAATGGAGGCGGGAAAGGACAGCAAAGCAACCAGAACCAGCTCTCCCCTTCCTCTGCCTCTCGACACTCGCCTCAGCCCGTCGCCGCCGCCGCCGCGCCACCGCCGTCCGCCACCGGCTGCTGCTTGCCTGCCTCATCTCCCGCCGCCTCTCCAAACCACGGTAAGTCTTCTCTAGTTCTCTTCTCTTTATGCTAATATAGTAATATTTATTAATTTTAGGGTTTATAATTTATTGTCTTTCTAATTTATTTCTTCAAAACTTAAATAAATATATGTATAATGTGAACATGATTTTTAGATTGGATGTTGAATTGAATTTATATAGTTGTATTATATATGATTGTTGAAGTTTAGTTGAATTGCATAAATTGATTTAGTTGAATTGCATATTTAGTTGGAATTTAGTTGAAATTATAATTGTTTGATTTATTTTGTATAATTGTATGTGACAATGAAATTGTCAATTTGTCATAATCGGTTTATGGAATTATCAATTAGGAATATTTGTTAAATTAAATTTAGATGAATATGATTTTATGAACTTTTTATTATCTCAATTTGTTATTGTTTCGTAACTCTTTTAGATTTTTTAAAAATAAATCAATTTGTTATTGTTATCTCAATTTTTTTATTATTGTTACTGTTTCCCAGGGGCGAAACCAGAAAAAATTTTCCAGAGGCGAAAATTTTTCAGCCTCCCCTGAAAAAAATTTCTGGTTCCGCCCCTGGTCAGACATCAAGGCCTGTGGAATCCATCGCCGGTATAACATGCAACCCAATTCATACTGTGCATTCACTTTCAGCCGATTCAGCTTTCAGTTCCAACTGCTTCCTCTGCCATTGGAACAATTATATTTTATCAGAGTTAAGTGCTCATATAACCCTATATTTTGGTGGTTTGTGCTAAGATGACCCTGTAAAGTTGGAAAGTGCTATTGTAATCCTGTGTTTTGCTTAAATGTGCTAATATGACCCTAGAGGCTTGAATTTGGCCGGAAATACATTAAATGACTATTATACCCCTGTTTTAAAAAAATAAAAATTCAGAACAAGTGAACGGACAATTATGCCCTCATTCATTTATTTCCTTATTGGTCTCACTTTCCGCCACTGTTGAAAAATAAGCAAAACTAAGAAGCAAAATCATTCTTTCCTTCTTCTTTCCTTATTCTTTCCTTATTCTTTCCTTATTCTCCGCCTAACCTCTGCTCCACCTAACCTCCGCTCTGCTCCACCTAGCTCCGCTCCGCCCAACTTCACACACCTCCGCTCCACCTCCGCTCCGCTCCGCCTAAACTCCGCTCCATCTAGCGATTCGACGGAGATGGCAGCGGACGAGATCTCCCTGCCGTCGTAACTCAATTAGGGCAAAGTACGGTGCAGAGATTTGGGATTTTTGGAGCAATCAATCCAAGAAATTGAACCCTCGCTACTGAACTCGACGATTCAAAAGGTGACTGCTCTCAGATTTATCGCCGATTTCTGGGTTTAGATTATGTGTGCTGGTTGTTCTTATGGAATCCAAAGGGATGTGTTTTAATTTTTCTTAGCTGGAACTGGCCATTTTTTCTAGATTGTGGCCGCCACCAGTGGCAGAGTTGTTGGCTGTGGTCTGGTGGCTCGTTTCCAGATTTCGGCCAGCGGTGGCGGAGCAGCTGCGGAGCGACGACGGAGGTGGCGGAGCGACGACGGAGGTGGCAGAAATGGCAGTGGCTATGGTTATGGAGAAGAAGAAGAACCTAGGGTATTTTAGTCAATAGATTTGTAATTTGAAGGTTGGGGGTATTTTAGTATTTTTGCATTTGGTCAATTCCGGACATAACAAAGTCAATGACGGAATAGTGCCATAGGGTTATATTGGCATTTCTGATGCAAAACACATGGCTACAATAGCACTTTTCAACTTCACAAGGTCATATTAGCACAAACCTCCAAAACATAGGGTCATACGTATTTTGCCCATTTCATTACCAACCTATTCTGTTATACTGCTCTCTGATCTCTTCTTCTGGAATGTCTTGATATTGGTATTCTCTTAAATTGATTGGTAAAGGATTATGTCCTTGCTCTCAAGAAATAAGTTTCACTTGGAAAGCTGGAAGATCTTTACAAGAATGTTTTACATAGAGTAGCCATGAATGTTTGAAAAGTGTTAAAACATTAATATTGGTGTTTAGTGATCTTTACATGAATGTTTAATAACAGATGAAATTTACCTCTAACTTGACTAGCTTTTACTTCCATTTACAGTTGCTGAAACTCTCTTGCTGGTTCTACTTCCATTTATTCCTGGACCTGTATGACAATCCAGAAGAAGGAAAAAATATTTTTACTGAATCGGAATTAACCTCACGAGGGAAACCCTAGATAATTGTGCATAATGATTTGCCAAACAAGATAGTCAAGACTCTTGCTATCCTTTGTCCTACTTTCCATCAATTTAAACTTACCACAAACATTCCCACTGAGCAACATACACTACCATAAAAAATTTAATGAGCCCAAAAATGCACCAACCCTAAGAGCAAGAAAAAAACTGAGACGAGGGGATGAAGAAACTTTGCACATTATTTTGAAAACACTAAAAGTTTGAGCCATCTAGGGCTTCAATCTTCATATTTCCTTGTTTCTCCAAGGTGAACAAGCATGGTTAAAAGAGCTTCACACATATCGGCCGCTTCTGGCTCGCTAGGGTTCTTATTCCACGAAGGGTATACCATCCATGCATGGTCAAGTTTCCGGTCCGGCCTTACCACCACAGAGCCCGGAACTTCAGCATCGCGGCATGTTACTAAACCATCGCTCTTTTCACCGTACCTGAGCTGCAGGTGAAGCGCGAAAATTGCCAGAATGGCAGATACAGGAACTATAACGGGCACCTGCCTGGGCTCTCGCTCAGCATCCAGAGAGTCCTTGGAGCCAAAGTTGGGTAAAGGCAGACAGGGAAGTTTCGCGTGCGCGACATGAGACAGTTCGTGAAAGACATCGAGAGCGCTTCCAGCTTCAGAATGGAATGAGATCAGAGGAATGTTCTCAGGGTGCTTGTACTTACTAATGAATCTTTTCCTCTTCTCATACGTAAGATCCTCCAGTGACTGGATGTCACCCTGCATTGATTACACATTAGTCAGGCAGAAACATTCTTTTATTTAGTTTTTTCTAATGAAGCAAAAGACATTGATACCAAAACTGTCTGATGTCTTTAATAGTCAGCTACAATACCTTAACTTTCTTAAGCAATGAAAGAAACGATGAACATAAAATTGGGAATGATAGTGTACATTGGTGACAAAAACATAATGGAAAGTAAAATCAACTATTCCATAAGAAAGCATGGAATCGTAAATTTTGGAAATTTTATTACCTTAACTAATTTGCAAATAAATTCCATGATTCTCCTAGATTCTTTGTCCGCAATCTGGCCTTCTCTGAGTATATCTGAGGCCACTGCGCTCCCACCATATGGGCTTTGCACCAGCGCTAATCCCGCAACCTTGCCCTCCAAATCTTCTTGATACATCACCAAAGCTGCTGCAACATCGACCCCGCCCTTGCTGTGACCGAGCAGCATCACACGTTTGCCGGATCCCCAATACAGCTCCTCTATATAGTGCTTGAGTTCCCAAGCATTACGCTCCACTGATGCCTTTACAAGGTCGGGAGTCAAAACACGTAAGCATGCAATAGGAAAAGAAAGCATAAGCTGTTACGAACCCGAATGAGAGCTTATTATATATACCTCACTGTGGATCTTAGCTATGTGGCAAGCTAAGCCCATCCGAGAGAGAGCTCTCTTGGTGCTCACAAAATATAAGGGTCCATGATTGCTGAAAAGCCCTGGCATATCACATTGCAGTAGTATCGCTGGTCAGAGAAAATGCTGCGCACTGACGAAAATGAATTCAGAACGTAGATTAAATCATTTGCCTAAACCTGGAATTAGTAGATACAAAAATGAATTGGGCAGTGAATGCTCTCCATTCCTAGGAACATTATCAGACGAAAACAGTCAGTATGTACACATTTGAATTACTGCTTCAAGAGAATTCTTGAAGTTTATCGGCGAAAAAGGTAGAGAAACATGATATTTGCCAAAATGAGATACCTACCATAACGATCCCAAGGCCTGGGAATGCATATCTTAAACAAATAAGTCAACTCAGCTTCCGTTTGAGGATATAAAACTAGGTATTATGTCTCATATGGATTTCCAAGAAAAATATTACTGTATGTAACTTTGTAGGTTAATTATATATGAAATCACTAAGATATAGGTCCAGCATAAACCCTCTGAAACCACGAAGCCTGATCATCAGAATAATATCACTGCAATGGCATTTCAATCTAAACATTTATACATGATCATTACTGGAATTAGCTACATAAAGTTTCAGAAAGTCAAAGATTTTAGCTTTATTTTGATAATGTCTAAACTTTTTGTGTATCCTCTAACTCAGAGATTCAACCTGCTCAGTCATAAAAATGCTCGAAAAACTTCAAATGCGAGGTTTCAGTCTAAATGGGAGGACATGATAGACAGAGGATTTTGTTAATGCAACAAGTTCAAGTTCTGAAGTTCTTACCTAATGGCATGAAGCAGTTCTTGAAATCGTTCAGAACCATCCTCCGTAGGTGCCATTTCGGGATCCTTTTGTAACCAGCCAATATCATCAGAAGATCCTTGAAAAGTTATCCTCACCATGGAGATGAAACTGAAACAGAAATTAACTCAGATGCAAGTCTGTTTTACATGTAAGTATTGACATCAATATTATAAAAGAGGCATTCTTTACCGCGCAACTCTTGATCGAGCACATCTAAGACAACACAGAATACGAATCCAAGACTTTAATGCTAATATACTAAGAAATCTCAGAGCAAACTTAGGAAGCATCAACCTGAAAACACAGGATAGATTACAAGTAAAGTTACATGATGTAGTATACCAAATTCAGATACATGAAGATTTAAGGCAAAACTTATATTCAGCCCCTTAAACAGAAAATTTGCGGAGCACTATAATGAAATTATATCAAAGCGAAAGAAAGCTAAATTAAGATAGATATAGCATAAAGGCATGTGTTACCCCTCTAAAACATCAGTGATGCCTCCATAACTGTAACTGCTTTCTACATCTTCTGTATTTGAATATACAATGTGATCTTTGAGTTCCGAGTACAGATTTTCAGTACCCCAATGGCTTTTGCTGGTACTGCAATAGCTTGACGGTGCAGTACCATCAGGAGCGCATGCAAAATCACCTCGATACGGGCTTGCAGCTTCACGATCATGAGTTATAATCAACGAATCTTCTAACCACCTTACATCTCCAAGATTCTCTGCAGCCGCATTAAGTGCACGTCTGCCCATTTAGAAACTCTTCAAACAGACAAGAGAAACACAAAGACCTTTACACAGCAAAGCAGGTGAAAGATCTACCGAGCTTACCAATGAACCGAATCAATCTTTTAGTTAAGCAAGAAGTTAGGGTCAAAAGACAGGTAAATATATCGTCCATTGACACCAAGGGAATCTGAAAGAAGTTAGCATTGTAATCCTGCAAAAGGCAGCATTTTATGAAAACCATGTTAGCAATCAGGCTCGGGGGGCTCTACATAAATGTCTGTGAAGCATTTAACAGCATCGAAACATCGGAATCATCATCCTTAACTAAGATTGACTACCTCGAAAAACCATTAACACAGACTAAATAAACCAACCACCTGATCACCTAGATTTCAATGATCTAACAATAGAGGGAAAACATACCATTGGAGGGCCGAAAGACACTTGGTCGTTAAAGAAAACGTCTGCCATCGATCCTCTCATGCCTAGCTAAACAACACAAAAAGTCCACTTTGATAAATGCAGAAGAGTAAAATCGAAAATCAACACAAAACATTAAAATCTTAAACTACGAGGAGCCCTATTCCCCAAAATACAATCTTTCAATTCGAACCATTGGTAATGACCTTCTAAAATCATTTTCTCAAAAACTTCAAAGCCAGATGAACAAATTGAAATCGCAGACCTGAAAAAGGGCGAGAGGAGATGAAGGCCTAAAAAAGCGTCAGGACCCAAATATACAGAACGAAAGGGGGAGATCACGGGCATTGTTGGATTGCCATAAAAGCCCCGGAACGGTGCGTTATGAATTTTTTTCTTCATTCACCAAAAGCATGGGGAGGCATAACGTAAGAGTAAAGAATGAAATGGGATTTGTTCCCCCAAATCAGAGCAGCAGTGACGGCAGTGACAGACGGATCATAATGAATTGCACGTGTCGGATCGGCGGTTAGTCAAATGGATGGATCTCGGTTCTTGTGTATGAGCGCGGGATTATGGGGATAGGAGAAAGATGGGGGATTTGGTGCGTGGCTTTGGAAATTGTGCACTCTGCGACTGGAAAATGGGACGGGAAAGATCTTTGGTAGATGCATGTTGGCATTTATGATTCGCATTTTCTCGCACCATCTTACTCTCGCTTGCTTCCGCGTTACTGTTCGGGCCATACCCCACCATTTTATGATTCATGGCATGCAACGCCATTTGCTTAACACTATAAGGGCATGGGCAATGGGTTCCCAAAAATTTTAAAAACCGCTTTAAAAATCGAAAACATCCACAGTAGTAGTTTTTAGGCCGATTTCTTGTTAAAAAATCGGTCCTTAGTTTTCAACTAGGGAACCGGTTAAAAAACCGGTTCCGTGCAGCAAGGCAGAGAAGTGTGACAGACGTGGGGGCCGCCATGTGCGGCCCTTTTTTTTTACCAGAGCGGGACACGTGTCGGCCTTGGATAGGCCCACGTGTCCCACTTCAGAATTTTTTTTTTGTTTTTAGTCCGTTGACACGTGGCACCTCCCGGTTGGGCCACGTGTCCAACGGGTAAAAAATTCAGCCTTCTGGTTTGGAAAAAATGAGTGGGACACGTGTCCCACTTATATGGTGACACGTGTCCCTCGCAACGGTAACAATTCTGATCCGTTTTGAAATGGGACACGTGTCTCCATATGGTTGGGACACGTGTCCCAACGGCTATTTTTTTAAAAAATTGAAAAATTTTGAAAAAATTTAAAAATGAAGCCTTGAATTTTGCTGAAATTTTTTCCAACGGGAATAAAATTTTTTTACCTATAAATAGAGGCATTCCACTCAATTTAATCACTACACTTCCAATTCCAACACTTCTACATCAATCTTTCATCTCCAAAATTTATCTCCAATATTCACTTCGTTATCATTTTTTTAAATGGATTCGCGAAGAACGTCGATTGGAAAAGATAAGGTAATTCCAAATTCTTCCAATTCCAAAAATTCATCCCAAAATCCGAATATTCGTCCAATTTCAAATTCGGAATTTTATGAAAATTCGCCAAACATACCGCCCAATTTTTATATGAATTCCCAACATTCGTACATGAATTTCCCAAATCAATACAATTCTTTCCAAAATGCATACACGAACTCTCCTTACCCGAGCCACTTCTCCCAAAATTCCTACCCAAACTATTATAGTCCAAACTTTCATTCTCCACACCTTGATGCAATTAACGAATCGGGATCATTTTGCAACCAAGGAGGTCGGGGTTCTCCAGGTCAAAATTTTGCAAATGACCATGGGCATCAATTTGGAAGTCACGGAGTTCCGGATGGTAAACCCTCTCACAATGTGTTATATTTTAATTATGAAGAATTTAGTTCATCGCTATTTTTTTCCTTTATTCATTTAAGATATATATATTTAAATTAGTATATTCGATATATTATTCATTTATCTGTAGACAATTTTCGCTAACTTGCATGTAGTATTTATTTGAAAATATTTAAATTACAATATATATTAAACAGTATTATTTTTATTTTATTTAAATTATGAAATGTACATGATTTATTTTTGTTGGCTCTATTTAACAATGTAGTATGTTTAATTCAACAACATTGCACCTCTTTTTTTTACAAATTCACAACATTTAATTTGTTTGTATATGATAATAGAATGTGAAGAAAGCGATGACCTTGCACTAGTGTGCGGGAGTCCGGACACGAAGAAGAAAAGTAACCGGGAAAAGTGGACTGTAGAAGCTGATAATGTTTATGCAGCGCTTGGTTTGATAATTCCACTGATTGTATAATGGGTACGGGGCAGAATGCTGGTGTGTTTTGGCATAAAATTACGTCTGATTTGAATAAGTATGCGAAATGCAACCGAACAATGAAGTCGTGCAAGGCTAGGTGGCAAAAACTTTCTCACGACATCGCCAAATATGTGGGCTGTGAAAGTAAAGCCGCACGACACTATAGTCGGATTGGGATTGGCTCCAGCCAAGGAGATATGAAGACATGGGCCATGAATTTGTCTGCTGATGAAAATGGTGGCCAACAGTTTCTATTCTTTCATTGCTATGAATTGTGCAAGACTAACCCTAAATTTATGGCACAATATGGCCCAAAGGACACAATTGGAGGGGAATATTCTCCACGGGTGCCATCAACACCCCGTAGTAGCGATGACGCTCAGACACCGCAATATCCATCCAGGCCTATTGGTGTGAAAGCCGCAAAATGCAAGACGAGGGGGAAGGGAAAGGCAACGCGAGGAACAACAGATGTTGAGCAATCAAAAGAATCAAAACGACTGGAGTGTCTGGCCACAATCAAAGAAGCTTCTCAGAATGCTGGAAGGGTTGCAGATAGCGAAAAAGCTAAAATGGAGTATAACATATCGCAGCAGGAGTTCATCGAAATGCAAGGAGAACGTGAAATTTATGTAGCTAACACTAGACTCCTTACTGCTCTGATGCAAAGGGAAAATTTGAGCACAGCGGAGGAAGCACTGCGAGATAAATTAATTGGGCTAGTCTATGGTTGGAATTGATTGTAATAGTTCGTTTGTAATAATTGGTCAGACTAGATCATACAATTTCAATGTGCAAGAGTCACATGTGTAGAACTCATCAATTTCAAAGATTCCCCAAAACAAATCAAATGTGGTTGTCATTGACAAGTCCCATCGAGTCACATGGGCTGAATTCATCAATTTCAAAGATTCCGACATACAAATTCAATGGGGTTGTCATTGACAAGTCCCATTGAGTCACATGGGCCGAACTCATCAATTTCAAAGATTCCCCAAAACAAATCAAATGTTGTTGTCATTGACAAGTCCCATCGAGTCACATGGGCTGAATTCATCAATTTCAAAGATTCCGACATACAAATTCAATGGGGTTGTCATTGACAAGTCTCATCGAGTCACATGGGCCGAACTCATCAATTTCAAAGATTCCCCAAAACAAATCAAATGTTGTTGTCATTGACAAGTCCCATCGAGCCACATGGGCCGAATTCATCAATTTTAAAGAGGTTTTCACATGTGATGGTTCTATATAAAGGGGTCATTCGTTCATGTTTCATTTCATTCCCAAATTCCTATCAACACAATTTTCCTTCTTCTACACAACTATGTCTTCCTCTACCCCCCCCCCCCAACAACGATGAATAACCTTCACTTTGGAGAATCATCAAACACAAACACTTATGATATTCCCAGTTTTCTACCCGATACCGATCCGGAGACACTTAACTTTGCCATGAATTTGCCAGAAATGGCTAGACAATTGTACGCAACCTTTGAGGATGAGAGTGCTCAAACTCCTTCTACCATACCAAAGAAAACCAGAAATCATGTACGAAGAGACCGTCTCCGAGCACAGGTTGTCCTCCAGAGGCAATATTTTTGTCCACCCCCTGAAAGAATGTACGATGATCAACATTTTCGTACTAGGTTTCGGATGCGGCGAAATGTATTTGAGCGTATAGTGGACGATATCACCAACCACGATCCCTATTTCAGACAAAGGGCCGATGCAACCGGTTATCATGGATTTTCGCCACTCCACAAGTGCACGGTGGCAATGCGCCATTTGGCATATGGTTGTGCGTACGACCAACTGGATGAAAGCTTACAGATGGGAAAAACAACGGTCAGAGAAACGGTGGCTCATTTTGTCAAAGCAATTATTGCCGTGTATCGTCCAACATACCTCCGACCGGCGAACCAAGACGATATTGCACGGCTTGTGCATGTAGCTCGTGGACGAGGATTTCCAGGTATGTTAGGAAGTATTGATTGTATGCATTGGGAATGGAAAAACTGCCCTGTAGGTTGGAAAGGACAGTTTCAGGGTAGAAATGGGCGTGCCTCAATCATATTAGAAGCAGTGGCCTCATATGATACGTGGATTTGGCATGCATTTTTTGGCATGGCAGGGTCAAATAATGACATCAACGTCCTAGACAAGTCACCTTTGTTTGACGACGTCTGTGAAGGAAGGGCTCCACGTTTTCTATATGAAGTCAACGGTCGCAGCTACGGTCAAGGGTACTATCTTACAGATGGAATATATCCTAAATGGGCGACCTTCATGCCAGCGTATACGGCTCCAAACGACCCCAAGAAACAACTGTTCACAAAGCGTCAAGAGAGTTACAGGAAAGACGTCGAACGTGCTTTTGGTATTTTACAGGCCCGGTTCTCCGTGATCCATAACCCGACAAAGTACTGGAACATAGAAACATTGGGTGAAATTATGATAGCTTGTATCATACTTCACAACATGATAGTCGAAGACGAAAGAGATACTTATGGGTTGCGGGTTCAACCGGGTGATTACGACCAGATCGACGACTCTCCATGGCATTACAACGCGGAGCGGCATGCTGATCTACCGACTTTTAGACAAAATTGGAGGGAAGTACGCAACAGAGCTAAACATGACCAATTGAAAAATGACCTAACTGAACATCTGTACCAACATTTGGGTGGTCAAAATTAGCATATCGGTATAGTTCTGACATCCATGTTTTTGTTTTGTGTTAGTAATAATTGGTCAGACTAGATCAATATTTCGGATGCATAATTGTAATAATTCGTCAGACTAGATTTCTATTTTTAATTCGTAACAATTAGTCGGAGTTGATCTAATATTTTATTATTTAAGCCTTTATTGTAACATGTCTTCTCGTTTTAATTGGTCTTTCTAATGTCATGTTTGTAATTTTTTTATAAAATCAATATATATTTTTTTATAAAATTATAGATAACAAAGTATTAAACAATTTCACAACAAAAATATATATATTTAAATTATTATTATAAAACACGAAATTTATAAAATAAAGAAAATGAATTATTTAATAAATTTTAAATAAAACGAAATTTTATGAATAAAAATTATAATGTATTATTAAATTTCACTTTCAACTTATTTTGGGTGAACAAATTAAATTAAATTAAATGTTAATGATAAAATTAATGAGTAGGATAGAGAAAATCAAGTGGGGTCAATGAATAGTCAAAAGTGGTTTCTTACCATTGTGGGGATAAAAAATGGTGGTTTCTTAAGTGGTTTTTTAAAGTGAGGTGGAAGAGAGAGAATGAGAAAAATAATATATTTAATTGGTAAGAAACCGGTAGTGGTTTCTACCATTGCATGTGCTCTAAGATCCAAGGGCAAGTAATTTCGGAACCGATCGGTGAGACCGCCTCAACTTTATCCAATTATAATTATATTCTAATTTTAGGGAATGTCTCTAATAATTTTACAAGAATTTAATCCCTGTGTATGAGTTGGTGTGCTTATAAACAAAACATTTTTTTAATGTTTAGTAAAGTGATAAAAACAGCTGAAAGCATAAGCTATTTTGGGGGGCGGGGGAAACAGACGTTGGGCTCTCTTTGCTTTCAAACTAATCCAGCTTTTCTTATAAACACAATTATGCCAAACGAGCCTAAATATTGGCACACTTTTATTTTTTGTTTGGCATTTTAATATTGACACTTTCCTTTTTTGGTAAAATTAAGATTATTTTCATCAACTCAATTTACTTTTTTACTCTCTCAATGCAACAATCTCCTCCACCCATTTTACTTTTCAAAAAAAATATGCTCATTGGCTTGGTGCTAATATTTAAGGCCTGGAGAGAGTATCTCTAATTATTTTACAGAGACTTATCGCTAATATTTTTCCAGTGGTATTTTTGTCCAATTTTTTTCATCATTTTCCCGCCATCCACAATCTGCAAAAAAACATTCAAAAAATTTCAAAAAAAACAATAAAGTATTTTAAAATGTAAAAAACCAATATGGTTAGCGAATTGAAAATTATAAACATTCTATTTCACCACCAAAGCATGAATCATATTCCATGAATATGATATTTATCGAGTATGATGTATGGATCATATGACAAAGGTGGAGTATTTTTATTGATCGATAGAATTATTCCAAGTATTTCAGCTGGAACAACTATGTATATTTTCAATTTTCTACTTACTCGTGACTATCTTGAACTTAGCTCCCTTAAGCATCTTTCAGCTTATATAAGGAAGATTAAGAGAGACTCGAATTGAAAGCAGATGCAGCGGTTTCATATTTCTAAATTTCTAAAAAGGATTACTAATATTTAACTTTTCAAGGGATGATTTTGTGTCTATTACCAGCTCTTCCTCGACCCATCATTCAGATAGATGGGGGTAAACTAATGAGTTTGGATATTAATGAACGCTAGCCCGCCTTTGGTCTTTTGGTAGTGCCCAGCTCTATTTAAGGCGACAAAGGAGCCCTCACCCAGACTAGGCGGACCCAGATAAACAATGTATTCATAGTACCACTCCCCTTGATTTGACAATGAGTCCTTATACTTATAAAAGACAGTGTAATAAAAGCATCAATACTACAATTCAAATAAAATGGCACTTCTTACTCGTTACTAAAATTACCCCTTTTACCTGCCCTGTCCAAAAAAGAAAGGCTTGGATTCTAGTCAAGACGGAGATGCAAGCTTTCTTTCTGTTTCTGCTATTGGATGCCATAGGTTAGCTCGCGGAGCGGCATACCGGAAAAAACTCCATAAGATAAGAAGAGTTTTATATACTCTTACAAGTGAACTGAACAACTAAGGTGTATTAATAACATACCACTATGAAACAATGGATGTTTAGTCGTTCCAGAAAATGTCTGCGATCGAGTAAATAGCTCTACGAACGAATGGATTGGATCGACTTAGAAAATGGAAAGATTTGTACTTTTCTTAATCCCAATAATCTAATTAGATTTACTTATGAAAGTTCTTTTATTAGTTTTTTTATAAATATTTTTTTTGACAAACCATCTTTTTATTTCTTTTGAAAGTGTTACAAAGAATTTAGTTTTTTCCTTGAAAACTTTAAAAATAGAAAATATGTATCTTTTTGCATTTTACAAGTTTTATTTTCACGTGTTGTTTTTTCCTATTAGTTGCAGTGCGAACATGCTTTTACTTATGAGTCTCCATTCGCTGCAGACGACTCACAAATAATATTATTCTAACTAAAATATATAATTTTATATATTATATATTATTCTAAAATATATTCTAATGTATAATTCTTTATTATTTTTATTATATTCTAAATAATAATAATATAGAAAATAATAATATATAGGATCCCTTCTCTGTCTCCCTCTCTTTCTTTCCTTTCTAATAGCAAACTTTATTATGTGGTTTTCCTTCCATTTATCATACGTATCTCTTTTTTTTATTTTATTATAATCTTTTGCTGATTCTTTTTTTACCATTTGAGTGTCTTTGAGTAACATTAAATAACATTTTTTTTTTCAAAATCTATTTTGTTTTGTTCTTGATCTAAAAATAAAGAAAGACTTTTCAAAGTTAAGTTTGATTTTTGTTCAAGCACCTTTCTTAGTAAGGTTGCTTGTTTCCACTCATTTAAAATTATATCTACAAAAGAAGGTCAGCGAGGGACACTAAAAAGGCTCTTTATATCTTCTTTCCACCTAGGGCTGCTTTCTACCCGTCCTCTTATACCTGCACGGATTAGTTCATCTTTCCATTCAAAAGGGCTGCCCTAAGACTCCCATCTCCAAGTTTAACTCAAACGTAGCTATCCAAAATAGCACATAGTGAGTCCGAACAGAACGAAAGACCAGAAGATTATGAATTTATGCAGTTGAGTCATGAATTGAATGTTGAGAGTATGGGAAAAAAGGAAATAAAAAATATTAAGCTCCAGCAGCTCTACAAAAAAAGATCTTTGAGGGTTGGTTCCTGAATCCGAAAGAGAGTACTTGGGTTCGCAAAAAATAGCAGAACATCAACGAAAAATCATAAAACATCAACTAAAAACTTGTAGCAAAAAAATATATATATATCAATAAAATATTAAACATCAAATAAAAATCAATAAAAAAATTGAAAACTTGCCGACTACAACTAATAAAACATCAACTAAAAATCATAAAAATATTAGCAAAGATTATATTATCAAAAAAAATGAAAACTACAAACATCAATCCTATATCACCGAAAAATCTAAAAACACCAATACCTATCATTTAAACTTCACCCAGAAAATAAAAAACGCCAATATAAGGGGAAAAAGCACTATAAAACATCAACCATATCACAAAAAAAACTACAAGACATCGACTCATAACAACTAAAACTCACCCGAAAAATGAAAAATATCAACATAAGAGGAAAAAACTAAAAACATCAACAAAAAAACTATGGTACCTCAGGAGCATAAATTATTCACTCTGAAATAATAAAACATCAACAATTGTTTTTATTAAAAAAACTACATATATCAACCTTTATCACTCAAAAGCTACAAACATCAACTCTTAACACCTGAACCTCATCCAGAAAATGAAAAATATCGACATAAGAAAAAAGACACTACAAACATCAACACCTAGTACGAAAACCTCAGCCGGAAAATGAAAACATCAACATCAGAATTTTTTTAAAACTACAAATATCAATCCATATCACTAAAAAAAATACAAAACATCAACTCATATCAATTAAACATCACCCGAACGATGAAAAACATCAACATAAGAGGGGAAAAAACTACAAACATCAACAAAAAGCTACAGTACCTCAAGAATAAAAATTCTTCAAAAAATATAATCTAGTAAGTTTTGAACCTAGGACTCAAACCTCAGAGCCTAGAGTAATAACCACTACACCAAAGACTCTTATTGAACATTTACTCAATCAAATAATATTAAACCTCAGCATAAACATAAAGAACATAAATTCTTCAAAATGAATTTCATAGTGAGACTCGAACCGCCGACCTACAGCCTCAACAACAAGAGTACTAACCACTGGACCAAATAAACTTTATTGACAATAAGCTCATTCAAGTAAATATTAAATCTATGCAAGTGTTTGAAAAAAGTAAAACACAATGTTAAACCTCACCTCTCATATGGAGAAGCTCCGCCGTCCGCTGTCGTCGCCCCTGTCACCGTCAACCCCCACCGTCACCAGGCGCGTTCATCTCACGTGCGGCACGTGAATCTCACGCCAAACATCATCTTCTTCATTGCAAAGCCTACAACTTCTTCATCCTCAATCGTCTCCAACGTCAATTTCGAATAGAAACTCGCAATTATCTCACCGTCGCTCGTTGTCACCGTTCAAATATGAAAACCCTAGCCTCGTCGCCTTGTCGTCGTTCAAATCAACCTCGTCAACTCGTCGTTCTCTCGTCATCGTTCACCTCGTCGCAGAGTCGTTGATCAGAACACTCTCCACTACCGAAAATGTCGATCGATCGAGATCGAAAGAGCTCAGCTCCAGCGAAGCTTGATCTCGATCTCTATAATCGTAGCAGAAAGAATGACGAAAGAAGAAGAATCACGATGGAAGAGCGGTGGCATTAAGTGGCAAAACAGTGGCATCAAGCAGTGGAACGACCGGGGTTGGCGGCAGTTATAGATTTTCGATTGGAGGAGGAGAATTCTAATCTAAAAAAGAAGAATAAAAAATTCTAATTTTTTTGTGATATTAATAGCACTTTGATAATTGCATAGTAGACCCCTAAATTTATTAGCATATTTATATATAAAAAACCCCATCCCAAATGAAACTATTTTATAATAGTACAATAAATCATGGCCTAAAATTTAGGTGACCTAAAACAAGAGTTTGTGATAGGGGTGTTCATGGGTCGGACCCCAAATTAATCCTAAATTGATGGTCAAATGTGTCGGATCGTGTCGGGTCAAAATGCTCAAGTTTAGGGTTGGGACCCAAATTGACCAAAATCATACAAAAATAGTAAAATTGTTTTTTAAAAATATATTATTAGCTTTATAAATATATTTTTTCAAGAATGTTAAAATTGTTAAAGGTAAATTAATGGTGGATATATTGTATTAAATTTAATCTTTTTTATGATTTTTTAAAGAAAGTGAGACAAAATTGCAAACAGGTAAAAAAGAGTCAAAATCTCACACGACCCACCCAACCCGTTTTGACCCATATTGGTCATTGACCCGACCCGACTTGAAAGGGCAAGGTCAAAATGGGTTGGATCGGGCAATTTGAACACCCCTAGTTTGTGAATAAAGATCATGTACATCTATACGTACTATATATAAAAGAGGTTATTCTTGCCACATGGTCTTCACACATAATTATTTTCACATGTCACTCATACAAATTTTCATGTCAGCTTTAAAAAATTAATTGAAAATGAAATACTTTATAAAGTCAACCCTAATTTTTTAATGCAAATATCTTCCCAATATTCCTCCCATACTTCAATGTTTTTCAATTAATGTGTAATTAATCATACTGTATTTATGAGGATGCACATTATTTTTGTATTCTCAATCTCCATTTGTTAGGAAAATTCTTTCATAATACCTATTTTTTACAATATATATTTTTAAATTTGATATAGTTTTCATTTTATTTTATCTTTTTAATATTACCAAACTTCATTTTAAGATAATAAGTGAATCATTTTCATCTTCTTATTCTTCTTTTTCTTGGATTCACTGAAATCAATTCTTTCCACATAATTTAATTTGCCTACAAAAATATCTAAATTTACTATGTTAAACATAGAGAATAATAGATGGAGTAACTTTTATTTATATATGTATAACTGTTTCTAATAAATTTTAATTTTGGGACAAAAATCATTTTATAAATTTTAATAGTTATATAAAATGCTTCATATAAGTATTTATATAAAGCATTTTATATATTTATATAAAATTCTTTATATTAATATTAAATATAGTACTGAAATATTTTATTTGTAAATACTTTCAACGGTTTATTTAATAATTTGTAAATTTTATTTGCAATTTTTCTTAGAATCCGTCTATTGAAGATGGTCTTTCCATAAGTTTTGTAAAGACCAAGGTTTAAATTACAAAGTAGAAAAATCAAGATAAAATTTTTGGATTGCATTAATCGAGTGATAAACTTATAACTAATGTAAGTTGCATAATAAATTTTGAATATTGCAACTAAAACCTTTTACATTTCTATAATTTTAATTCAACCACGTCTTTTCATATGCATATGTAAAGACGGTCTTTTCCGAGAGTTTGTCTATTTAGAGTTCATCTCTTGAAAGACCATCTTTCCATAAGTTATGGAAAGACCAAGGTTTAAATTGCAAATTATAAGAAATCAAGATAAAATATTCGTGTTGCATTAATCGAGTCATAAACTTATAACTACTGCACGTTGCGTAGTAATTTTTAGCATTGCAACTATAACATTTCACCTTTCTATGATTCTATTTCAATTTTGTTTCCATATGCCTATGGAAACCTATCTTTCTCAAGATTTTGTCATAAAAAATTTAATGTATTAAGGTATATTATATTTAATTTTAATATTAAATTTAGATTATCATAAATTTTAAATTTATTTAATCTGTATAATCAATAATTATGAAATATTGACAGTTTAAGACTATATATATATATATATTTATTTATTTATTTATTTTATCTTAGATGATTAATTTATGTTATTTTAATCAAAATTTATAAATTATATTTTATATATTTATAATTCAATCAATTAATCATGAATTGTAGAAAATATCCCTAATTTAAAATTTTTAGATCTAGCATGCATAATTTTTTTTATTATAAATGAGCTCCTCATTATACTTGATCGTGAATGGTTTAGCCACAAGTGCTGCCGAAAATGTACAACCTTTTACATAGTACAATATTTGTTGACCAAGAAAGTTATTTTTCCCGGTCTTCCCTAGAATGTTTAATAAAAAAATGACCTTCTCTAGAATGTCTTTTTTTGGTCGAAAAATAGCACAATGTTATCAATTAATCACAAAATACTAAAAAATTTATTGGACAAAGAAGAAAATGGACAATCATAAATCAATTGCACAAAGTTTATCTAGTAAAAATTATCATCTAATTTAAATATTTTTAAAATATTGTATAACATTGTACGATAATAATAAATATATTTTTCATAATCCGTGCAATGATAGGATATTACAATCAAATCTTCAAAACTTTGATTATTTTTCATATTCAATGGAATCTGTATGCATACAATGTTGATCACAATAATGTTATTTTTTCTAAAGTGGTATTTATTAATATTTTATCAAATAATTAAATTAGAGTCCATCTCTTGTAAGACGGTCTTTCCATAAGTTATGGAAAGACCAAGGTTTAAAGTGTAAATTAGAAGAAATAAAGATAAAATTTTTGGGTTGCATGATTCGGGTTATAAACTTTATAACTACTACATGTTGCATAATAAATTATTAATATTGCAACTAAGACGTTTTACTTTTTATTATTATGATTAAACTCTATCTTTCCATAAGGGCATGGGCAGTGGTGGTCTCTTAAAATTAAAAGACCGCTCAAGAGACCGAAAACCACCACAGTGGTGATCTCTTGAGTGGTCTCTTGTTAAGAGACCACTCACCAGGCTCTTGGTAGGAGCCCGATTAAGAGGCCGCACATGGGTCATCGCAACTGACGCCGCACATGGGCCTCTTTGCGCGTTGCTTTTTTTCCACGAGTGGGACACGTGTCGCCCCCTGAGTGGGCCACGTGTCCCACTCAGCTGCAATTTTTTTTTGAATTTTTGTTGCGGACACGTGTCACCCATGGATTGGGCCACGTGTCTGCAACGGTAATTTTTTGGAGAAATCCGAATTTGAAATCTGGGGGACACGTGGCCCAGTAAGGGGTCGACATGTGTCCCCCCAACGGCTGGATAACGGCTATTTTTTTGAATGGGACACGTGTGCCATTCTGGTGGCGACACGTGTCCCAGACAAAATTTTTTAAACTTTTTATTATTTTTTTAATTTCTATTTAAATTTTATATTCCATTCTCCCAATTTTTTTGCCTATAAATATGGACCATTTCAACTCATTTCACCACACTACTTCCAATTCAAATTCTCTTACCTCACAAATTCATCTTCTATATTGTAATTCATTTTTTGTGATGGATCCACGAAGAACGTCGAAAGGCAAAGATCAGGTAATTCCAAATTCTTTCAATATGGAGAATTTTTTGCAAAATCCAAATTATCATCCATTTCCAAATTCGGAATTTAGTGAAAATTCTCCGAACATCCGAAATTAGTGAAAATTCTCCGAACATCCGAAATTCTCCGAACATCCGAAATTCTCCGAAATTAGTGAAAATTTGGAATTTAGTGAAAATTATTTAACATATTTTTAAAAAATGAATTTAAATTTAAATATTTAAACATTATATTAAAATAATATGGAAACGAATTTAAATTTAAAAATGAATTTAAATTTAAATTTAAAAACGAATTTAAATTTAAAAATGAATTTAAATTTAAATATTTAAACTTATTTTTGGTGGACAAATTTATTTAAAATAATATGTAATGGTCAAATTAATGAGTAGGATAGAGAAAATCAAGTGGGTTCCATGAATAGTGTACAGTGGTCTCTTAACCATTGTAGAGAAAAAAAGGGGTTGTCTCTTAAGTGGTCTCTTAAGCTGAGGTGGAAGAGAGAGAGCGAGAAAAATAATATATTTAATTGGTAAGAGACCGGTAGTGGTCTCTACCACTGCCCATGGCCTAAGGCTATGGAAAGACGGTCTTTCCCAAGACTTTGTCATTAAATTATATTTAAAATATATATTTATTTATATAATAATATTCAATGAATTTATTTGTGGTGAATTTAATTCAGAGAAAGTCTCTTGTTAAACCGACTAACGGTTAGACTAATTATGGAAAACTTCGTTTTAATAACTATTAAGATCAAATTCTAAGAGTCAGTGTCGAAATTAAACTGCAAATTAGAAGAAATGAAGATAAAATTTTTGGGCTGCATTACTATTGCACATTGCATAAACTTATAACTATTGCACGTTGCATAATAAAATTTTAATATTGCAACAAAAATCTTTTAGCTTTTTATTATTCTAATTAAACTCCGTCTTTCCATAAGCCTATGGAAAGACGGTCTTTCCCAAGACTTTTCCGAATTATAATTATTTAGATATTGCGATACATTTAAAAGTTTGTTAAAGTTATATAAATCTCGTTGAAATAAATATAAATAAAAATCAAATCACCCCATTAGTTACATGATTATAAAATGACCACGTCTAACGGTTAGTCGGTCTAACATAAGATTTGGTGTTTAGTTTATTTATGTTGAATTTAATTTAGGGTTAAATACATTTATAACCTAGACCTTTGGCTGCAAGTGTCAGTATAACCCTGTGATCTCATAAAGTGCTAAATTAACCTTAACTAATTATTGTATGTGCCACTCTAACCCTAACTTTTGAAAAATGTGTGCTGATATAATCGAACACCCTAATTCTAGCATTGATCCATGACATTCCGGTATTGACTAGAAACTGAAATGACCAAAATACCCTCTAAACCAAATCTAAAAAAATTTAATACCCATCATACCCTCCCCATATGGAAATTGCTCAATAGAGCCCGATGATTACTTCTTATTCTACCACCATTTGAAGAAACCCAACATATGCCCGCCACCACCTCTCATCCCCTTCTTCTCTCCGCTTTTCACCGTCTTCGAGTCATCTCTGCCAAGGACAAAACAACGAGCTCGGCCTGAAGCCTAGCCTCAATCGTCGGTGACACTTTACTTTTCGGTGCCACCCCATACCACCCATCCTCACCCACAACCCTACCTCAGCCCTCTCAGGGCCGATTCATGTTTCACAAAAATAAAGTCTCGACCAAAATTATCCGCTCTCTTATCGAAGAACGGTTTGGGCCCTGGTGTATGTGACTTGAAGTCATCGTCAAAATTATCTATCGTCCTATCATACACAAACCTCGTTGCAGTGAGCAATATTAAACCAAAAGCACAGGCAGTCTTAATCGCTCCAATTGAAAAAAGGAAAAAAGCTTTAAAAATATCAACTCCAATTGAAATAAAATCATAAATAACTCACCCATGTTTGTCTCCGGACAACAACTGAGAATGTAAAACCCACAAATCATTATGGCTGTGTGTATCAATACATATACTGAGTACAAAGGGTATACAAGACCTAAACAAATATGGAATAGGAAATTCACAAAACCAATCAGAAAGGGTATTTCTTTTAGATCCTGATTCTAATTGATTTACATCTCTATCACCCACCCCTCTCAAGTGAAGCGTAGGGCTGGTCGTAATGCAAAGTTTGGAACGTAGAAACTCAAACTGAGGATGTGGTGGACCCTTCGTAAATATATCAACAAGCTACAAGTCCGTAAAAACATGAGCAACCTTGAGCTTTCCAGAAGACACCATCCCACACACAAAATGATAGTCAATATCAATGTGCTTAGCTCTCTTATGAGAAACAGGATTCTGAACCAGGAAGAGAGCACTATTATTATCACACAACAAAATAGGAGGGGTGCGCGACGTCACACGTAAGTCCCGAAGAAGATTCATCAACCAAGCTAATTCCATAGTAGTATTTGCCATAGCACGGTACTCTGATTCTGAACTAGAGCGAGAAACTGTAGGTTTTTTCTTAGCATTCCAAGAAACCAGGTTGCCACCAAGGAAAATGGCATAACCATACGTAGACCTATGAGTCTCTATACAACGAGCCAAATCAGCATCAGAGTAACCAAAGACTGGTAAAGCAGGGGAATTTGTGCGATACTGAAACCATAGTGGAGTGTACCATCAACATAGTGCAAAATCTGAGTGACAGCTTGGTAATGGTTATCAGTTGGAGCCTGCATATACTGACTGACCGTATTCACAGCATAGGAAAAGTCAGGACGTGTGATTTACAGATACTGTAGCACACCAACCAAAGAATGATAAAGTGTGGGGTTTTCGAACGGCTTACCGGAAGAGCTGGATAGTTGCGAAAAAAATCACAAATGGAATAGTGATGGCGCAAAGTCTTGCATGCAAGATCGCGGCCAAATGTCCCTAGCATATCTGCCTTGACCAAAGAATAAGCCTTCGGAAGTACGAATAACCTCCAATCCCAAAAATCACTGCGTATTGCCAAGATCGATATTCTTAAACTTCTGATTAACCCAATCAATAAACTTTCGAATAAGATGACCATCATTCTTAGTATGAATAATGTCATCAACATGAACCAATAAATAGAGTAAAGAGGCACCATGTGAGAAAACAAATAAGGATGTATCTGAAGAACTGCATAGAAAAACCAGGCCAATAAAAAAGGAACTGAAATGCTGAAACCAAGCATGTGGAGCTTGTTTCAAACCATAAATGGCCTTGCGTAGACGACAAACATAGTCAGAACGCATAGGGTCTTTGTAACCAGTAGGCTGCTCCATGTAAACTGGAGACTCCAGAATGTCATTTAAAAAAGCATTCTTCATATCAAGCTATCGCAATGGCCAATTGCGATGAACAACAATGGATAAAACAGTACAAACAGTAGAGACCTTCACCATTGGGCTAAAAGTATGATCATAATAAAAATCAAGCAACTGCGAAAAACCCTGAGCAACTAACCTCGCTTTGTGTCGGTCAAGGGAGCCATCAAATTTATACTTCAACCGGTAAACCCATTTTGAACCAACAACATTTGCATGGGAAGGAGGAGGAACCAGCTCCAATGTCTGTTGAGTGTATAGAGCATCCATCTCTGAGTCCATAGCAGCAACCCATTCAGGATCCTTGACAGCCGAGCGATGACTCCGAGGCTCAGTCTTAGAAAATAAAGCACTCAGTAAACCAAAAATATCATATTCAAAAAAACCCTTGTACCGTAGAGAACTAGTGCACAGACGAGTAGCCATCGGATGTCGAGAAGAGGGATTCGTTACCTGCTAAGGCACGAATCTCAAGAATGGCACAGAAGCCAAGGCAGGAGGCACAGAACCTGAGGCAGTTGGAGGCAATCCAACAGGCGACAGTGATGATGACACTGGAGAAGCAGGGGCAACCAGCAAATTTGGTGAAGACACTGACGGCTGAGGAGGCGGCACGTGGTGTACACGCGTGACCGGGATGGCCAGCAAGTGAGTCGGTGGTAGAATTGTCGGCTGTGCTGACGGCGCTGGCTGGTATCAGACACGTTGTTGGTCACCCTGTGGCAAACAAATGCAATTTTCTTGAAAAACCCTGAGCTTTCAGTACAGTCGAAAATTTTGAATTTTCCAAAATAATAGGTGGTTGTGCTGTAGAAGATGGCTCAAACACCTCTGATGGAACCGCTGAAGGCTCAAAAAAGCAGGAACATCCAGTGATGAAGAATTTGTAACAGTTCCAGTACAAGTAGCTGGAAAAAACAACTCATCAAACCGAGCATGGCGAGTGATATACTCCTTCTTTGTAAGGGATCACGACATCGATAAACCTTGTACAAAGAGCTGAATCCCAAAAATATACAATACATACTCCGAGGGCTCAATTTATGCTCAGCATAGGGTCTCAAATAAGAAAAAACTCGACAACCAAATAGATGAAAATTGGAGCAGTCATGTGTAGTACCAAAAATAACAGAGGGTGGAGAGTGGCTAGATAAAATCGGAGTAGGCAGTTTGTTTACGATGTAGACCGCCGTAGAGAAAGCATCATACCAAAATTAATGATGAAGGCCAAAATGAAAGATCATTGACAAACCTGTCTCGGTAATATGACGACACTTCTTCTCTGCACGACCATTTTGCTCAGGAGTGTAAGGACAGGAAAGCTGATGATGAATGCCCTTAAATGCAAAATGAGTCTGCATGCGATGATTTACAAACTTGGTTCCACCATCACTCTGAAATACTTTGATGGTGGTAGAAAACTGGTTCTCAATAAAAGTTTCAAATTGCATGTAAGCCTCTACAAAATCAGACTTCCGTCGTAGAGAAATAACCAAGTAAAGCGAGAAAAATCATCAACAAAAATGACATAATAGGAGTAACCAACTTGAGAGATCACATGTGAGGGTCCCCAAAGATCACAATGCACTAAATAAAGTATGCGTGGCGTGCATTTTAAATTGTCACTAAAAGAAAGACACTTGCCTTTAGCCATCTCACAAGCGGGACATAAATGAGGCTTAGGCAGCAAACTCGTAACTGACAAACATCCAGACTTGCTCAAAGACGAAATAATGTTGTGAGGCACATAACCCAATCTACTGTGCCAAAGTTCAAAAGATGCTTAGAAGCACTTGATGCAACAAAAACAGATAAAGCAACACCACCTTATTCCAAAACATATAAGCCACCATTACAATGACCTTTGCCAATAACATTTGTAGTAAACTTCTTCGAAATAGTGAAAGAAGAATCATTAAAACAAATAACAACATTCATATCTCGAGTCAACTTGCTAATAGTCAGCAATTTTTTACTAATTTGTGGAACCACCAAAACATCAGACAAAGAGAATGAATCAGAGACTCGAGAATGACCGACATGGGTAATGTTAAGAGCAGAACCATTACCAATAATAGCACGATTGGTACCAGAATAAGGAGTCACTTGATTAAGAGCGGACTGAGAAGAGGTCATGTGGTTGGTTGCGCCGGAAGCAGCTATCTAGCAGGCATGCGGTAAAGAGCCGGGAGAAGGAGATTGAGAGACCAAGTGAGGACACGTGGAAGCAAAGTGACCAAATTTCTTACACCACTAACACTGCAACTGGTACCATTCACCTTGCAACTTAAAGCAAGAAGAAGCAACATGACCCAGAACATAACACTATTGGCACTGTGATTGATCAGAAAGAGCCATAATACAAGAGAAACAAATCTTCTTCTTTTTTTTTATTATAAATAAAATGATGTTGACTGGGCGTTGACAAGACGCTGACTGGGTGCTGACAAAGCAATGACTGGGATGCTGATTATAAATTACTAGACTCGCGAGAATAAGCTTCAACTCGCAACGGACGCGAGAAAGTCCCTGGTGACGAGACGTGTGTTCTGCACGTGCTGGGCGGACTGGGCGCAAAGATGCACGTGCGGGCTAGCTGGATGACGCGTGCGGCTCATGCGGTTGACGGTCTGAAGAAGAAATCGCCGAAAAGCACGAAACAACAGAATCTGACGCCGGTCGGGGAGACCAAATCTGCTGAACTTAACACGTCGAGAACGAAGAACACAATTGAACCGAGATTACCGGACACCATCGGACTGTAGTAGCGGCGAAGAGCAATTGGCGACTGGAGACGAAGAACAGTGATTGGAGTAATCGGAGCAACTGACCGAAGGTTGAAGAAAACGGTGAAAAAAGACAGCGGCGGCCAAAAGACAACAGTGGTGGTGGGCGGCGACCAATCGAAAAATAGACAGAATTTAGGATTGTAATTTTAGAAAAAAGAGAGCAATAAAAATCAGGAAATTAAGAGATACATGACTGAAACCATGATAAAATGTAAAACCCACAAATCATTGTGGCTGTGTGTATTGATACATATAGTGAGTACAAAATGTATAAAATACCTAAACAAATATGGAATAAGATATACCCAAAATCAATAGAAAAAATATTCATTTCTTATGGCTTATTCTAATTAATTTAGGATCTGCTGAAGAAGCTGTTCAGAAGAGAGAAAAGGAGAGACAGAGGATGCTTTCCGTTCCGGGGCAAGATTCAGATTCACGAGGAAGGCGGAGAGATCCATGCTTCCCTTTTTTTCCCGACTACCATTTTGCGAAATTCCCAATTAATATTGGAACTTGTCCAGGTGCCCAAAAAAAGAAGTGGACAGAACAATCTACATCCAAAATAAGAAGAACGGAGCAGGTTAGAAGGGAGAAAAGGACGAAGACGATGGAAAAGTGAGGGAAAAGGGGAGGAGATCGGGGTATTAAAGTCTTTTCATATTTTTGTTTTTTTCATATAGGGGCAAATTCGTTATTTCATCAAATTTTGGTCAATTCGTCGTTGACTATTAAGGCCTTGTTCTTTAGAATTTATATGCATTTCAGTTCAATTTAGTTCAGATCAAATTTGTGTGAAATTAATTTTGGTGGAATTTAGCTTAATTTAGTCATAGATTAATATTTTTCAACACACTTATTTTCAATTCAGATCACTTCAGATCATATCATTTCGGATAAGCTCTAGGAACAGGGCCTAAGTCAGCAAAGTTTAGGGTTATTTTGGCACTTTTTGAGATTGCAGGGTTATTTTGGCACTTTCAGCCTAAAGTCAGGATCATTTAAGCATTTAACTATTTAATTAATTTATAATAAACTTATCTTGTTCACAAAGTTTTATGTTATGCAACCTAAAATTTAGGCAGGGGTTTATTGTGCAATTCACAGTTCATTTGGGATGGGATTTATTTTAAAAACCGGCCAATAAATTCAGGGGCCTGATGTGCAATTATCAAACTGCTATAAATATTACCAAAAAATTAGATTTTTCCTTTTTCTTTTTCCGATCGGAATCCTCCTCTCTCCGATCGAAAATCTGTAACCGTCGCCGTTCCGTCGAATAACACCACCATTCCGCCGCTCTTCCGCCATCGTTTCACCAGCGAACCAGATCCAGATGGTTGCGAAGCCTCCAACAAAACTTCGTCGGCGATTATGAAACTTCTAGATCCAAAAGTCAATTGCGATTGCGATTCCGATTTCAATTGCAATTTCTCTGATGAGCAGTAAGTTCGTCGGCTATTGCGATTCCTCGCACAGAGTAACTGGCGACACACCTTCTTCTTCTCTATTTTTTCCGGTGAGATGTTAAGCTTCTTCTTCTTGTTCGCACAATAGTTATTGCTCCGGCACGGTGACGGTTATTGCTTTGAATCGGAGTTGAACGGTGGAAACAACATGAGGAAACGACACTAGGGTTAGTTGATGACGGTGCTAGGGATGCAGATGGCGAGGCAAGGCGACAGATCCACGGCCACTGCAACGGATCCACGACGACGATTCTACCACAACGGCAAGGCGTTGCATTTGCCTTCATGCACATGGGATCCACACGCCTTGGTGAAGAAGAAGGATGCGTGTGCAACCACGTGCGGATGGCAGCGACGGTGGCGACAACGGCGCCGGAGCTGAGGTTCGTCGTCTGAGGGGTGAGGTTTAATTTTTTATAAAAAAAGATTTGAAAAGTTGGTGAGGTTTAATATTTTCTTGATTGAGTATGTATCATTAAAGATTTTTTGGTCTAGTGGTTAGTACGCTAGTTAATAAGGCTATAGGTCAAGGGTTCGAGTGTTGCTGTGTGCATTATTTTTGAAGATTTTATGTTCTTGATGTACATGCTGAGATTCAATATTATTTGACTGAATCTATGTTGAATAAGTGTCTTTGGTATAGTGGTTATTACTCTAGGCTTTGAGGTTGGAGTCCTGGGTTCAAATCCCATCAGGTCTTTTATTTTTGAAGAATATTTATTTTTGAGGTACTGTAGCTTTTTGTTGATGTTTTTAGCTGTTTTTTCTTCTCTTATGTTGATGTTTTCATTATTTGGGTGAGAGTTAATTGATATGAGTTGAGGTTCTGTAGTTTGTTTTTGGTGATATAGATTGATATTTGTAGTTTTTTTTTAAAAAAAAATCTCACGTTGATGTTTTTCATTTTTCGACTGAGGTTTTGGTGATAGGAGTTGATGTTTGTAGTATTTTTTTTCTTATCTTGATGTTTTTCATTTTTTGGATAAGGTTCAGGTGTTAGGAGTTGATGCTTGTAGTTTTTTTATGAAAAAAATAACCGTTGATGTTTTATGATTTTCAGAGTGAATAATTTATACTTTTGAGGTACCATAGTTTTGTTGTTGATGTTTTTAGTTTTTTTTCTCTCATATTGATGTTTTTCATTTTCTAGATGAGTTTTAGGTGATAAGGATTGATGTTTGTAGTTTTTTTTGTGATATAGTTGATTTTTTTTAGTGTTTTTTCCTTACGTTGACGTTTTTCAATTTTTGTTAGTGCTTCAAATGTAGGTTGTAGGTGCTTATTTTATGACTTGTGTGTGTTATGAAAAAAATTGGTGCTTAGAGTACAACTTGTAAGTGCTTTAATCGTTGCGTGCAAGTGCTTCAATCGTTGCTTGTAAGGAGTTGATGTTTGTAAGTGCTTCAATCGTTGCTTGTTAGGAGTTGATGTTTGTAGCTTTTTTGATGATATGGTTGCTTATTTGTAGTATTTTTTTCTTACGTGAACGTTTTTCTTTTTTTTTGTTAGTGCTTCAAATATAGGTTGTAGGTACTTATTTTTTTAACTTGTAAGTGCTTCAATCGTTGCTTGTTAGGAGTTGATGTAGCTTTTTTTGATGATATGATTGATTTTTCGCAGTGTTTTCTTCTTTACGTTGACATTTTTCATTTTTGTTAGTGCTTCAAATTGAGGTAGTAGATGCTTATTTTATAACTTGTAAGTGCTTCAATCGGTGCTTGTAAGTGCTTCAATCGTTGCTTGTAAGTGCTTCAATCGTTGCTTGTTAGGAGTTGATGTTTGTAGTTTTTTATAAAAAAATTATAATTTAGCTTTGTTGAGGTTTTTATGATTTTCAGTTTATTTTTTGTAAGTCGTAGTCGACATTTTTTTCCATTTTTTGTTGATTTTTATTTGTTTTTATATATTTTTTGTTTTATTTGATTTTTAAAATATATTTTTGCTTCATTTTTTAGTTTATTTTTTATAATTTTTCGTTGTGGTTATGCTATTTTCTATTAATGTTGTTGCAGTTTTTTGCTGTAGTTTATTTATTGATTTTTTTTGCATTTTAAAATTTTTTTTAAAGTTTTTTTAAAAAAATTTTGCAGGTCGCAGGAAAATTATGAGAAAACATTGGACGAAAAAGCCCCTGGAAAGTTATTAGCATAGGTTCCTGTAAAATAATTAGAGAAAGGCCCATGTAAAATAATTAGAGATCGGTCCATGGAGTTAGAATATTGTTAGAATTGTAGAAAGACCCCTGCCTAAAGTTTAGGCTGCCTCACAGGAGACCATCCTTATCTAGTTTGTGTGGTATATAACTTATTTTGTAAAAAAATTATAAATAAGGAAGGAAAACAAATCGGAAGAGAGATGAAATTGTACGAAACTGGACTGGATGGAGCTGAACTGGATAGTATTAAATCAGACTATATCAGATAGAATCAAATTGAACTGAATCCAACTGGATAAGACTTAATTACACTTGACTGAACAACATGAACCTGGTTGAATTGAACTTGACTAGACTGAATCGAACTGGACTCAGCAACAATGAGAAAAACTAGTCCAAACCAACCAGACTGAATAACATTGCGCCAAACTGAATAAACGGAAGTTGACTAGACTAAACCAAACTGAACAAAATTGGACTCCATCGAACTGAACTGCTCTAAAATGAATTGGAATGAACCAGACTGAATTAGGATGAACCAAACCAAATTGATAAACAAAATCACATACATCCGACTATTGACTTTCCCAACCCAAAAGGCCATATTAAAAACACATTGAACATAACGTACCCCACTCTCATTTCCTTGCTTTCCCCCTCTCCTTCTTGATGCGCACCACCGGGCCAAATTCAAGCCATCACCACCTCCACCTTTGTCGGTCCCCACCCTTCCCTATCATATCCTCCCTGCCAAACCCTTCCCCCGTCGTTTACCATTCACACCCGCTTCCACCACTCCCCCAACCCTTCCTTCTTATTGCAACTTTCCCTGCCTAGATCTACCCCCTATTCCCATATCGCAACCTCGCCGCCCTTCTCCCATTCCCATTGATTTATCGTCTTTGATAGAATGTAAAATCCATAATTGTTGGAGCTGAGAGTATTGATATTTATAGGTGAGTACGAATGATACAATTGCACATGGAATATAATATTGCAACTCAATTCTATTCCTTCTTTGAATCTATTACAAAGTATAAGGTTACTCGCAACATAGAGTTTGTAACATGGAAACTCAAATTGGGGACGAGGTAGACCCTTTGTAAAGATGTCTGCAAGCTAAAGATCGTAAGTAACATGAAATACCTTGAACTAGCTGAAACCACCATCTCACATACAAAAATGATAATAAATATCAATGTTGATGACATATTAGGATTAAAACCTATATGAGCTAATATTCTCATTAATTAGGAAAAAGCCCAAGCCCAAAATATACCAAATGGGCTCATGGTTAGGCCTTTCACTAAGAGAAGAAGGAAGCTAGGTCATAGACAAGGGATATTATGGTTTTAGAAAGTTATAAATAGGGATGTATGTCTTCTATTTTTTGTAACATATTATTGCCTACTTTTGCTCTTAACTAGCTACTGACTAGATCGTCAGAGAATCTCCTCCCGGATGCTCCGGGGTCTGTTTCCTCTTGCAGATCACATGTTTGCCAGCTGGGATCAAGATTGGGCTTGGATTGACGGTTTCAATATGAAATAATTGGCACACCTAGTGGGACCCAAAGTTTAGCCAGATTTAGATCTCGTGGTGTATGTCTGTGTCCACGACTTTGGCTCGGTGGAATGAGAAATTGAGGATCAAGGGGACAGGTGTTGGTGGTGAAGTTGGATCTTTGTATAGGCCCGGAAAAGTGGAGAAGATGTTGCCCCTACAATAGTACAGGGTGCAGAAGTAGTACCGGTCGAAGTCTCTGTAGCTCCAGGATTGTCGACCCTTGTGATCGAAGGGTCACATGCCAAAGCTTAACCAGAAATCTTGGGAGAAGTGGAGGTCACTGTAGAGCCAATAGTGGGAATTGGCACTGCGATGCCATTGTTCGGATCGCAAGGTGTGGATGGCTATGTTGCGGAGTGTTCTAGTGATTTGCATATTCAGGCTTATGAACGAAGAGTCCAGGAAATTTTTATGGGAGATGAAGCTATGTGACCTCCTCAGATATTCGATCAAATCACATAAATGCTGGAAGCAGCAGGTTACCAAGTTATTCACCCTTCGATGATTCCTCAACCATCAATGGCTATGATGCCTTCGATAACTCATACTTCATCATTGGCCCTGGAAGCACAGATTAGCGCACTGCCCTAAGCGAGCCAAATGTTCGGAGTCCTATACGTGGGGTATGTGAGGGAAGCTGCACAATCGAGGCCGCAACCCTCTTTTCTCGATCATATGCAAGTAAGTTACCCTATGTCTGCTTTGATGCCAATGTATCCGCCCCAATGCATTGAACAGGATCGGGGGGCCATGTCATGGTTAGGAGTCCCAGCCCACTTGAACTTTTCCAGAAAAGGTCATGCTGAAGTGATGGACTATTGTGGTCAGGAATCTTTACCCTTCATTCACCCAGGAGATAGGAGAGTCAGTTTTCACTCAGGGTAGTTTACTTCACAGTCCGTGTATGCTTTCTCGAGTGACAATCCCCCTCAAGGACCAAATCATAACATGGATTATCAGTATGATGGAGCAGAAACTGCCATGGGGAGGGAGTTAGACAGGTTGATAGGGCCAATTGGACAGATTGCGTGATCTCTGTTTGGTTCAGCCATGGTAATGACATGTTGGCCCAAGGATATGAATCCACTAGAGGGACTCCCTGCCTACTCAGGAGATTCAGGTCCCCGAGAATTTATGCAGACCTTCCTTGGATTAATGAACTCTTGAGACTTTGATGAGAGGTTGACCTGTAAACTGGTGGGTAGTTATCTTCGGGGAAAAGCCCATGAATGGTTCAATAAGAAACCCAAGGGTTTGTTGCAGTCATAACGAGATATCAGTGGGGCACTCCTGAGTCGGTATTGCCAGAAAAAGAAATTCACTAAGACGTTGACAAATTTGTACTACACGAAGCAAAAGCAAGGAGAATCCACATCGATCTTCTATTATAGGTATGTCGGTGAAAGCCTGGGATGGTCAAAGGTATGAAAAATGAGATCATCCAAGGTTATCTGTTGGGGATGGAAGACCTGGAGCTTTACAAGAAGCTAACATCGAACACCCCAAAGACACTTCAGCAACTCTAAGAAGTTGTCGAGCAACATTTAAAAGTTAGAGAGGTAACTCAAAAGAAGAAAGAAGGGATAACGACCAAACACGCAAAGTCTAGTGACACCTGAGGTAAGAAACCAATGGAAACCCAACTTTTAAAATATACACACCTATGCGGCATTCCCCAACGGAGATATGGAGTATTCACAGGGGGATTTTTAAATCACCACCTCCTATGAATGACACTAACCGAGCCTTTGTTGCTAGGAGAGCCACCAAAAAGTTTTGTGACCACCACTAAGATTATGGCCACATCACAAATGAGTGCACCCACCTTTGGATGGAAATTGATAGGTGTGAAAGGGAAGATCTTCTAAAATAATCTTTTCGACAGCCATTCTGGGATGACAATTCGAAGCACGAGAACAAGAAAGGAAACATGTGACCCCCTAGAAGAATTTTAATGTTGGAAATAGAGGAGATCGTGGCCCTCAGGGACATCAGCAGGAGCACTGCGAGAAGCCACAATGAAACCCCCCGATGGAGAACAAAAATAGAAAAGAAGGAAATCCCGTTATGCACAGGGTGATCAATATCATCAGTGGGGTTGTTAGTGAAAGATCTTCAAATGCAGTTATGACAGCACAGTCACGTTGTGTCCCATCAGTGGAACCGGTAAGGAAAAATGTTTCAATCTAATGAGATGATCACATTTTCAGAGGTAGATGCGGGTCAAAATCAAACTCCTCATGCTGACCATGTGGTCATTTCAGCAATGATCGGGACTTTGCTGGTGAAAATGGTATTTGTTGATGATGGGAGTGAGGCTTAAATCATGTTTGTGAGTTGATTAGATCAGCTTGGGATTGGATGTACGGACTTGAAAAAATTGACTTCGCCATTGTCAGGTTTTACTGGAAAGACAGTGTATCCAATAGGGGAGATAACTTTTCCCGTATAGGTCATTGATGGAGATAGGGGGGTCATAGTGTATTGCAGTTTCGCTATCATTGATGCTTTCTCTTCTTATAATGTGATACTGGAGAGACCATGGATATTCCAGGATCGAGTGGTACGGTCGTCGTACCATCTGATGATGAAGTTCCCAATGGAGAATGGAGTGGAATCCATCAGTGGGGATCAAGCAGTAGCCCGAGGTTGCAATTATGAAGTAGTGAAAGGATATGGGAAATGGAGAAGTGTGTCCTCCATAAATGGGGAAGCTAGACCAGCTGACACTCAACAACTTTCCATTTGAAGCTTTGGAACAGTAGTTGTGGGAATTATGAAGCTAGAAATGGTGAAACAAGAATTGAAGGCTTTGCTAGATCAATATTACGATGTATTTTCCTGGGATACACCAGACTTGACAGGAGTGCCAGCACAGTTGACTGTCCACAAGTTAAACTGGTTAAGTAAAAAAAGGAGGATTTTTTCCCTGAGAAGCTGAGGCAATAAAGTCAGAGGTGGAGAAACTTCTTAAGGCGGGGGTTATCGAAGAGGTAGAAGAATGGTTAGCCAACTCAGTCATGGTTCCAAAACCAGATGGGGCATGGTGTATGTGTATTGACTTCACATATCTAAACAAATGTTGCCCAAAGGATAGCTATATATTGCCTTTGATGGATTAGCTGATGGAGGCGATAATAGGTTATCAGATCCTAGCCTTTTTCTATGCTCCCAAAGGTTATCACCATATATTGATGGTAGAAGAGGACAAGGAAAATACTCCGTTCGTAATGGACATGGGTACTTTATGCTATAAGAAAATGCCGTTTGGGCTGAAGAATGCTGAGGCTACTTACCAACGACTGGTTGATAAACTCTTTGAAAGACGGATTGGGAAAAGCCTGGAAATCTATGTCGATGATATGGTTGTGAAAAGTATAACCTACGACAAATTTTTTCAGAACATAGAAGAAATGTTTGATGGGTTACAAAGGGAAATCTTAAAGTTGAATCCATCGAAGTGTGTGATCGGAGTTGGGCATGAGAGTTTCTAGGCTTTAAGGTCTCAAGAGAGGGATCGATGTTAACCCTGAAAAGGTAGAAGCATTGATAAATATGAAAAGTTCACGAACCGTGAAGGAAGTTCAAAGATTGGCATGGTGTTTGGTAGCGTTAAGTCGATTCTTATCAAAGGGGGCAGAAAAACATCTACCCTTCTTTGATGTGCTTCGTAAGGATAAGAAGTTTGAGTGGATGGAGAATTGTGAGAAAGCCTTTGCAGCCTTGAAAGAACATCTCCGATTTTTTTCCCACATTGATGAAACTAGAGAAAGGGGAAGTTTTATATCTCTATATCTCTGCATCAGCCTTGGCTATTAGTGCTGTACTGGTAAAGAAGAAAGAGAAACAACAACATCCCATATACTTTGTTAGCAGAGCCCTGTAAGCCCCAGAAATGAGGTATAGTGCTACCAAAAGGTTGGTCGTGGCACTGGTCTATGCTGCTCAAAGGTTAAGACCCTATTTTCAGGGTCACGCCATAGTCTTGCTTACCAATTATCCGACCAAGCAAATAATTCCATAGCCTGAATCTTCAAGGAGGATGATGAAATAAGTAGTTGAACTGGGAGAGCATGACATACATTACCACCCTAAGGCCGCGATTAAGGGTCATACCTTGGCATATTTCATTGTGGAAACTACGGACGTCATCGAGGATGTTTGTAAAAATGAAGAAAAAAGAATATGGAGGTTGTTCGTGGATGGTTCATCTCCTTTGGGGGAAGAGGGGCAGGAGCACTACTCACTAGCCTCGACGACATTGATTACCCCTATGCTCTACATTTCAAGTTCAGGGCCATGAACAATGAGGCGGAGTACAAAGCTTTTAACACTGGTCTTCGACTGGAAAATGAGATGAAAGTGGAAGATGTGGAAATATTCAGTGATTCCTAGATCGTGGTCAATCAGGTTAATGGAGAATATGAGGCCCGAGATTTTAGTTTACAGCGCTACTTAGAGGTGGTGAGACACCTACTTAAATGCTTTCGATCATTCACTCTTTCTCAGGTGCCAGGGAGCTCGTCATTGGCTAGAAAAATGATTCACGATGGGTACTACTGGCCAACAATGCTCGATGATACCAACCGATATATCCAGGCTTGTAACCAATGCCAAAAACATGCACATGTAATATATATCCCTTACACATAATTGATTAACATACATAGCTCATGGTTATTTGATAAATAGGGGATTGAACTGGTGGGACCCTTCCCAGAGGCACCAGGAAGGTTCAAGTATTTGATAGTGGCAGTTGATTACTTCACCAAATAGGTCGAGGTCAAGCCACTGGCGAACATCAAGGGGGAACATGTTATTTTTATTTTGTTAGAAGAACATTGCTTGTCATTTTGGCATTCCAAAGATGTTCATTACACACAATGGAGCCCAGTTCACGGATGACCACTTCAAGAGCTGGTGCGGAAAGTTCAAGATCCAGCTAAATGTGACATTAGTGTATCATCCACAGGAAAATGGTCAGGTTGAAGTTACCAACCACACCTTGTCAATGGAATTTGAAGAAGGCTTGAAGGAGCTAAAGGAAACTAGGTTACTGAACTGCCTAGTGTGTTGTGGGCTTATCGTACGGTGGAATTTTCTACCACATGTGATATGCCTTATGGGGTAGTCTATGGCTCGGAAGCTGTGATCCCAACAGAAATTGGTGTACAAAGTCCTAGGATAATGATAGCCAGTAATGCCAGCAATGAGGATAATTATTGCTTGGATCTGGATTTGTTGGAAGAAATATGGGCCTTGGCATCGATTTGAGAATCCAAAGTAAAATAGAAGGTCAAGCGATACTATAATCGAAGGGTGAAAGTAGCATAGTTCATGTGGGAGATCTTATCATGAGGAAGAATGAGAAGAGTCGCCACGAGCCTAAGGGGAAGCTGGCTCCCAATTAGGAATGACCCTATCAAGTTCTTAAACCTCATCCGAGGGGAAGTTACACCCTAGGCACGATGGACGGAGGCCGCATACCGAGAAGGTGGAACATAGTTAATCTTTGATGGTATTATCAGCTGTAAGGATCGGCAGTCTTAGGTATGATGAAGTTGACAAGTAGTTGATTTGACTGCATGTAATTATTCCCAGATTGTATGATCTGCTGTAGAAAATAAGGGTAATGATGTGTGTTTGTATTCATGATCTCAGGGTACATTATGTAGTGGTACAAAAGACATGTACAAACTAGGAAAAGGCAATAAAATCTAATTACAATTACAAGTAATATTTATATTCCTTAATACTTCTTCTCAAGTTGGAGCACGGGGATCAGAAATGCCTAGCTTTTCAAGTAGTGAATGAAACTGGTTCTGTACGAGACATTTGGTAAACAAGTCCGCATGTTGATCTAAAGTGTGGATATGATGAGTAACAATAGTGTCAGACTGTACAAGATTCCGGAAAAAATTATAATTAACTTCGATATCCTTCGTACGCTCCTGGAGCACTGAATTTTCTGCAATATGAAGAGAAAATTGACTGTCACAAAACAATTGCATAGAAGAAGAATGTGCAACACCTAAGTCTTTAAGCAAAAACTTAAGCCACAACAACTCACAACAAGTAATAGCCATGGCACGGTACTCTGCTTCAGCAAAAGACTGAGAAAATGTAGGTTACTTCTTAGTCTTCCAAGAAACCAAAGAATCATAATCATCACAAAGCATCTGGAAAGAGAGCATCATGTAATAGGGCATGCAACTCAATCAGAATCACAATAAACAGTCAACTGTAATGCACTTCGGGAAGAAAGAAATAAACCTTGACCAGGACGACTCTTCAGGTAGTGCAAAACTTGAATTGCAGCTTGCCAATGAGGAACAAATGAAGACTTCATAAACTGTGGAAGTGTATGAACCGAATAGCTAAGCTTATGATGTGTAATGTTGAGGTATATCAGGCATCCAACCAGGTGCCTGTACTGCTTAGGATCATGGTAAAGCGGTCCATCAATACGCGCCAAATCGTATTTTTGTTCCATAGGAAAATCATTTTGTTTAGAAACTGATAAACCTATGTCAGATAAAATGTCTAGGTCATATTTCCTTCGTGAAAGAAACATCCCATTCAGTCTTCTAGCAATCTCTATACCCAAGAAATACTTAAGCATACCAAGATCTTTCATATGAAAATAAGAGCTCGAGTATTTCTTAAATTCAGAGATAAGTGACGAAGAACTACCGACAATAATCATCCACATAAACAGTCACATGCAAAGAGACCAAACCATGGAAGAAAACAAAGAGAGAGTAATCTGCTTTACTCTGAACAAATCCAAATGCACGCAAAGCCTGAGCCAATTTCGAAAACCAATTGTGAGGGGCTTGTCAATGACCATAAAGAGATTTCTAAAGGCGGCATACTTATTCAAGGGGCGCAAGATAGCCAGGGAAGGCCGCATAAATACCTCTTCATGCAGATCACCATGTAGAAAAGAATTATGTACATCCATTTGATGAAGTTACCAATCACAAATAACTACAACAGATAAGAACATGAGAACCAAACTCATCTTCGCAATAGGAGAAAATGTTTTAGTATAGTCAATCCATTCAATCTGACGATTCCCAAGAGCCACCAGGCAAGCTTTGTGACATTCAATGGTACCATCAGACTTTAACTTGGTACGGTAAACTCAGTTGCAACCAATTGCAGTCTTATCTAGAGGTAGGGAAACCATAGTCCATGTCTGATTGCGCTCAAGAGCATGAATTTTGTTAGCCATAGCATCACACCAATGAGCATTCTTTGACGCTTCAGAGTAAGTTTGTGGGATTTACACTAGAAGTTAATGCACCTAAAAATCTGGAATGCGTACTAGAAAAATTATCACAATTTACAAAATCAGTAAGATGATAGGAACACCTGAGGATAGTGATGACGCATGAGTGATTGTAGCAGTGTGGGGGCTTCAATATCAGTACTAGCACAAACATAATCTTCTAAGTATGGAGGAGGTCGTCAATCGCAAACACTCTGTTTTGGAAGAGGAAGCTCGGCGGCATTAAGGTAACCGGCGAGGCAGGCGGCGGAGCGGGCAACATATGGCAGTGGACAATAGAGTCCAGAACAGGATATGTCATGTCAGGCAAAAAAAATAGGAGGAGTCCAAATGTCATCCAGTGGTGCGTAGCCAACGGTAGTTGACGGCGCTTGAGGCGCGTGCGGCAAATCCTGCATCGGCTTAGGCGGTACTTCACTGGACTGATCGCCAGCCAGCAAGGGAAGTCGATGGTCCTAGCTGGCCATTGCATCCGGCTACAATGGTGGAACTATGGCCGATGACGGTGAGGTGGTGGCACCGCCGGGATGCACTAATGAGGCTAAAGTCGGAGAGTCAGCGTACGAAAAATGGTCTTCAAAAAAATCAACATCCCAACTGTTGAAGAAAGTACGAGATTCCAAATCATAAAGGCGATATCCTTTCTTTCTGGTAGAGTATCCAAGATACAAACATCGGAGACTTCTTGGAGCAAACTTGTCACAGAATCTGGGAATGTAAGAAGCAAAACACAAGCATCCAAATACCCGCAAAAGCTTGTAATTTGGAGCTCTTCCATAGAGTAACTCAAATGGAGTGCGACCATTGAGTTGTTTTTTTTGTGTTCGGTTAATTGAATAAGCAGTTGTAAGAACACATTCTTTCCAAAAATCAACTGGCAGATTAGCTTGAAAACACAAAGTGCGCGCCACATTTAACAAATGACGATGCTTGCGCTCAACATGGACATTATGTTGTGGTGTATAACCAATAAATGTCTCAAAAAATGATCCCACATTCAGCAAAGTATGATCTCAAAGGCATAAATTCAGTACCATTATCAGCCCGGACACGTAGAATGGAGTAGCCAATGATGAGACGTCAAATGCATGTATTTTCCAAAGCATTTGACATCACTTTTGTCATATTTTTGTTGTAATATTTCTAGATTTACGTAACTTTACATGATAAGGGGTTTAGATGACCATTTTCGATTTTTATATCTAAATCCTTCATTTTGCAACCTATGTTTAGTCTAATAGATATTTGATCCTTATGAGCATCTAGATTCCATTCTGTGAGCTTCATTTGTAGATGTCTCGTGAGCCCTTTGGTTTTGTTTAGTGAAGGCCACGTGTCAAAACGTGGTAGAAGATAGAAGGGTCGAAGAAGAAAGGGAAAGAAGCGGATGAATTATCACCCGGAAGTTTAGACAAAGTTCTTAAAATTATCCGAGAAGAATCATCCTACAAGGGTGGTGCCATTGGATTCATCTTCTCAAGTACTATAAAATCGACTATAAGAACTCCCAAAACAGATCAACGGTTCACCCGTGGGAAGCAAAATAAGAAGCCGCAAACTGTAGCTCGCCCAGGCGGAAATGGCGTTGCCCGGGCGGATGGATCTGAATTTTGGGCTGAGACCTCCGCCGCTCGGGCGAGCCCATTCCCGCTCGGGCGAGCCCAATCCCGCCCGGGCGGCACCTGCTGCGTTTTGACCTTCTTTTTTACCAACTTGGGCTATAAATAGCCCCCCTTCTTCCCCCATTTGCCCAAGCCCGACTTGGGGGTTCCAAAACCCTAGTTTTTCAACATTTTTCTTCCATTTCTTCTTCTTTCTTTGTAGATCTTTGTTCTATGTTATGGGTTTTGATTATCTAGCTTAGTTTTGTACTTGGGAGCAATGGATTGAAACTTCCATATCTATGTAGTAAGAACCATATCTATCTATTTAGTGTTTTTGCTATTGTGCATTTATTGAGCTTTGAATGTGAATTGTTAATTGCATTGATGTTGTTGGAAGCTTGAGTATATGAATTTCTTGTATGATTACTTGTTAGGGTTGGGAGAAAGTAGCTAATTCTCCCCTCTTTTAATGTGGAATCCAAGAGCATGAGTTAGAGCTTCTTAAATGATGTTGGTGTGTTGATAATTGCTAGATGAATGTGATGATGTCAAACTCGTTGTCATGTTTGTTTTAGGTAGCAAATGAGAGAAGTCTATGAATGTCGATCATTCTTGAATAATCTTGTGTAAATGCATGAATTGGTTAAATTCTTAGATACGGTGTAGTATTTGTAAGTGTTGCCAAGCTTGTTGATTCTTCGTGCTAAGTGCCATCAATGGGATACTCTTAGTCCTAAGGGATTCATTGGTGAGGTTTGACAAGAGATGTCGAATTCACTCTTGCAAACTACAATCTAAGAAGGATGGAAGATTTATTTCACAACAAGTAGTTGAAGTAGTGAATAGATTGTTTTACTCCTTCTTGAAGCCTTTGTTATTTAGCATTCATGTGTTCTTAATGCTATGTTTTACTTCATTTATGCCATCTGTTGTTTGAGAATAGGAAATGTTTTTATGATTGAAGTGTTAGGGTGTTAGGAAAGTGACGAATTCCTTAGCTCCTTTGCATGAAAATCTACAAGCATGAACTTAGAACTTCTTGAGTATAATGTGCGGTAATCCTTGCTAGATGAGTATGTTAATGTGGTTTGTTCTCATGCTTATCCTATAGATGCAATGAAAGGTTGAACCTTTAATGTGGTTTGTTCTAGGTTTAGCCTAATGAATTCTATGTTTGGTTAAATGGCTATGTCTTTGGTCGAAGGCTTGTTGTTATCAAATCTATGGTCCTTCGTGTCTAATTCCGTTGATGAAATACCCCTATGGTCGTTGTTTGTCTAGGGTGATCATCAACGAGGTTTGCAAATGGTCGTTGTTTGTCTTTGCAAATTACTATTAATAAGGAATGAATGTTGATCTTCTATTAGCATTCCCCATAAGTAATAAATGTGATAGGATGAGTGAATGGTTCAATGATCTACATTTGGTTTGGAAGTGGATATCAATTGCCCCAAAGGCTTTATCTTTTGTAGTTTTAAAACCCTTTTTCTTAGTTTTGTTTGATGAGTAGCATAGTTACTTAACCGTGCTAGTTATCTTGTCTTTTTAACTTTCATAACTTAGGACCACCAAACAACCCCCCCCTTTTTACTCGCTTTTATATGTGTACATATATCTACTTCTAGCCTAATATCAACCATTTGTGCTTAAACGCTTGAGAAAATCCCCCTTCTTCATGGACGACCCCCGACTTGCTGCTATCTACTTAGTTGTAGATCGTAAGCATAAAAGGGCTTATAAATATTAACTTTGAGAGGTACGGCGATGGCCTCCCAGCCAAACTGATTCTTGATCAAAGCACAAAACTCAATAAATCTAGAAGCTACATCTGACTTAGCTACTAATAAATAAACCCAAACAGCTCAGGAATAATCATCAACTATTGTTAAAATAAAAAGTGCCACTAGAAGAGGTGTTCTATAAGGACCCAAAATATAACAATGTATTAATTCAAACAATGAACTAGCATGTGAAGAACTTAAGGAAAAACTATGTCTAGTCGGTTTTGCTCTATAAAACACAGAGAAAGGAACAAAAGTATTATTTGTGCTAAAATCAAAAGAAGAAACAAAAGACAACACCGTAGAGGAAGGATGTCCAAGACGCTGATGCCATAAATCAGATGAAGAAACTGAAGCAACTGTTGGAATAGACTGCAGGATAGAAGGACAAACACAAGTATCCAGCAGACCCCCCATGTTGTTCACCCACGCCGATCATAGTCCTTATACTGATTTTCTATAAAAATGCAATAATTTTCAGTTAACAAAGCTAGACATTTTAAGGTAGATAACAATCAAGAGCATAATGAGAAGTTACATCGCAAAGTAGGTATGTTGAGCACATGAGCAAGGGTGATATTACCAAAGCAAATAGAACAATATTGTGTAGCAGACGGCACAGATCCATGAAGCAGTATAACATTCACAGAATTGATAACAATAGTAATATCAGTAAGAGAACCATAATCACCGGTCATATGATATGAGGCTCCCAAATCAATAATCCAAGACAAAGTAGACTTATCTTACCCATGGTCAAGCAGAGTATTAAACTAATTAAATAAGTGCATGGTCATGCTCCATTGGTTGTCAGACGGAGAAGGCCAAAATTATAACATGTAGGGGCACTAGCGTTGAAGGCCTCCGCCACAAACCTTGGTAGTGACACACAACACTGGTGAATGGTGGTGGAAGTGGTCGGGTGTTGGCAGCCAGAATGCCTGTATCGGTGACGGAAATTGGCCGAGTAGCTGGCACCATCTTCTTAGCAGTGTTGGTTCTCTCCCTCATCTCCATGTACTATTCTGGATAGCCTGTGAGTTGGAAAGAGTAAGCTTTGTCGTGACCCTTGTGATGACAGTGCGTATAGACGAGATTCTTACAATCAGTTGAAGTGAGACAACTGTCAAAGAACCTGAAGGTGGTGGGCACCATGCGGCATATGCCATGGAGTCAGAAAAAGGCTTGTGAGGTTGAATGATGGCTTTGTGATTCTTCTCCTAAGTAACAAGAGCATAGACACGCATTACTGGTGGCAGTGGATCAAGACTCGTGACATAGGATCACAAGGTGCGATAGCCTTCATCTAGACCGAGGAGAAATTGATAGATCAAATATTTTTCTCGCTCGCGGAAGGCAGTGGAGGCATGGTTGCAGGTGTACAACGGTTTGCAAGCTTCCCAGGTGCAAACTAAATAAGGCCGCAGAGAGTTGTAGTCATCAAACAACTTCTTCAGTTTTCCAAAATAAATGGCAATGATCTGACCATTCTGCAACAGTTTTGTACATCATCAGGCATCTAAAGAATTTTCATAACATCACCAAGAGTAAATCGTGCCTTTAGATCAGCCCACAATTCCTTAACCGTGGCAAAGTAGCTTGTGGAAGATCGCAATGTCGGATCTACAGCCTGTAAGATCTAGCAGTAAGGGTAGCATTAACTCCAGGCCAATCAACAGCTTCAAGGTGATCGCCTAGGGGTTTGCTAATGGACCCATCTATGAAACCAATCTTATTCTTTGCAAGCATAACACTACGAATTCCAATAGTCCATTCAAGGTAATTCTCTTCGCCCTTCAGCACGACGGGACAGATGACCAAACCGGGACCGTCAGATGAGCCAAGGTAGTAAGTATCATTCGGACGGCGACCAAAAGGTACCAATGACTCTGTGCCAGATTGTAACTGCAACCATTTTAGTAAAGCTGCAATCACCTCAGAAGCATTCAGATCCTGTAGCTTATTGGCCTCAGCTTCAGCATCAATGTGAGCCTATTCAGTGGCACCGGGATTAACGTTAGAAGTCGACATGATGCAAAATTAGGATCAACGGCAAACTGGGATCTGTGGCAGCGTATCAGATCGGCGGGTAAACAATGCGGCGGTGCGTGACTTAGACTGCCGGCGACGCGTGGATTAGATTGTCTACGCCTGGGGATCATCGGCGGATAGTTCTGGGTAGCGGACGGTCATGGAAACCAGAGATGCGGCAGTGGTGAGTCAATGGATGGTGGTGATGCCGTATGTTGGAAATGCACGGTTGTTGATTGACGGCGGTCGGCTCCGATGAAATATTGCAGCGGAATTTTTCTTTAGTGTTTTAGGATTTTAGACCCTGATACCATGTTGATAATAAGGGTAATGATGTGTGTTTGTATTCATGATATCATAGTACATTATATAGTGGTACAAAAGACCTGTACAAACTAGGAAAGAAAAATAGAATCTAATTACAATTAGACTAAATTAATATTTTAGTCCCCAACATATGATGCAATACCATCTATTGGTTCCCAAGGCCAATACAACGTTTGTTGAGCAACTAACAAATACAAAATTATTTGTTTGGTCCCCAATGTGGTTTTCAAGGTGGTTTTCAGGTGATTTTAGAGACTAAAAGATGATATAAGATTATATGTTAGGGACCATAAAACAATTTAGTCAACTGGAAACTACCTTCAAAACAACCCTAGGGACCAAACAAATCATTTTGAATTTGTTGGGTACTGAAAGGAAGCGGTATTGGTCTTGAGGACCAAAAGATGGTATAAAATCATATGTTAGGGATCAAAAAAATAATTTAGTCTTACAATTACAAGTAATATCTTGGGAAATATACAAATATAACCCTATATAGTTCAGAAAGTGCAGATATAACCCTAAGATAAATTTTAGTGCAAATATAACTCTAACTACTTAACAAAAGTGCAAATATAACCTTATGGTGACATTTCCAGCATTGACCGTGTTTTTCCTGTGTTAACCCCCCAAAATGACAAAAATGCTCTCGGACCAAAAGCTAAATTTGGGTGGACAATTATACCCTTACCCATGTCGGACCGCCGCCTGGCCGATTAGGGTTATATCAACACATTATAAAATTTGATTGGGTTATATCAGAACATTCCTAAAACTTAATGGGTTATATCATCACATTCATAAAAAGTGTAGAGTTATATCAGCACATATTATAAAAGCAAAACCAATCAACATTAAAAATCTAGGTCAAAAAACACAACAAAAATAACAGTTACACACACAACACCAAAGGTTATCCAATCATTAATCCGGACTAAATTCAACAAAATAAAAAAAATGTCATCAAAATTCTTATATTCAATACCATATATGCCGCTTATCTTTCTATTCATGTGACGAGAAGCAAAAGAAAATCACATAATCAAACTCAATATTGCATTAATCTAGTGAATTAAGGGGAGTTTTGGATGAAGATACCATTTTTGTAAGGTTCCCGCACTTCCACTTCAACGTCCGCTGCGTTGATCTCGCCAAATCTCTTTCTTCAAACTAGAATCACACTCTGCAACATCGGCAATAAGTAGAATAGGTTGAAATCGCAGTTGCATTCGGTTGGCGTTGATTTTGTACTAATATGACACTTTGTTTTTATAGTATGTGTAGATATAACTCTACATTTTTTATGAATGTGTTGATATAACCCTATAAGTTTTAGGAATGTGCTGATATAACCCTATCAAATTTTATAATGTGTTGATATAACCTAACTGGTCCAGCGGCAGTCCAGTGATAATATTTAGGTATAATGATGCTAAGGGCTATAACTTTATTTCCTATTTATTAGTTTTTTATTTTTTCTCCAGAAGGGCAAAAATGTCTTTTAATGAAATTCCGGCTAAAAGTTACCGGAAAAGGTTATATTTGTACTTTCACTTATTACCTAGTTTTATTTTCACTTTCAATTATCACAGAGTTATATGTGCACTTTCGTGAATTATGTAGGGTTATGTATGCATTTCGCTCTAATGTCTATATTCCTTAATATCTGCTCAGCAGCTGGTTGACTTAATGGAAATTTTGACACTTCACAAAGTTTAATACAACCTGTCCACTCTTAAGCAATAAAATAATTTTGATTTTAAGCAATCGAAAGTTCGCTCTTAAGAGATAAAATAATTTCTCTTTTAAGCAATCAAAAATTCGCCCTTAAGCGATAAAATAATTTCTATTTTAAGCGATATAAAGTTTGCTCTTAAGCAATAAAATGTATTCGCTTTTAAGTGATCAAAAGTTCGCTCTTAAGCAATAAAATAAATTTTCTTTTAAGCAATAAATTTTTTTCTCTTAAGCAGTAAAATAATTTTACTTTTAAGCGATCAAAAGTTTGCTCTTAAGCGATAAATAATTTTTCTTTTAAGAAATCAAAAATTCACTCTTAAACGATAAAATGTATTCGCTTTTAAGCGATTGAAAATTCGATCTTAAGAGATAAAATAATTTTGCTTCTAAGCAATCGAAAGTCCACTCTTAAGCAATAAAATAATTACGCTTTTAAGCGATCGAATATTTTCTCTTAAGAGATTAAATTTATTCACTTTTAAACGATTTAAAATTCACTCTTAAGAAAAAAAATAATTTTGCTTTTAAGCGATCGAAAGTTCGCTCTTAAGCGATAAAATAATTTTGCTTTTAAGCGATCGAAAGTTCGCTCTTAAGCGATAAAATAATTTTGCTATTAAGCGATAAAAAATTTTCTCTTAAGCGATAAAATGTATTCATTTTTAAGCGATCAAAAATTTGCTCTTAAGCAGCAAATACATCCTAGGTGATCAAATAAATCAGCTGAAAAGACACCCGTACTCTATCATAAGTGGTCAACCTATTCGCTTATTAAGTAATCGACTGTTTAGCAAGATTCGTTCATATAGTTGACAACCACATTGGTGTCATACAAACAAAATGTTCTCCGGTTTTACTCCAGTGGCAATCGTAAATAATCAATCAAATTTTCTCTCTGGAGCCTCGGGTATGGGATTAGTACGTTGCCTTCAGCGAGGTATTAAGTTTTCAGGAGATGATAAGTATTTTTCCACATCACAATCATAGGTTGGCGGGACATTTTCATTACCATTAGGGACCTTCGTTAGAGTCTCCTCCACGGACTCAATTGAGAGAACTCGGTTGGAAGAACTTACAGGCGAAGTTTTATTCTGGGGTTGTGAGTTATTCTTGAACTGGATCTTCTTTTTAGGTTGTGTCTTCTTTTTAGAGGACCTTTTTGAGTGCTTTCTCTTCGAAGGGATATCTGGTGAAGGTCTCCTGTTCAAAGGGCCTTCTTACTGAGAGTTAGCACTAGTTTCTGAACGAAGACGCTCTTTGCACTCGTGAATGGCGTCAAACGCCGCATAATAGTCAGGTTTTCTATCTAAACCATTTTGCATCATAGACATCTCAATATCATACAAGAATCTAAACATATCACCAATAGGACCCATATCTAGAACTCCGTGAGACAATCAATTTGCTCGAAGGTTGTCGGAGTAGAATTGGATAGTAGCGGTTTGTTCATACACTTAACTCGAGAGCTGGGAATTATGGCTTACGAGCGCACTGCAAAACTATTGGTTATCATCCATAACCCTCTGTAGCCTAGAAACTTCCTCGATAAGGTGATTATCCCGCTTGACCATCTCACCAATCTAGGATTCGAGCTTCTTAATATCATCCCGATAATTCCTGCTATTCCCCCGCTGATTCAAAGTGTGATGCAACCTAGCATCACTAAAGCATTTATACAAACTAGGGTACTTCTTCATCATCTCTCACAAGCATTTTGATGATTCATTTCGTTAGGGCTACAAGATTCGTCTACTACAGCAAGAGCAATGACTGTACAACTAGTTTTGGAATCTCTCTGGGCTTTGCTAAGGAGCTCCCCGATCAAAGGATAGCTGTCATCGAGCCACGATGACAGCTCCTTATTAGCTTCAGATAAATCCTTGCTTAATCTGGTAAGTTTAGAGAGAGTTTTTGAAAACTCCACCTTCACCCTAGCAAGCTCTTGAATAGATCTTTTCAGATCATTTTGGAAAAAGTAATTCTATAAAGATTAAAGAACAATAGTCAAATATTTGGATCAAAACATTCGATAAAGCACTTAAAAATAAAATTTTCAAGATAAAATCTTTCTATTACTTTCCCAAAAATACGATTCTAATTGAAAGCGGGGGAAAAGGACAGAAACTCATACATCTCTCCCCTCAGGCCCTAAGCTAGGATGGATTTTTTCATTTGTGGGGTTGCCATGATCACCTTCAACACTTCTGAGTACCCTCACCATGGCCAGCTTGGTCATCGTTGCTCTTAGAAGCATAATCATCGGTCTGCAAAGTGAGAGCATGAATGGTGAGGCCCCGAAGCTCTTCGGCTATGTAGAAATTCATCCCATTCTTGATGAAGTCGAGAAGCTAAAACCTGAAGTCGCCAGGGTTAGAAAGTTTACCCCGCCCATCTTTCATCTTCTCCTTAGCATCTCTGTCAATATATCTCTCAAAGGCCTCGACCTGCTTAGTGGTAAGATGATCACACACACAATTGAAGAGCTCGGTTTAACCCCACAACTTTCCTATCCCAAGAAGTTCAAGGAAAGCGTTGTACAGGTCTCGAGAGCCCATTAGCTTATCAATGAAGCTTTCAAAAAGGGCATGTTGGGATTCTGGCAAACATTTCTTCAAAGGACGCTTTTCCCTCTCCTTCGACTTCTTTAAATCCTTCTGCAACTTGTCCATGTCTTTCTTCACCTTTGCACGCTTATCTCGTCGAGCGACCTTAACTGCTGCCTTAATGGGACCTTACAAGAGAGGAAAGACCTGGTTGGAGAAGACACCAGTGGATCGCAATGTGGATCGAACAGTTGCCACTACTGTAATAAACACAAGAAGAGTGAAGGAGGCGTAATAAGTAAAGAATAAAAAAACAAAAAGAAAGAAAGATAGGAAATAACATACCGAAGGCTCGTCACTCAAATCCCCCAGATAATCCAAGGAAAAATTGTCCATGTCAACCTCGCCGAGGGGTTTGTCATAGCCAGTCTTGGTGGAGACATCAAAAGCCCCAGGTTTCTTCGAAGGACTCTTCTGCATAGGAGGCTCCTGCTGAAACCTTGACTGAGTATGTACCAGAGTAGGCTTCCTGACACACACCCTTGGTAGAGGGTTCACACCCCATTCGAGGGCATTGAAAAAGCCATTCGCACTGCTCACTGCATAAAGAAAGAACAGCTTACAAATCTTAAAGAAGAAAAAGAGAAGTAAACTTCTAAGGAAAATATCCTAAAGGCGTATCCAAAGCAATTATCTCTTCGACATTTATTTCTTGGGAAGGATCTTGAGATCAAAGAGGTTGTGGGCATGGCAGTCAATCATTACCTCATATTCTCTTATTATTTAAATTTGCAGGCCCCTCTGAGCTTATCTATTCGAATGCTTGACGATCGGCCGAAGCATAAATGTCCTCATAGACCCATTCAGGCCAAGCGAAGGGTTTCACTCCTTTGGTTTCACGGAAATAGGTATTATTGTCTAAAGGCTTAGGGTTTCGAAGACGCTCTACGTCTTCATGAAATCCCTCTGGAACCACATGCTTTCCTTTCCTCGTCTCAATGGTGACATCAGAATTCCATCGAGGGGTTCGATATGCCCCGGCACAATCGAAGGTCTAGACTTTATTTTGACACCCCGAGTTATTGGAATGAGGGATAATAAATCTTCGCCCAGATAGCCTATTACCTAAGGTGAAAGTTCCCTCAACATTTATTAATTAAATAATAAACAGCTTGAAATATCTCGTATCGAAGGTTTACGTCTACCTCCCTACACCGAACCAAGAAGGACATTATAATCACAATAACATTAGGGTGAAGTTTGGATAAGCTAACATCGAACTCTTTAGTTAGATTCGATAAAAGGGAGGGAAAGGGGAAGCTTAGACTGACCTAATATGCTTGTTGTAAGTTATGGCTCTTCCTACAAGCAAAGTTGCAGGAAGTTCATCTGCTTAGGGGGCTTTCAGTTGAGCATTTGAGAGAATGTGCTGGTAATGAGGGATTTCTTCAATCAATTTTTAAACCTCCTCAGGAAAAATGTACCTTTCCAAACTACCCATACTCGACGAAGACTTACCGCTAGAGTGTTTCTCTATCACAAACTTCCTCTTCGAAGGTATATAAGAAATTTCACTTCCAGCCTTCTCTACGCTAGGGTCACCTAAAGGTTTAAGAATACCCCTCAACTGATCGATGTAACCCTCGCCTGAAATATTACCCAACCTAGGGACTCAACCCTAATAGGGCTAACCTGAACCTGAGAATAAGGAACCTCACCAAAATTAGGGTTTATTGGTTCCATCATTTCTGAATCAATCGAAAGCCTATCTGATTAAAGAGAAGTCTCACCTAAAAAATGAGAAGTAATACTTTCCAAGGATTCACTCCTCAATGAATTCACTCCCTCACTATTGCCCTTCTCAAGATCTACTGAGGGAGAAAACGTGAAAAAAGTTGAGATAGAACTAGAATCCATGGAAACTTACTTGTGGAGATGAAGATGGAAAGAAATTAAGGCTTGGGGCTGAAGACATTTTGAATGGGGAACTCTTTGAGAACAACCTACAAAAAGAAGAAGATAAATGGAAGAAGGAAGAGAAACCTTTGGGGTTATAAAGGCTGAAGAAAGAGAAAGGGCAAAATAATGATTACCTAGGGAGATGGGGAGTCTGAAAAGGCGTAAAAAGATTAAAAAATCCCATTTATGACTGTCCACGCGCGCCGTTTTCCCACTTTTAACTCGTCCATGCGCCTTTATAGGAATTCCAAAAGTTAAAATGTTTGAGAAAAATCTAAGTGCTCTTCCCACTGCAAAACCAAAGAAGCCTTCGAAGACAACCATAATCGTGGCAAACCATGCCTTAAATTATCGATGAATATAACCTTGGATGGCTAGGTTCAGCCTTCGATAAGATATACCTTCGAAGAACAGAAGATCACTTAGTTTTTTGAGGGCTTTTGATGACATAGTATGATTAAAATCTATATGGGCTAATATTCTCATTACTTAGGAAAAGACCCAAGACCTAAAATATGTCCAAATGGGCTCATAGTTGGGCATTTCACTAAGAGAAGAAGGAAGGTAGGTCATAGACCAATGATATTAGGATTTTAGGAATGTATAAATAGGGAGATATGTGTTCTATTTTTGGTAACACTTTACTGCCTACTTTTGCTCTCAACTAGCTACTGACTAGATCGTCGGGGAATCTCCACTCGCATTGCTCTGATGTCTGTTTCCTCTTGTAGATAACAGGTTTTCCAGCTGGGATGAAGATTGAGCTTGGATTGACAGTTTCAAGATGCAACAAATGTGCTTAGCTCTCTTATAGGAAACATGATTTTGAGCGAGAAATAGAGCACTATTGTTACAGCATATCCCTGAGAAGATTCATTATCCAAAGTAATTCTGCCGCAATATTTTCAATAGCACGATATTTTGATTAAGAGCTAGAAAGAGACCACGTAGGTTGCTTCTTAACACTACATGAAACCATATTACCGCCAAGAAAGATGGCGTAACCATAAGTGGACCTAAGAGTATCCAAACATCGAGCTCAATCGGCATCAAAATAACCAAGTACAGCATGGGCAGACACATTTGCACAAAAATTTAAAACAAAATGAATAGAACCACAAACATAGTGCAAAATCCAAGTGACAACCTAGAAGTGGTAATCGGTGAGTGCCCGCATAAATTGACTTACTATATTGACAACATAGAAAAAGTCAAGATGTGAGATCACCAAGTACTGACGTGCGGCAACTAATGAACGATAAAGCAGGAGATTATGAAAAATATTGCTAGAAGAGCTAAGGAGTTGATAATATGACACACAAGAAGTGGCAACAGGAACAACATCGGCCATACCAGCACGAAGCAACATATCCTTGGCATATCTCACATGACCAAGAAATAAGCCGTCTGAAGTAAGAACAACCTCCAGACCCTAGAAATACGGTAAGGTGTCAAGATCAATGATATTAAACTCATGATTCACACGTTTAATGAACTTACGAATGAGAGCACCGTCATATCTTGTAAGAATGATATCATCAATATGAATCAATAGATAAAGTAAGGAGGCACCTTTCGCAAATACAAAAAATAAAGTGACAGACGGCTACAAGAGAAACCAATGTTGATAAGAAAGGAGCTGAAGCATTGAAACCAAGCACGATGAGACTATTTTAAACCACAAATAGCCCTACACCAATGACAAACATAATCAGGATGCATGAGATCCTTGTAGCCGTCAAGTTTCTCCACGTGGACCAACGAGTTAAGAATGCCATTTAAGGAGGCATTTTTGACATCCAACTAATGCAATAGAAACTTACGAAGAACAACAAGAGATAAGATAGTGCTAACCGTAAAAACCTTGACCATAAGGCTAAATGTGTGATCATAATTAAAACCTTGAACTTACAAAAAACCTTAAGCAAAAAGTCTTTCTTTGAGATAAACAATCATTCCATCGACCTTAAACTTCAACCAAAACACCAATTTTGAGCCCATCAAATTTATATACGAGGGACGAGGGGCCAAATCCCAAGTCTGCTGAGTGTGAACAACAACAATTTCATAATCCATTACGGAAACCCAACTGGATCCTTGAAACTTGATGGATAGTTGTGTGGCTTAGTCTGAACAAACAAAGCACTCAAAATCCCAGAGATATCAAAATCAGAAAAATCTTTTAACCTGAGCGAGTAGTGATAAGATGCCGAGAACCAGGCTCAGAAGATGAAGACGAAAGTAGCGGAGAGGCTGCAAAACTGTTCCAAGTTGAACTAGTCGACCGAGGTTGTTGTGCCGTGGAGGATGACCGCATCGGGGAGTTAGACGTGTGATTGGCCCAAGAGCTCTTTCGTAACCTTACTTTGAATAGTGAAAAAATGATCATTAAAACAAACAACGACATTCAAATCTGAGCTAGTTTGCTAATAGAAAGCAAATTCTATGTAACATGAAACACAACCAAGACATCAGATAAAGTAAGAGAATCATAAATCTAGAGATTGCCAACATTAGAGATATTGAGAGAAGAACTGTTACCAAAATAAACTCGACGAATAACGTGATAAGGTGTGACACTATCAAGATTAGAGGACGCGACTGATGTTATGTGATTGGTAGCTCCAGAATCCATGTACCAATGTGGAACAAAATTGGCATGTTGTTGCGGCCATTGAGGACCAAACTGATAAGTATCCATATAATTCACAATGTCGCCGCGAGATATGTAAGAAAACTTCTAGCAGTATACGTCTTGATGACCAAGGTACACACACTACTTGCATTGAGTGCCAACCAGCACGAAGCAACATATCCTTGGCATATCTCACATGACCAAGAAATAAGTTGTCTAAAGTAAGAACAACCTCCAGACCCTAGAAATACGGTAAGGTGTCAAGATCAATGATATTAAACTCATGATTCACACGTTTAATGAACTTACGAATGAGAGCACCGTCATATCTTGTAAGAATGATATCATCAACATGAATCAATAGATAGAGTAAGGAGGCACCTTTCGCAAATACACAAAATAAAGTGACAGACGGCTACAAGAGAAACCAATGTTAAGAAAGGAGCTGAAGCATTGAAACCAAGCACGATGAGACTATTTTAAACCACAAATAGCCCTGCACCATTGACAAACATAATCAGGATGCATGAGATCCTCGTAGTTGCCAAGTTTCTCCACATGGACCAACGAGTTAAGAACGCCATTTAAGGAGGCATTTTTTACATCCAACTAATGCAATAGAAACTTACGAAGAACAACAAGAGATAAGATAGTGCTAACCGTAGAAACCTTGACCATAAGGCTGAATGTGTGATCATAATTAAAACCTTGAACTTACAAAAAACCTTGAGCAAACAGTCTTTCTTTGTGACAATCAATCATTCCATCGACCTTAAACTTCAACCAAAACACCAATTTTGAGCCCATCACATTTATATACAAGGGACGTGGGGCTAAATCCCAAGTCTACTGAGTGTGAACAACAATAATTTCATAATCCATTACGGCAACCCAATCTGGATCCTTGACACTCGATGGATAGTTGTGTGGCTTAGTCTGAACAAACAAAGCACTCAAAATCCCAGAGATATCATAATCAGAAAAATCTTTTAACCTGAGCTAGTAGTAATAAGATGCCGAGAACCAGGTTCAGAAGATGAAGACGAAAGTAGCGGGGAGGCTGCAAAATTGTTCCAAGTTGAACTAGTCGACCGAGGTTGTTGTGCTGTGGAGGATGACCGCATCGGGGAGTTAGACGCGTGATTGGCCCAAGAGCTCTTTGGTAACCTTACTTTGAATAGTGAAAAAATGATCATTAAAACAAACAACGACATTCAAATCTGAGCTAGTTTGCTAATAGAAAACAAATTCTATGTAACATGAAACACAACCAAGACATCAGATAAAGTAAGAGAATCATAAATCTAGAGATTGCCAACATTAGAGATATTAAGAGAATAATTGTTACCAAATAAACTCGACGAATAACGTGATAAGGTGTGACACTATCAAGATTATAGGACGCTACTGATGTTATGTGATTGGTAGCTCCAGAATCCATGTACCAATATGGAACAAAATTGGCATGTTGTTGAGGCCATTGAGGACCAAACTGATAAGTATCCATATAATTTACAATGTCGCCGCGAGATATGTAAGAAAACTTCTAGCAGTATGCGTCTTGATGACCAAGGTACATACACTACTTGCATTGAGTGCCAACCAGCACGAAGCAACATATCCTTGGCATATCTCACATAACCAAGAAATAAGCCGTCTGAAGTAAGAACAACCTCCAGACCCTAGAAATACGGTAAGGTGTCAAGATCAATGATATTAAACTCATGATTCACACGTTTAATGAACTTACGAATGAGAGCACCATCATATCTTGTAAGAATGATATCATCAACATGAATGAATAGATAGAGTAAGGAGGCACCTTTCGCAAATACACAAAATAAAGTGACAGACGGCTACAAGAGAAACCAATGTTAAGAAAGGAGCTGAAGCATTGAAAACAAGCACGATGAGACTATTTTAAACCACAAATAGCCCTGCACCATTGACAAACATAATCAGGATGCATGAGATCCTCGTAGTTGCCAAGTTTCTCCACATGGACCAACGAGTTAAGAACGCCATTTAAGGAGGCATTTTTTACATCCAACTAATGCAATAGAAACTTACGAAGAACAACAAGAGATAAGATAGTGCTAACCGTAGAAACCTTGACCATAAGGCTGAATGTGTGATCATAATTAAAACCTTGAACTTACAAAAAACCTTGAGCAAACAGTCTTTCTTTGTGACAATCAATCATTCCATCGACCTTAAACTTCAACCAAAACACCAATTTTGAGCCCATCACATTTATATACAAGGGACGTGGGGCTAAATCCCAAGTCTACTGAGTGTGAACAACAATAATTTCATAATCCATTACGGCAACCCAATCTGGATCCTTGACACTCGATGGATAGTTGTGTGGCTTAGTCTGAACAAACAAAGCACTCAAAATCCCAGAGATATCATAATCAGAAAAATCTTTTAACCTGAGCTAGTAGTAATAAGATGCCGAGAACCAGGTTCAGAAGATGAAGACGAAAGTAGCGGGGAGGCTGCAAAATTGTTCCAAGTTGAACTAGTCGACCGAGGTTGTTGTGCTGTGGAGGATGACCGCATCGGGGAGTTAGACGCGTGATTGGCCCAAGAGCTCTTTGGTAACCTTACTTTGAATAGTGAAAAAATGATCATTAAAACAAACAACGACATTCAAATCTGAGCTAGTTTGCTAATAGAAAACAAATTCTATGTAACATGAAACACAACCAAGACATCAGATAAAGTAAGAGAATCATAAATCTAGAGATTGCCAACATTAGAGATATTAAGAGAATAATTGTTACCAAAATAAACTCGACGAATAACGTGATAAGGTGTGACACTATCAAGATTATAGGACGCTACTGATGTTATGTGATTGGTAGCTCCAGAATCCATGTACCAATATGGAACAAAATTGGCATGTTGTTGAGGCCATTGAGGACCAAACTGATAAGTATCCATATAATTTACAATGTCGCCGCGAGATATGTAAGAAAACTTCTAGCAGTATGCGTCTTGATGACCAAGGTACATACACTACTTGCATTGAGTGCCAACCAGCACGAAGCAACATATCCTTGGCATATCTCACATAACCAAGAAATAAGCCGTCTGAAGTAAGAACAACCTCCAGACCTTAGAAATACGGTAAGGTGTCAAGATCAATGATATTAAACTCATGATTCACACGTTTAATGAACTTACGAATGAGAGCACCATCATATCTTGTAAGAATGATATCATCAACATGAATGAATAGATAGAGTAAGGAGGCACCTTTCGCAAATACACAAAATAAAGTGACAGACGGCTACAAGAGAAACCAATGTTAAGAAAGGAGCTGAAGCATTGAAAACAAGCACGATGAGACTATTTTAAACCACAAATAGCCCTGCACCATTGACAAACATAATCAGGATGCATGAGATCCTCGTAGTTGCCAAGTTTCTCCACATGGACCAACGAGTTAAGAACGCCATTTAAGGAGGCATTTTTTACATCCAACTAATGCAATAGAAACTTACGAAGAACAACAAGAGATAAGATAGTGCTAACCGTAGAAACCTTGACCATAAGGCTGAATGTGTGATCATAATTAAAACCTTGAACTTACAAAAAACCTTGAGCAAACAGTCTTTCTTTGTGACAATCAATCATTCCATCGACCTTAAACTTCAACCAAAACACCAATTTTGAGCCCATCACATTTATATACAAGGGACGTGGGGCTAAATCCCAAGTCTACTGAGTGTGAACAACAATAATTTCATAATCCATTACGGCAACCCAATCTGGATCCTTGACACTCGATGGATAGTTGTGTGGCTTAGTCTGAACAAACAAAGCACTCAAAATCCCAGAGATATCATAATCAGAAAAATCTTTTAACCTGAGCTAGTAGTAATAAGATGCCGAGAACCAGGTTCAGAAGATGAAGACGAAAGTAGCGGGGAGGCTGCAAAATTGTTCCAAGTTGAACTAGTCGACCGAGGTTGTTGTGCCGTGGAGGATGACCGCATCGGGGAGTTAGACGCGTGATTGGCCCAAGAGCTCTTTGGTAACCTTACTTTGAATAGTGAAAAAATGATCATTAAAACAAACAACGACATTCAAATCTGAGCTAGTTTGCTAATAGAAAACAAATTCTATGTAACATGAAACACAACCAAGACATCAGATAAAGTAAGAGAATCATAAATCTAGAGATTGCCAACATTAGAGATATTAAGAGAATAATTGTTACCAAAATAAACTCGACGAATAACGTGATAAGGTGTGACACTATCAAGATTATAGGACGCTACTGATGTTATGTGATTGGTAGCTCCAGAATCCATGTACCAATATGGAACAAAATTGGCATGTTGTTGAGGCCATTGAGGACCAAACTGATAAGTATCCATATAATTTACAATGTCGCCGCGAGATATGTAAGAAAACTTCTAGCAGTATGCGTCTTGATGACCAAGGTACATACACTACTTGCATTGAGTGCCAACCAGCACGAAGCAACATATCCTTGGCATATCTCACATGACCAAGAAATAAGCCGTCTGAAGTAAGAACAACCTCCAGACCCTAGAAATACGGTAAGGTGTCAAGATCAATGATATTAAACTCATGATTCACACGTTTAATGAACTTACGAATGAGAGCACCATCATATCTTGTAAGAATGATATCATCAACATGAATGAATAGATAGAGTAAGGAGGCACCTTTCGCAAATACACAAAATAAAGTGACAGACGGCTACAAGAGAAACCAATGTTAAGAAAGGAGCTGAAGCATTGAAAACAAGCACGATGAGACTATTTTAAACCACAAATAGCCCTGCACCATTGACAAACATTATCAGGATGCATGAGATCCTCGTAGTTGCCAAGTTTCTCCACATGGACCAACGAGTTAAGAACGCCATTTAAGGAGGCATTTTTTACATCCAACTAATGCAATAGAAACTTACGAAGAACAACAAGAGATAAGATAGTGCTAACCGTAGAAACCTTGACCATAAGGCTGAATGTGTGATCATAATTAAAACCTTGAACTTACAAAAAACCTTGAGCAAACAGTCTTTCTTTGTGACAATCAATCATTCCATCGACCTTAAACTTCAACCAAAACACCAATTTTGAGCCCATCACATTTATATACAAGGGACGTGGGGCTAAATCCCAAGTCTACTGAGTGTGAACAACAATAATTTCATAATCCATTACGGCAACCCAATCTGGATCCTTGACACTCGATGGATAGTTGTGTGGCTTAGTCTGAACAAACAAAGCACTCAAAATCCCAGAGATATCATAATCAGAAAAATCTTTTAACCTGAGCTAGTAGTAATAAGATGCCGAGAACCAGGTTCAAAAGATGAAGACGAAAGTAGCGGGGAGGCTGCAAAATTGTTCCAAGTTGAACTAGTCGACCGAGGTTGTTGTGCCGTGGAGGATGACCGCATCGGGGAGTTAGACGCGTGATTGGCCCAAGAGCTCTTTGGTAACCTTACTTTGAATAGTGAAAAAATGATCATTAAAACAAACAACGACATTCAAATCTGAGCTAGTTTGCTAATAGAAAACAAATTCTATGTAACATGAAACACAACCAAGACATCAGATAAAGTAAGAGAATCATAAATCTAGAGATTGCCAACATTAGAGATATTAAGAGAATAATTGTTACCAAAATAAACTCGACGAATAACGTGATAAGGTGTGACACTATCAAGATTATAGGACGCTACTGATGTTATGTGATTGGTAGCTCCAGAATCCATGTACCAATATGGAACAAAATTGGCATGTTGTTGAGGCCATTGAGGACCAAACTGATAAGTATCCATATAATTTACAATGTCGCCGCGAGATATGTAAGAAAACTTCTAGCAGTATGCGTCTTGATGACCAAGGTACATACACTACTTGCATTGAGTGCCAACCAGCACGAAGCAACATATCCTTGGCATATCTCACATGACCAAGAAATAAGCCGTCTGAAGTAAGAACAACCTCCAGACCCTAGAAATACGGTAAGGTGTCAAGATCAATGATATTAAACTCATGATTCACACGTTTAATGAACTTACGAATGAGAGCACCATCATATCTTGTAAGAATGATATCATCAACATGAATGAATAGATAGAGTAAGGAGGCACCTTTCGCAAATACACAAAATAAAGTGACAGACGGCTACAAGAGAAACCAATGTTAAGAAAGGAGCTGAAGCATTGAAAACAAGCACGATGAGACTATTTTAAACCACAAATAGCCCTGCACCATTGACAAACATAATCAGGATGCATGAGATCCTCGTAGCCATCAAGTTTATCCACGTGGACCAACGAGTTGAGAACGCCATTTAAGGAGGCATTTTTGACATCCAACTAATGCAATAGAAACTTACGAAGAACAACAAGAGATAAGATAATACTAACCGTAGAAACCTTTACCATAAGGCTGAATGTGTGATCATAATTAAAACCTTGAACTTACAAAAAACTTTGAGCAAAAAGTCTTTCTTTGTGACAATCAATCATCCCATCGACCTTAAACTTCAACCAAAACACTAATTTTGAGCCCATCACATTTATATACGAGGGACGTGAGGGCAAATCCAAAGTCTGCTGAGTGTGAACAACACCAATTTCATAATCCATTACGGCAACCCAATCTGGATCCTTGACACTCGATAGATAGTTTTGTGGCTTGGTCTGAACAAATAAAGCACTCAAAATCCCAGAGATATCATAATCAGAAAAATCTTTTAACCTGAGCGAGTAGTGATAAGATGCCGAGAACCAGGCTCAGAAGATGAAGACGAAAGTAGCGGGGAGACTGCAAAACTGTTCCAAGTTGAACTAGTCGACCGAGGTTGTTGTGCCGTGGAGGATGACCGCATCGGGGAGTTAAACGCGTGATTGGCCCAAGAGCTCTTTGGTAACCTTACTTTGAATAGTGAAAAAATGATCATTAAAACAAACAACGACATTTAAATCTGAGCTAGTTTGCTAATAGAAAACAAATTCTATGTAACATGAAACACAACGAAGACATCAGATAAAGTAAGAGAATCAAAAATCTAGAGATTGCCAACATTAGAGATATTGAGAGAAGAACTGTTACCAAAATAAACTCGACGAATAACGTGATAAGGTGTGACACTATCAAGATTAGAGGACGCGACTGATGTTATGTGATTGGTAACTCCAGAATCCATGTACCAGTGTGGAAACAAATTGGCATGTTGTTGCGGCCATTGAGGACCAGACTGATAAGTATCCATATAATTCACAATGTCGCCGCGAGATTTGTAAGAAAACTTCTAGCAGTATGTGTCTTGATGACCAAGGTACATACACTACTTGCATTTAGTGCCAACCAGCACGAAGCAACATATCCTTGGCATATCTCACATTACCAAGAAATAAGTCGTCTAAAGTAAGAACAACCTCCAGACCCTAGAAATACGGTAAGGTGTCAAGATCAATGATATTAAACTCATGATTCACACGTTTAATGAACTTACGAATGAGAGCACCGTCATATCTTGTAAGAATGGTATCATCAACATGAATCAATAGATAGAGTAAGGAGGCGCCTTTCGCAAATACACAAAATAAAATGACAGACGGCTACAAGAGAAACCAATGTTGATAAGATAGGAGCTGAAGCATTGAAACCAAGCACGATGAGACTATTTTAAACCACAAATAGCCCTGCACCATTGACAAACATAATCAGGATGCATGAGATCCTCGTAGCTGTCAAGTTTCTCCATGTGGACCAACGAGTTAAGAACGCCATTTAAGGAGGCATTTTTTACATCCAACTAATGCAATAGAAACTTACGAAGAACAACAAGAGATAAGATAGGGCTAACCGTAGAAACCTTGACCACAAGGCTGAATGTGTGATCATAATTAAAACCTTGAACTTAAAAAAACCTTGAACAAAAAGTCTTTCTTTGTGACAATCAACCATCCCATCGACCTTAAACTTCAACCAAAACACCAATTTTCAGCCCTTCAAATTTATATACGAGGGACGTGGGGCCAAATCCCAAGTCTGCTGAGTGTGAACAACAACAATTTCATAATCCATTACGGCAACCCAATCTGGATCCTTGACACTCGATGGATAGTTGTGTGGCTTAGTATGAACAAACAAAGCACTCAAAATCCCAGAGATATCATATTTAGAAAAATCTTTTAACCTGAGCGAATATTGATAAGATGCCGAGAACCAGGCTCAGAAGATGAAGACGAAAGTAGCGGGAAGCTGCAAAACAGTTCCAAATTGAACTAGTCGACCGAGGTTGTTGTGCCGGGGAGGATGACCGCATCGGGGAGTTAGACGCGTGATTGGCCCAAGAGCTCTTTGGTAACCTTACTTTGAATAGTGAAAAAATGATCATTAAAACAAACAATGACATTCAAATCTGAGCTAGTTTGCTAATAGAAAACAAATTCTATATAACATGAAACACAACCAAGACATCAGATAAAGTAAGAGAATCAGAATTCTAGAGATTGCCAACATTAGAGATATTAAGAGAAGAATTGTTACCAAAATAAACTCGACGAATAACGTGATAAGGTGTGACACTATCAAGATTAGAGGACGCGATTGATGTTATGTGATTGGTAGCTCCAGAATCCATGTACCAATGTGGAAAAAAATTGGCATGTTGTTAAGGCCATTGAGGACCAAACTGGTAAGTATCCATATAATTCACAATGTCGCCGCGAGATATGTAAGAAAACTTCTAGCAGTATGCGTCTTGATGACCAAGGTACATACACTACCTGCATTGAGTGCCAACCAGCACGAAGCAACATATCCTTGGCATATCTCACATGACCAAGAAATAAGTCGTCTGAAGTAAGAACAACCTCCAGACCCTAGAAATACGGTAAGGTGTCAAGATCAATGATATTAAACTCATGATTCACACGTTTAATGAACTTACGAATGAGAGCACCGTCATATCTTGTAAGAATGATATCATCAACATGAATCAATAGATAGAGTAAGGAGGCACCTTTCGCAAATACACAAAATAAAGTGACAGACGGCTACAAGAGAAACCAATGTTAAGAAAGGAGCTGAAGCATTGAAAACAAGCACGATGAGACTATTTTAAACCACAAATAGCCCTGCACCATTGACAAACATTATCAGGATGCATGAGATCCTCGTAGTTGCCAAGTTTCTCCACATGGACCAACGAGTTAAGAACGCCATTTAAGGAGGCATTTTTTACATCCAACTAATGCAATAGAAACTTACGAAGAACAACAAGAGATAAGATAGTGCTAACCGTAGAAACCTTGACCATAAGGCTGAATGTGTGATCATAATTAAAACCTTGAACTTACAAAAAACCTTGAGCAAACAGTCTTTCTTTGTGACAATCAATCATTCCATCGACCTTAAACTTCAACCAAAACACCAATTTTGAGCCCATCACATTTATATACAAGGGACGTGGGGCTAAATCCCAAGTCTACTGAGTGTGAACAACAATAATTTCATAATCCATTACGGCAACCCAATCTGGATCCTTGACACTCGATGGATAGTTGTGTGGCTTAGTCTGAACAAACAAAGCACTCAAAATCCCAGAGATATCATAATCAGAAAAATCTTTTAACCTGAGCTAGTAGTAATAAGATGCCGAGAACCAGGTTCAGAAGATGAAGACGAAAGTAGCGGGGAGGCTGCAAAATTGTTCCAAGTTGAACTAGTCGACCGAGGTTGTTGTGCCGTGGAGGATGACCGCATCGGGGAGTTAGACGCGTGATTGGCCCAAGAGCTCTTTGGTAACCTTACTTTGAATAGTGAAAAAATGATCATTAAAACAAACAACGACATTCAAATCTGAGCTAGTTTGCTAATAGAAAACAAATTCTATGTAACATGAAACACAACCAAGACATCAGATAAAGTAAGAGAATCATAAATCTAGAGATTGCCAACATTAGAGATATTAAGAGAATAATTGTTACCAAAATAAACTCGACGAATAACGTGATAAGGTGTGACACTATCAAGATTATAGGACGCTACTGATGTTATGTGATTGGTAGCTCCAGAATCCATGTACCAATATGGAACAAAATTGGCATGTTGTTGAGGCCATTGAGGACCAAACTGATAAGTATCCATATAATTTACAATGTCGCCGCGAGATATGTAAGAAAACTTCTAGCAGTATGCGTCTTGATGACCAAGGTACATACACTACTTGCATTGAGTGCCAACCAGCACGAAGCAACATATCCTTGGCATATCTCACATAACCAAGAAATAAGCCGTCTGAAGTAAGAACAACCTCCAGACCCTAGAAATACGGTAAGGTGTCAAGATCAATGATATTAAACTCATGATTCACACGTTTAATGAACTTACGAATGAGAGCACCATCATATCTTGTAAGAATGATATCATCAACATGAATGAATAGATAGAGTAAGGAGGCACCTTTCGCAAATACACAAAATAAAGTGACAGACGGCTACAAGAGAAACCAATGTTAAGAAAGGAGCTGAAGCATTGAAAACAAGCACGATGAGACTATTTTAAACCACAAATAGCCCTGCACCATTGACAAACATTATCAGGATGCATGAGATCCTCGTAGTTGCCAAGTTTCTCCACATGGACCAACGAGTTAAGAACGCCATTTAAGGAGGCATTTTTTACATCCAACTAATGCAATAGAAACTTACGAAGAACAACAAGAGATAAGATAGTGCTAACCGTAGAAACCTTGACCATAAGGCTGAATGTGTGATCATAATTAAAACCTTGAACTTACAAAAAACCTTGAGCAAACAGTCTTTCTTTGTGACAATCAATCATTCCATCGACCTTAAACTTCAACCAAAACACCAATTTTGAGCCCATCACATTTATATACAAGGGACGTGGGGCTAAATCCCAAGTCTACTGAGTGTGAACAACAATAATTTCATAATCCATTACGGCAACCCAATCTGGATCCTTGACACTCGATGGATAGTTGTGTGGCTTAGTCTGAACAAACAAAGCACTCAAAATCCCAGAGATATCATAATCAGAAAAATCTTTTAACCTGAGCTAGTAGTAATAAGATGCCGAGAACCAGGTTCAAAAGATGAAGACGAAAGTAGCGGGGAGGCTGCAAAATTGTTCCAAGTTGAACTAGTCGACCGAGGTTGTTGTGCCGTGGAGGATGACCGCATCGGGGAGTTAGACGCGTGATTGGCCCAAGAGCTCTTTGGTAACCTTACTTTGAATAGTGAAAAAATGATCATTAAAACAAACAACGACATTCAAATCTGAGCTAGTTTGCTAATAGAAAACAAATTCTATGTAACATGAAACACAACCAAGACATCAGATAAAGTAAGAGAATCATAAATCTAGAGATTGCCAACATTAGAGATATTAAGAGAATAATTGTTACCAAAATAAACTCGACGAATAACGTGATAAGGTGTGACACTATCAAGATTATAGGACGCTACTGATGTTATGTGATTGGTAGCTCCAGAATCCATGTACCAATATGGAACAAAATTGGCATGTTGTTGAGGCCATTGAGGACCAAACTGATAAGTATCCATATAATTTACAATGTCGCCGCGAGATATGTAAGAAAACTTCTAGCAGTATGCGTCTTGATGACCAAGGTACATACACTACTTGCATTGAGTGCCAACCAGCACGAAGCAACATATCCTTGGCATATCTCACATGACCAAGAAATAAGCCGTCTGAAGTAAGAACAACCTCCAGACCCTAGAAATACGGTAAGGTGTCAAGATCAATGATATTAAACTCATGATTCACACGTTTAATGAACTTACGAATGAGAGCACCATCATATCTTGTAAGAATGATATCATCAACATGAATGAATAGATAGAGTAAGGAGGCACCTTTCGCAAATACACAAAATAAAGTGACAGACGGCTACAAGAGAAACCAATGTTAAGAAAGGAGCTGAAGCATTGAAAACAAGCACGATGAGACTATTTTAAACCACAAATAGCCCTGCACCATTGACAAACATAATCAGGATGCATGAGATCCTCGTAGCCATCAAGTTTATCCACGTGGACCAACGAGTTGAGAACGCCATTTAAGGAGGCATTTTTGACATCCAACTAATGCAATAGAAACTTACGAAGAACAACAAGAGATAAGATAATACTAACCGTAGAAACCTTTACCATAAGGCTGAATGTGTGATCATAATTAAAACCTTGAACTTACAAAAAACTTTGAGCAAAAAGTCTTTCTTTGTGACAATCAATCATCCCATCGACCTTAAACTTCAACCAAAACACTAATTTTGAGCCCATCACATTTATATACGAGGGACGTGAGGGCAAATCCAAAGTCTGCTGAGTGTGAACAACACCAATTTCATAATCCATTACGGCAACCCAATCTGGATCCTTGACACTCGATAGATAGTTTTGTGGCTTGGTCTGAACAAATAAAGCACTCAAAATCCCAGAGATATCATAATCAGAAAAATCTTTTAACCTGAGCGAGTAGTGATAAGATGCCGAGAACCAGGCTCAGAAGATGAAGACGAAAGTAGCGGGGAGACTGCAAAACTGTTCCAAGTTGAACTAGTCGACCGAGGTTGTTGTGCCGTGGAGGATGACCGCATCGGGGAGTTAAACGCGTGATTGGCCCAAGAGCTCTTTGGTAACCTTACTTTGAATAGTGAAAAAATGATCATTAAAACAAACAACGACATTTAAATCTGAGCTAGTTTGCTAATAGAAAACAAATTCTATGTAACATGAAACACAACGAAGACATCAGATAAAGTAAGAGAATCAAAAATCTAGAGATTGCCAACATTAGAGATATTGAGAGAAGAACTGTTACCAAAATAAACTCGACGAATAACGTGATAAGGTGTGACACTATCAAGATTAGAGGACGCGACTGATGTTATGTGATTGGTAACTCCAGAATCCATGTACCAGTGTGGAAACAAATTGGCATGTTGTTGCGGCCATTGAGGACCAGACTGATAAGTATCCATATAATTCACAATGTCGCCGCGAGATTTGTAAGAAAACTTCTAGCAGTATGTGTCTTGATGACCAAGGTACATACACTACTTGCATTTAGTGCCAACCAGCACGAAGCAACATATCCTTGGCATATCTCACATTACCAAGAAATAAGTCGTCTAAAGTAAGAACAACCTCCAGACCCTAGAAATACGGTAAGGTGTCAAGATCAATGATATTAAACTCATGATTCACACGTTTAATGAACTTACGAATGAGAGCACCGTCATATCTTGTAAGAATGGTATCATCAACATGAATCAATAGATAGAGTAAGGAGGCGCCTTTCGCAAATACACAAAATAAAATGACAGACGGCTACAAGAGAAACCAATGTTGATAAGATAGGAGCTGAAGCATTGAAACCAAGCACGATGAGACTATTTTAAACCACAAATAGCCCTGCACCATTGACAAACATAATCAGGATGCATGAGATCCTCGTAGCTGTCAAGTTTCTCCATGTGGACCAACGAGTTAAGAACGCCATTTAAGGAGGCATTTTTTACATCCAACTAATGCAATAGAAACTTACGAAGAACAACAAGAGATAAGATAGGGCTAACCGTAGAAACCTTGACCACAAGGCTGAATGTGTGATCATAATTAAAACCTTGAACTTAAAAAAACCTTGAACAAAAAGTCTTTCTTTGTGACAATCAACCATCCCATCGACCTTAAACTTCAACCAAAACACCAATTTTCAGCCCTTCAAATTTATATACGAGGGACGTGGGGCCAAATCCCAAGTCTGCTGAGTGTGAACAACAACAATTTCATAATCCATTACGGCAACCCAATCTGGATCCTTGACACTCGATGGATAGTTGTGTGGCTTAGTATGAACAAACAAAGCACTCAAAATCCCAGAGATATCATATTTAGAAAAATCTTTTAACCTGAGCGAATAGTGATAAGATGCCGAGAACCAGGCTCAGAAGATGAAGACGAAAGTAGCGGGAAGCTGCAAAACAGTTCCAAATTGAACTAGTCGACCGAGGTTGTTGTGCCGGGGAGGATGACCGCATCGGGGAGTTAGACGCGTGATTGGCCCAAGAGCTCTTTGGTAACCTTACTTTGAATAGTGAAAAAATGATCATTAAAACAAACAATGACATTCAAATCTGAGCTAGTTTGCTAATAGAAAACAAATTCTATATAACATGAAACACAACCAAGACATCAGATAAAGTAAGAGAATCAGAATTCTAGAGATTGCCAACATTAGAGATATTAAGAGAAGAATTGTTACCAAAATAAACTCGACGAATAACGTGATAAGGTGTGACACTATCAAGATTAGAGGACGCGATTGATGTTATGTGATTGGTAGCTCCAGAATCCATGTACCAATGTGGAAAAAAATTGGCATGTTGTTAAGGCCATTGAGGACCAAACTGGTAAGTATCCATATAATTCACAATGTCGCCGCGAGATATGTAAGAAAACTTCTAGCAGTATGCGTCTTGATGACCAAGGTACATACACTACCTGCATTGAGTGCCAACCAGCACGAAGCAACATATCCTTGGCATATCTCACATGACCAAGAAATAAGTCGTCTGAAGTAAGAACAACCTCCAGACCCTAGAAATACGGTAAGGTGTCAAGATCAATGATATTAAACTCATGATTCACACGTTTAATGAACTTACGAATGAGAGCACCGTCATATCTTGTAAGAATGATATCATCAACATGAATCAATAGATAGAGTAAGGAGGCACCTTTCGCAAATACACAAAATAAAGTGACAGACGGCTACAAGAGAAACCAATGTTGATAAGAAAGGAGCTGAAGCATTGAAACCAAGAACGATGAGACTATTTTAAACCACAAATAGCCCTGCACCATTGACAAACATAATCAGGATGCATGAGATCCTCGTAGCCGTCAAGTTTCTCCATGTGGACCAACGAGTTAAGAACGCCATTTAAGGAGGCATTTTTTACATCCAACTAATGCAATAGAAACTTACGAAGAACAATAAGAGATAAGATAGGGCTAACCGTAGAAACCTTGACTATAAGGCTGAATGTGTGATCATAATTAAAACCTTGAACTTACAAAAAACCTTGAGCAAAAAGTCTTTCTTTGTGACAATCAATCATCCCATCGACCTTAAACTTCAACCAAAACACCAATTTTGAGCCCATCACATTTATATACAAGGGACGTGGGGCCAAATCCCAAGTCTTCTAAGTGTGAACAACAACAATTTCATAATCCATTAAGGCAACCCAATCTGGATCCTTGGCACTCGATGGATAGTTGTGTGGCTTAGTCTGAATAAACAAAGCACTCCAAATCCCAGGGATATCATAATCAGAAAAATATTTTAACCTGAGCGAGTAGAGATAAGATGCCGAGAACCAGGCTCAGAAGATGAAGACGAAAGTAGTAGGGAGGCTGCAAAACTGTTCCAAGTTGAACTAGTCGACCGAGGTTGTTGTGCCGTGGAGGATGACCGCATCGAGGAGTTAGACGCGTGATTGGCCCAAGAGCTCTTTGGTAACCTTACTTTGAATAGTGAAAAAATGATCATTAAAACAAACAACGACATTCAAATCTGAGCTAGTTTGCTAATAGAAAACAAATTCTATATAACATGAAACACAACCAAGACATCAGATAAAGTAAGAGAATCATAAATCTAGAGATTGCCAACATTAGAGATATTGAGAGAAGAACTGTTACCAAAATAAACTCGACGAATAACGTGATAAGGTGTGACACTATCAAGATTAGAGGACGCGACTGATGTTATGTGATTGGTAGCTCCAGAATCCATGTACCAATGTGGAACAAAATTGGCATGCTGTTGAGGCCATTGAGGACCAAACTGATAAGTATCCATATAATTCACAATGTCGCCGCGAGATATGTAAGAAAACTTCTAGCAGTATGCGTCTTGATGACCAAGGTACATACACTACTTGCACTGAGTGCCAACTAGCACGAAGCAACATATCCTTGGCATATCTCACATGACCAAGAAATAAGTCGTCTGAAGTAAGAAAACCTCCAGACCCTAGAAATACAGTAAGGTGTCAAGATCAATGATATTAAACTCATGATTCACACATTTATTGAACTTACGAATGAGAGCACCGTCATATCTTGTAAGAATGATATCATCAACATGAATCAATAGATAGAGTAAGGAGGCACCTTTCGCAAATACACAAAATAAAGTGACAGATGGCTACAAGAGAAACCAATGTTGATAAGAAAGGAGCTGAAGCATTGAAACCAAGCATGATGAGACTATTTTAAACCACAAATAGCCCTGCACCATTGACAAACAAAATCAGGATGCATGAGATCCTCGTAGCCGTCAAGTTTCTCCATGTGGACCAACGAGTTAAGAACGCCATTTAAGGAGGCATTTTTTACATCCAACTAATGCAATAGAAACTTACGAAGAACAATAAGAGATAAGATAGGGCTAACCGTAGAAACCTTGACCATAAGGCTGAATGTGTGATCATAATTAAAACCTTGAACTTACAAAAAACCTTGAGCAAAAAGTCTTTCTTTGTGACAATCAATCATCCCATCGACCTTAAACTTCAACCAAAACACCAATTTTGAGCCCATCACATTTATATACAAGGGACGTGGGGCTAAATCCCAAGTCTACTGAGTGTGAACAACAATAATTTCATAATCCATTACGGTAACCCAATCTGGATCCTTGACACTCGATGGATAGTTGTGTGGCTTAGTCTGAACAAACAAAGCACTCAAAATCCCAGAGATATCATAATCAGAAAAATCTTTTAACCTGAGCTAGTAGTAATAAGATGCCGAGAACCAAGCTCAGAAGATGAAGACGAAAGTAGTGGGGAGGCTGCAAAACTGTTCTAAGTTGAACTAGTCGACCGAGGTTGTTGTGCCGTGGAGGATGACCGCATCGGGGAGTTAGACGTGTGATTGGCCCAAGAGCTTTTTGGTTACCTTACTTTGAATAGTGTAAAAATGATCATTAAAACAAACAACGACATTCAAATCTAAGCTAGTTTGCTAATAGAAAAAAAATTCTATGTAATATGAAACACAACCAAGACATCAGATAAAGTAAGAGAATAATAAATCTAGAGATTGCCAACATTAGAGATAATAAGAGAAGAATTGTTACCAAAATAAACTCGACGAATAATGTGATAAGGTGTGACACTATCAAGATTAGAGGACACGACTGATGTTATGTGATTTGTAGCTCCAGAATCCATGTACCAATGTGGAACAAAATTGGCATGCTGTTGAGGCCATTGAGGACCAAACTGATAAGTATCCATATAATTCACAATGTCGCCGCGAGATATGTAAGAAAACTTCTAGCAGAATGCGTCTTGATGACAAAGGTACATACACTACTTGCATTGAGTGCCAACCAGCACGAAGCAACATATCATTGGCATATCTCACATTACCAAGAAATAAGCCGTCTGAAGTAAGAACAACCTCTAAACCCTAGAAATACGGTAAGGTGTCAAGATCAATGATATTAAACTCATGATTCACACGTTTAAAGAACTTACGAATGAGAGCACCGTCATATCTTGTAAGAATGATATCATCAACATGAATCAATAGATAGAGTAAAGAGGCACCTTTCGCAAATACAGAAAATAAAGTGACAGACGGCTACAAGAGAAACCAATGTTGATAAGAAAGGAGCCGAAGCATTGAAAACAAGCACGATGAGACTATTTTAAACCACAAATAGCCCTGCACCATTGACAAACATAATCAGGATGCATGAGATCCTCGTAGCCATCAAGTTTCTCCATGTGGACCAACGAGTTAAGAACACCATTTAAGGAGGCATTTTTGACATCCAACTAATGCAATAGAAACTTACGAAGAACAACAAGAGATAAGATAGTGCTAACCGTAGAAACCTTGACCATAAGGCTGAATGTGTGATCATAATTAAAACCTTGAACTTACAAAAAACCTTGAGCAAAAAGTCTTTCTTTGTGAAAATCAATCATTCCATCGACCTTAAACTTCAACCAAAACACCAATTTTGAGCCCATCACATTTATATACGAGGAACGTGAGGCCAAATCCCAAGTCTGCTGAGTGTGAACAACAACAATTTCATAATCCATTACGGCAACCCAATCTGGATCCTTGACACTCAATGGATAGTTGTGTGGCTTAGTCTGAACAAACAAAGCACTCAAAATCCCAGAGATATCATAATTAGAAAAATCTTTTATCCAGAGCGAGTGGTGATAAGATGCCGAGAACCAGGCTCAGAAGATGAAGACGAAAGTAGCGGGGAGGCTGCAAAACTATTCTAAGTTGAACTAGTCGACCGAGGTTGTTGTGCCGTGGAGGATGACCGCATCGGGGAGTTAGATGCGTGATTGGCCCAAGAGCTCTTTGGTAACCTTACTTTGAATAGTGAAAAAATGATCATTAAAACAAACAACGACATTCAAATCTGAGCTAGTTTGCTAATAGAAAACAAATTCTATGTAACATGAAACACAACCAAGACATCAGATAAAGTAAGAGAATCATAAATCTAGAGATTGCCAACATTAGAGATATTAAGAGAAGAATTGTTACCAAAATAAACTCGGCGAATAACATGATAAGGTGTGGCACTATCAAGATTAGAGGACGCGACTGATGTTATGTGATTGGTAGCTCCAGAATCCATGTACCAATGTGGAACAAAATTGGCATATTGTTGAGGCCATTGAGGACCAAACTGATAAGTATCCATATAATTCACAATGTCGCCGCGAGATATGTAAGAAAACTTCTAGCAGTATGCGTCTCGATGACCAAGGTACATACACTACTTGCATTGAGTGCCAACCAGCACGAAGCAACATATCCTTGGCATATCTCACATGACCAAGAAATAAGTCGTCTGAAGTAAGAACAACCTCCAGACCCTAGAAATACGGTAAGGTGTCAAGATCAATGATATTAAACTCATGATTCACACGTTTAATGAACTTACGAATGAAAGCACCGTCATATCTTGTAAGAATGATATCATCAACATGAATCAATAGATAGAGTAAGGAGGCACCTTTCGCAAATACACAAAATAAAGTGACAGACGGCTACAAGAGAAACCAATGTTGATAAGAAAGGAGCTGAAGCATTGAAACCAAGCACGATGAAACTATTTTAAACCACAAATAGCCCTGCACCATTGACAAACATAATCAGGATGCATGAGATCCTCGTAGCCGTCAAGTTTCTCCATGTGGACCAACAAGTTAAGAACGCCATTTAAGGAGGCATTTTTTAAATCCAACTAATGCAATAGAAACTTACGAAGAACAACAAGAGATAAGATAGTGCTAACCGTAGAAACCTTGACCATAAGGCTGAATGTGTGATCATAATTAAAACCTTGAACTTACAAAAAACCTTGAGCAAAAAGTCTTTCTTTGTGACAATCAATCATTCCATCGACCTTAAACTTCAACCAAAACACCAATTTTGAGCCCATCACATTTATATACGAGGGACGTGGGGCCAAATCCCAAGTCTGCTGAGTGTGAACAACAACAATTTCATAATCCATTACGGCAGCCCAATCTGGATCCTTGACACTCGATGGATAGTTGTGTGGCTTAGTCTGAACAAACAAAGCACTCAAAATCCTGGAGATATCATAATCAGAAAAATCTTTTAATCTGAGCGAGTGGTGATAAGATGCCGAGAACCAGGCTCAAGACGAAAGTAGCGGGAAGGCTGCAAAACTGTTCCAAGTTGAACTAGTCGACCGAGGTTGTTGTACCGTGGAGAATGACCGCATCGGGGAGTTAGACGCGTGATTGGCCCAAGAGCTCTTTGGTAACCTTACTTTGAATAGTGAAAAAATGATCATTAAAACAAACGACATTCAAATCTGAGCTAGTTTGCTAATAGAAAACAAATTCTATGTAACATGAAACACAACCAAGACATCGGATTAAGTAAGAGAATCAGAAATCTAGAGATTTCCAACATTAGAGATATTGAGAGAAGAACTGTTACCAAAATAAACTCGACGAATAACGTAATAAGGTGTGACACTATCAAGATTAGAGGACGCGACTGATGTTATGTGATTGGTAGCTCCAGAATCCATGTACCAATGTGGAACAAAATTGGCATGTTGTTGAGGCCATTGAGGACCAAACTGATGAGTATCCATATAATTTACAATGTCGCCATGAGATATGTAAGAAAACTTCTAGTAGTATGCGTCTTGATGACCAAGGTACATACACTACTTGCATTGAGTGCCACCGCTGCGAGTAGGTTGGACGGAAGGATCGCCGAGATGAGAAGCTTGGTCGGAGAACTGCTGCAACGCGGTGATGGCGGCGGTGGGCAACCCGAGCTGAGACGAGGCACATGAATCTAAAAAGAACTCATAGGATTCAGTCTTGGCCCCTACATCAAAAAATTAGTGAATCACTATACCTCGCCCTGTATTTTACTATCCTCGCCCTAATACGTATACAGTATGTATTTTTAATTTAATTTCAATAACTAAATTAAATTAAATTTAGATTAGATTAAATTTAAATAAATTTAATTTAATTTTAAAAAAAATCCGGGCGCCGCCGCCGGGCCGTTCGCAGCGGATCGGGCACGAGCCGGAGCTGCCTCCGCTCGCCGTCACCTTGGCGCGAGCCGGAGCTGCCTCCGCTCGCCGTCACCTTGGCGCGAACGGACGGGCGCCGCTCGTCGTGGCTTCGCCGCGAGCTGGACGGGCGCCTCTCGCCGTGCCTTGGGCGCGAGCAGGACGGGCGCCGCTCGCCGTGCCTGGGGCGCGAGCAGGATGGGCGCCGCTCGCCGTGCCTGGGGCGCGAGCCGGACCGGCGCCGCTCGCCGTGCCCTGGGCGCGAGCGGAACGGGCCTCCGCTCGCCGTGCCTTGGGCGCGAGCTGGACGGAGTCCGCTCGCCATGGCACGGGCACGAGCCAGACGTGCCTCCGCTCGCCGTGGACTGGGCGCGAGCCGTGCTTGGCTGCCTCTCCCCAAATACTGCTATAAATTCTGATTCTGAGGAACTCGAAATGTCATTCCTCGAATTCTACTGTTAATTTGAGGAACTCGAAATTTTTGCTCTCCAAATTTTTGCGCGGAAAATTTTTACTCCAAACAAGGGTGTTAGAAATTCCATGTCTTCGGAGGTAATTTTACTAATTAGTTTTCTGTCCGTAAGTAGTAGTTAAATTTAATAATTTTTGAAGTAGAAATTTATGCTCGTCTTTGTGTTTCAATTTATTAATTGTTACGGAAAAATTATTGCACATTTATCTCCTATGAATTTATCTCCTATTAATAGCAGTAACGTTAATTTTGTTGTTAATTTTGTTACGTAATGCTGTTGTTAATTTATCTACAATAATTTATGTCCTATTAATTATTGTAACGTTAATTTTGTTGTTTTGTTAATTTTGTTATTTTGTTAATTATTGTACCATTAAGTTACGTCTTATTACATTATTTTGTTATTTTAATTTGTTGAAATGTAAGAATGTAATATTAATTCTAGCCACAATGTTATTTCATCAAATGTAATTGTCACATTTTTTTTCCCATTACATGTATGTTTTAGCTGTTAATGAGAAATGGCGGAGTGCACCCTTAAGTCCATTAGGAGGACAGTTTGAAATGGATGAATGTAATTTTAGTTTAGTGAGTTAATTTGTGTACGGGAATTTTATAATTGTAATGTTATTTCATGTAATATAATTTTATCTTTATGTTCTCTTCTTTAAGTATATGTTTTAACGTTTTGACTGTAATTTTATCTTTATTCGTTCATATGTAAACGTTAATTGACGACATCATTGTCGTTGGTATAGCAGTTGAGGAAGTCTAATTACTTGATGTTTATTGCTGTTTAAGGATGACAATCAGTCATGTGAAGCTGCTGCAGGGCGGAATGCAGACTCTCCATTTGCCACCTCAGATGTGTTTCCAAGTGTTGCCGAGGCTTATTCCTGCCTGCAACGGATTGCTCTGCATGTGGGATTTGAACTTGTCACGGGGTCCTACAAACAGAATAGGAATGGTCCCCTGAGGTTATATTGCGTTTGCAATCGGGGCCGAAAGGATAAGGTTGTAGATACGAGCGATTCTGATGTAATCCGACGGAGTAACACCTCGACCAGAAGTTGTGACTGCCCATTCACGATTGTCTTGAAACAGAGAAGCACGGGGGATGGTTGGAATGTAGTGCCGTGCAAGGATCCTAGACGAGGGATGCACAACCACTCTTTCTCAGTGTACCCCGAGGGTCATAGACAGAGCTGCAAGCTCCATGCGGACGCGAAACAAATGATCAGAGATTTGACAGATTCAGAAACAGCCCCAAGGCATATCAATGCCAGCCTCAGTAATTCGTTTCCAAACCTGCATCAGACCATTAGGCAGGTGTACAATGAGAGATCGGCATATGTAACAGAAAGGCGAGGCGGGCGCAACACAGCGGAGAATTGTTTGCATCTGGCCACCTCGAAATGTTATGTCACTACTCACCGCTCAGCACTTGATGGTACTTTGACTCATTTATTCATGGCTCATCCCGATGCTGTTGTGGCATTTCGCACGTTTCCGTGGGTTGTGGCCATCGACTCAACGTACAAGACTAATCGCTACGGCATGCCATTCATTGAGATGGTTGGGATGTCCCCTTGCAACACAAACTTCCTGATTGCCTACGTAATTGTCGTTGACGAAACGGCAGATACCTATGAGTGGGTGCTGAACGCGCTCAAGAACTTGCTTGTGGATGGACCGTTCCCTGAGGTTGTGGTCACCGATCGGGAGATGGGACTGATTAGGCCACTTCGGACTGTGTTCCCAGAATCGAATCATTTGCTCTGCACCTGGCATATTAACAAGGATGTGGAGGCACGTGTTACCGTGCTGACAGGGAATAAGAGGAACGGGACAGCCTTCAAGAATGGTGCATGGTTCCGGGTTTGTAATGCGTCCACCGTTTCAGCGTACGAATCCGCCTTGTTAGATATGAGGGCTGGATGGTCTTGGAGCGAGGCTGTTATTAGTTACGCTGAGACGACGTGGCTCACCCCCTATAAGGAGAAATTTGTGAGGCCATGGACGAACATATTGCTGCATTTCGGGAACACAACTACATGCAGGGTCGAAAGTGCACACTCGTCATTGAAAGGGTGGTTACAAACGTCAACTGGTTCACTGGATACGGTATGGAGGCGTGTCGACCTGCAGATAGCCCAGCAAATTACTATGATCAAGACCGGCCTGGAGAAATCAAGAACGTGCATTGGAAGATTGCACCGTAGGGCCCTTTTCAGCAACTTGATCAACAATGTGTCCAAATACTGTCTGGATAAATTGACGGTCGAGTCCGGGAGGATTGATGCACTCGGAGCACAGGTATATGCTTACTGTGGCTGTGTGCTGCGCTCGACACATGGAATACCGTGTGCATGCGTCATGGCGGGGGCAGTTGCTGAAGGAATCTCCTTGTACTTGGACGACATTCATCCGCTGTTTAAGAGCCTGGCATTGGGTGATCACGTGCGGAGCATGGAAAACATTTCGAGGGCCGAACAGGATCAGTCGCGGTTCAACACTCAGTTGGAGGAACTGGCACGCAGCGACCCTTCGGTCCGCCGACGAGTTTCAACCTACATAGATGAGCAGTTGCGTCCGGAGAACAGCGGCATTGGCGAGCCGGACAATTGTACTAGTGCACGTGGGAGACCAAGCGAGCAGGTCCCCCGATCAAGATCAACCCGACGTTCACCGAGCTACCACGAGCACGTGAACAGGCGATACGGGAGTAGTTCAAGGTCCCCGGGGCGTGCTTCAGGGAGCGGTCGCCGGCACGGTAAGTACAAGCACCATTCTTCCTAATGAAGGCCGCCTAAACAAGATATTAATCTTAATGTTTTCTCCTCCAGCGACATTCCCGTTCCTCGAAAGTGTCCCCCACATTGTCCGGCGTTACATCGAAGGCTGGAACGATGTCGAGAGTGATGGAAACTGTGGCTTCAGATGCGTTGCTGATGCGTTCCACGTAGACGGTGAAGGTGAATGGTCTGCAGCACGTCGGGCAGTATTTAACGAGATTTCGGCACATTGGCCTGACTATGTTCCCATATACGGTTCAAAAGATAACGTTCAATTAGCCAGAGCCCGTATACACCACACCAGAGGTCCATGTGGTCCAGAGCATTGGTTTACGGTCATTGCAGACATGTTTCCTGTCGCCACCTACTACAACACGGCTACAGTTTTATATTACATTTTAGAGAATGGGTCGGCAGACTATTGCTGTACAGTCCTCCCACTGAGGGCAGGTGGGGGCGAGGATGGAACAAGGAAGGAGCTACACATTGTATACGTTCGCAGTGCAAGCCATTTCGTCCGGATATACATGAAGGAAAACTGTCCCATGCCCCCCGTGGTTAATCTGTGGACCACGTTGAGGAAGTCTGATGTCGTAGGTTGGGAGTTACCCTTTCGTAGGAGGATAAGGGCTTGGACAAGAGCATACTCTGAGAGTAATTAACTGTTGTTACCCGCCTAAACATTTTGGCATGTACGCAACCGTTACATTTATAATAGAAGGGTCACAATTATTTTGAAAGCGTTACCGTTACAAAAAGTGATGACTTATAAATTTGATATGCACAAACAGTTGCCGATTACATAAATGAACAAACTATGAGCATACTGTGGGCAAATACGTAAGTAAACAGTCGACTAAGGAATGGGTCCATAACCGAGCCTGCGATACTCATCGCGAAGACTGACCAAAGTGATCAACGACTCCTTGACGCACGGGTCGGCGAATCCAGCAACGGTCGCCGAGTCAAACGGATCCAGGGCGCTCATCACGTCACTCAGCATCTGATGCACAGGAAACACATTTTACAATAACGAGACAGTAAAATGCAATATAATTACTCAAAGCAAACAGTCCGAGAAAACTTACCGATAACTGATGATGTGTCCTATCCGGTCCACTCGTGGCAGCATGTTCAGGATTCGCGATCAATGGGTGCGAATGAGCCGCGTACCACTCCTCGTAATCCATGGTACACTCTGATGGACTCGTGGCAATCGGGAACTCCGCAAGCTGACCGTCGTGCCAAGCGTGTGCCATCTGCCATAGGTTCAACTGCAGCCTCCCTGGGTAGGTCACTGAATAGCTGGCTGGATCAGCCGGGCGGGAACAAGCCTCTGGCGCAATCGCAAGCCCCTGCGGTATACCCTGTACGAGACCGAACTGGCGCACAACACGATCTGGCATGTACGCCTCCATTTCGTCGAGGTATCGAATCACGCCGCGGTAGTGAGTCCTCCCCCTCGCATCCCTAACCACGTCCAGTCCATATGGCAACCAATCCACCTGCGCGTGTTTCACAGAAATGTTACGTTCCTATGGAATCTGATCTACCTACTACTGTCAGAATAAGAGTAAAAGCATGGAATTCATACCTGGTCGGGCTGTAAGGCATCCAACTGTCGCCTGATGGCACCGAGCCTCCCCGTATCCCTCCCCGTTTTATCCCCTGTGTGCCACCGATTGGCGCGGCCCAGAAGAGCTGGCAATGTACTCGGTCTCGGCCGAAACATCGGAAAGTACTCGTATATCCATGCTTGAAGCAGCGTGCAACATCCACATAGGCCGCGCGCCTTGGACCGGGACGCAATTCCCAACTGCAGATACAAACTGGCCAACGTCGCCGAGCCCCACGACAACTGCGAATCAAATAGGGGTAGAAGGTTGGCTCTAACCTTATTCCCAGTTTTATCCACAAAAAGCGTGGATGAAAACAGGGTCAGCATGTAGCACATAAATTGGAAGTTACCCGCCGCTACACACCTCGCCATCAATGATTGGCCATCTATGTTACCCCCGTTCTAGTCTTCCGCGATAAAGGACACCACGTCTTTCGCAAACAGTTCAGCGCATGCTTCCTGAATAGTCTCCGCCGAAATGGTACTCGCAACAGCGCCACCAACGATGGGAATGCCAAGAATCATCTCTACGTCGTGCATCAAGATGGTCATCTCCCCAAAAGGCATGTTAAACGTGTTCGTGTCCGGCTGCCACCTCTCGACAAAAGCGGATATCAGTGCCATGTCAAGGAACTGGAACATAATCGCAGGAAGGTGGGCCAACCCGGTCGCACGTATCCGGGCCTGTGCAACATCGCTGAGGTCAGGGAACGTGGCGACTAGCTGCTTGCATAGCGGCGACCGAGCATGGCATCTCAGCACACCTCGCTCGATACCATTCCAAACGTCAACAGCAACGTGTCCTCCGAAGCTTGGTATGACGAGGTCATCTTGCGTGCCACCAGCCATCGGTCCCCGCACTAGCCATGTCTCATCGGCGTGTCGCTTCCTCCTATTCCTCGGTGCCCTTCCGGTGCCAGTCTCACCAGCATTGCACGATCCACCAGAAGATTGCGCGAATTGACCAGCTCTATTCCTCACGGTGTGCCTGGCTCGTCCAGCAGCATACCGTTCGATCCCAGCATCCAATGGCACACTCGTCCCAGGTTGGCCAGCCGGGGGGACATCTGTCGGCAAGTCGTACATCGAGCGCCAGCCACTATCGTCACGGATTCCACCGGACGCGAGGATGCTAAGCTCCGGACCGTCCCATGTCGGCATGGGATCGAATGCATGAACGCTCAGTGGAGAAGCCCGCTCCGATCCTACATCACACTCCTGCGGCGGAGACGACTGTTCATCCTCCACCATGCGGCCTCTAGCCTGTCTCGCCGAGGCACTAACACCTCTTCGTCGTATCGAACGACCATGGCCGTCAGGCTGACCAGCAGTGCTCATCTACAACACAAGATATGTAATTAGTATAACAATAATTGATTTAAACTGATATGATAAGAAAAATTAACATACATTTCAACAACGTGTAAACTGATATTTTGAAAGCAGTGCATAATTTCTATTTACTAATGGAAACTACATATTCTATAATACATAGACAAAAGTGAATATAACATAAAAAACCCCACTCCAAGCAGCACATTTAATTCTCTTACAATCCCATACAACGAACTACACGTTTTTATTAATTGCAAATTATGAATTACATTACTAAATAATCTGATTTTTTTACCACATCACACTAATATTAACATTCGAAGAAACAATTGTTAAAACATATCGTAATCATTTACTACACAATTGTTTTCATCAGATTAATAAACTAGATTTTCATATAGTTAATTTAAATAAGACTATATTCTATTATGTTACATATACTTTCCAAATTACTAAATTAGTCATCATTTTGAAATTTAAATTTAAACTAAACAATTTCTAACAATAACAATTTCTTCATTTTAATTTCAAAATTCATACAATTCATAATATTAGATTTTTTAAATTTGATCTACTATTTAATTTCCAATCTTCTAATTAAAGAATTTAATTTACAATCAAACCCTTACATTTTCTAATATTTACACCCAAACCCCTCATCTTCCTCATCCCTCCAACTACAACCTAAACCCTAAACAACCTACCTGCCGCCGCCGCCGTCCGCCACCGCCGACCTCCGCCACCTCCCTTTCTCCTCTCCTTCTCCTTCTCCTCTACCTCTCCCTCTCTTCCACTGCGACGACACCATCCCTCTACCGCCGGCGTCCCGGCTCTTCCACACCACGGCCCGAGCACGGCGCCCAAGGCAGGACACGCGCGCCAATCAGCGGCGCCACGCGCCGCCTGGCCGGTCCATCTCCAACAAGCCAGATTTACAGTATCTCCACAAAAACCAAATTTCAAAATTGCTAAATGTCTCAAATCTAACAATCATAACAAGTTCCAATACAAGTCCTACGAAAAAAAAAATTGGCAAGAACTCACATTTTTCCGGCGGCGGCGGCGGCAGTTTCCGGCACGGCGGCGGCGGTGGTTTCCGGCGGCGGTGGCAGATTCCGGCGAGTTGCCCGGCCTGGTGGAAGAAATGGAGACTTGGAGAGAAGGGAGAAGTTTTCGGAAGAAGCAAATGAGGAAGAAGTGAAGGGAAAAAAATCAAACCCACTTATATACCACTTTCTCCAATTAATATTTTTTAAAAAATATTAATACATGTATTCATACGTATTAGGGCGTGGATAGTAAAATACAGGGCGTGATATAGCAACACCCAAAAATTATGGAGGTAGATCAATGGTCATCTGAGCAGCAACGATCCCAGACAAAGATGTACTTAAATCTTGACTGAACAACAAAATCTTCTGATCGGCAGGAATAGAATGGCCCATAGCATGAAGGTCAATAGACAAAGCTTTGAAGCGAGAATAGTAATCATGAACGGATGAATCATCTTGATGCAAACGCATCAAACAATCCATGATATAAAGCTTACAGGTGTGAAAGCTATTGTGGTAAGCAGAAGCCAAGGCTTGCCAAACCTAAGCGGAAGTCTGAGATCTAACAACAACAGACATGAAGGTGGCGGTGAGAGATTGGTACATCAAAGTCTTGATCTGTTGATCTGTCTTAACCCAGGCAAAATAGTCAGTAGGCGGAGCAGCGCTGGTCATCGATTTTTTCTTAGTCAAGGAGGACAAAGAAGTTGATGAAGAAGCGGCATGACAAGGATTGAAATCATCAACAAATCCAAGCAAATCAAAAGACGACAAGAGCGAAGAAACTTGCTCACGCTAAACCATGTAGTTAGATCCATCAAGCTTGATGGAGATCAATCTAACTAACGAGTGAAACTAAAAAGATGCCATGACAGGAGCAACAAAGATCTACAACGGAGAAGCAGGAAGAACTAATCGGACCGGTCACAAAGTAGAGGCTTGTGACTGGCAGTCGATGATCCATAAAGTAGAGCTCGAGAAACGGATCTAGGTGGCGGATAGGCGAGTGGTAGATAGGCAAAAAGGTGGGACAACATCGATCGAAAAAGAAATTGAGAGGGACGATTGGCCGTGCGGCAAAAACAAAAAAATGGGACAGGCCTTTTAGGGCTGATTTTTGAAGGGAAAAAATGGGGAAAGAAAATTAGGATATAGAGGAACAGGTCTAATACTATGATTGAATGTAAAACCCACAATTGTTTGGGTTGTGTGTATTAATATTTACAGGTGAGTACAATGGGTACAGTTATACATTGAATAGAATACTCCCTTCGTCACATTTAGAGTTGCACTCTTACTTTTTGCACATCGTTCAAGCGACATGTTTGACTGTTAATATTGTTTATCTATGCATAATAACGACAAATAAAAAGTTGATATTTAGAAACTACTTGTTACGACGAATTGAACAATATCATATGCGATAATATTATTGTTTATAAATGTATTCAATTATGTGATTAAATTTTGATGGAGAATAATGTTTAAAAAGCAAGAGTGCAAGTTCAGATGAGACCGTGGGAGTATTACAAATCACTCTTGAAAATGATTTGTTCTTTATCCACCTCTATTCCTTGTTTATCTCTATTAGTCCTAAATATTCTGTTTCTCAATGACGACATTGTCACAATTAGAAATGTTGACTCATTTAAACCGACAAATAGTATGTATGAATCAATTAAGAATAATTAGTAATAAAAAAGAATGAAACCTATAATTTCATTTTAAAATGAGTATAAAAAATTTCATTTTCTCGTCTACATAGAAAGGAAATGGAAACTAGGAACCTTGAAACCCAAATATAGAATAATCAAGTATAGTGTTTGTTTGGTGTAGTTGTATTTATAATCAAAGTTGGCTTATTTTAAAAGTATGGGAAGACTAACTTTTTTTTTTCCTAAAATTAGTTTCTACTTTTAAAATAAAAAAATTCTTAGGAGTTTACCAAACAGTAAAAATATGCTTAGACGGTATGTTTGGTAGAGTTGCGCTTATAAGCAAAACTGACTTGTTTTTACTTATTTTGAAAGCAATATGACACATATATCTATTTTTTTCCCAAAAATATGTTCTGCTTCTTAATTAAGCATATTTTAAAATATTTTTTAATAATTTACAAAACACTAGAAGCATTTTTAGATTATAAGCAAAACGCTTATATACACCCGTCAAACACATCCATAAGCCCTATCAAACACATGGATAGATGCGGCACCAAATTGCAAATTGATGCGAGGCTTTTTTGACTTCGGAGTTAATGGATGCGCAGAACAGCCTTTGTAAAATTAAATTCTAAATACTGAGATGCTTTGCCAATGAGCCAAGTCCTGTCTGCTTCGTTTCAATTACAAATAAATACTGACACAACGGCCTGTTTTTTTTCCCAAAAAATATATAATTGTGTTACCGCAATTCGCTTTTTGCAAGTCCATCAAATCTTTATGCTCGAATTTCCGATTAAGATAGTCATTTATTTGGTAAGATTCGTGCAAGTAAAAACGCTAATAGTTACAGCAAAAGTCAACACCCAGTATGATAATGCAAAGTAAGCGTGATTCAAATCTTAAATGGTTAATTGCAGTGTTGCGACTAATCTAACAATACTCATACGATTATAATATTGTTCAAATATCTATTCAGATATGTGGACAAAGTTCGACAAGTTTGGAAAAAAAAGTTGTGCAGAACGGAGGGAGTAACAATTCTATATACCACACATCGTGACCTGAGTTATAGCATTTAAATAACATCGTATGTACAACATACATAGAAACAAGTTTGAAATAGTTGCTAGAAGCCACTATCCTCAAACTGATCAATCAAATGTGTAGATCATGAACTGGATGCTATCTAAGTTTCATCTGAAAAACCCTGTTGTACCAAATCGAATGAAGGGTCATATGAAACAGATCATACTTTTCGGGTTTCGCATGCCAGAGAAAATGCCTCTGAATCTTTCTGACCCCGAGCTGCATCTCGCGGTACCTCTCTTCCGGTATGGACAGCAGAATATCTCTCAGCCTCGGAATGTCCTTTTCCGCGAGGATGAGTGAGAAGGCGCTCCAGTTCAGCACCTCAAAGAAAGGCGGCACGAAATTGTCTGATATGATCACAGGAACACACTCATAGAAGATTGCTTCAACCACTCTCGGGCTGTTCACTTCGTATCCCTTGGGACAGATGCAGAACTTGCTAGCTTTCATGTGTTGGATGTAGTTCATCTTGCTCGCTAGCCCAGGAGGCATTGGCCCGAAGATCCTCATCTTAGGGTCCTTGTCCTTCCAGTGCTGCAACAAGATTGGACGCAAGTACCCGTGCATGTTGCCTGCATAGAATGCAAGAATGTGCCTTTGGGACGCCGGCTTCCCACCTAGATCTCTCTGGGGATCTCGCGCAGAACGGACGTATGTTTCAGGAAAAGAAACATCCCTTCCAATCTTGAAACCTATGGTCACATCAGCGTTGCATAGCGCTTTGATACAATGTTCCATGTGATGCCGCGTCTCATATGGAGCCTGCAAGATCGAAACAACTGGGATCAATTGTGTTCTTATGTTTACATCTAGCTAGATTTACCACTGAGCAAAAGTTTGCAAGAGTCATGAGAAGTTGTACCCAGTCATGACAGGCGACAAGGAAATGATCAGCCCCTCCAGTTCTGTTCCAGAAGCGGTACTTTGCTGCGATTTTTTCAGAGTAATCTTTCAAATATGCGCGCAGGTTTGTCCGATTGTGAGAGTTACGGACGTAGACTTTGTATTCCAGCATTCGTGAACTGAATGGCATGTAAAAAAGATGCGCCCTCTTCGGATCTTTAACCACGAAACGCTTGTTTCCCTCCATCAGTTTCATAAACCATCCTTCCGATGCATATAGTCCTTTCATTATGGGAGTATGAAACACGGGTCTTTCTCCTTCCTTGTAGACATAAACTTTAAGAATTTGCTCCATAAGCTCATAGCTCCTGTAACATTCTATGTTAGAATAAGGAAATACGACATCAAAGCTTAACCTTTCAAAAAGCAGAATGGCCTAACCTTTTGAAAGTGGAAACATTTCTAAATAAAGGACCATAAAGGTCCGGATCATTTTTCAGAGCTGGAGCATTCTCAATCTGTAACTTTGCAGATAAGATTTCTTGGTCGCGTTCAGAAGTCCATCGTGGTCTCTACAAACAAAGCCTAGAAAGTTAAGGCATAAGAAAACAAAGCATTACAGTTTAAAACATGATGAACTTTGGAAGAGGATGTACTACCATTGCACGTGAACGGGCACGATTACGAACTAGCAATCGCTCCATTTCTTGGAGTGGCATTACTGTCTTAGGTGGCATTTCACACTTCATCTTCTTAACAACAGGTTTAGTCAGCACTGCAGAACTGGTAACTGAGGCAGCAACATCACTTTTTAGACGAATAACGCTTTCTTTAGTTTCTACTCCTTTCAGAGAGGTACTAAGAGCAGAACCAGTGACTCTACTCACATTGGAGGATGCCGATGAAGTAGAAAAGTGCAACGGGGTAGCATCATCCGCTGTCACAGTCTCCTTAATTACGCTGGAACCAGGGAATTTCAGTTTAAGTTCAGTACTATATTCCACTGATCCATCATCATTATTGTCCCCTACCTCAAAAGCTATGTCCTTGTCAAGATCAGCATCCTCAACAAAATCAACCCCATTATCGCTAACTTTGCTCTCTGCAAAGACTTCATTCTGTTTTTCACTTCTAACATCTCGGCTGAGATCAACCCTTTCCACTATTTTGATGCCGCGACTGAGCAGCGAGTCTTCAACCAAATTCGACGAATTAACAACAAGAAGATCATCATCATCAACTACGGTAGATGTAACCACATCCTTCTCATTTAAAGGAAACTTATAACTATCAGGAACGAGGGACAGAAGAGCGTTACTATACGGAAGCATCAAGGATTGACAAAAAAGATGAGTTACAGTCACTAAACCAACCACCAACAACCATTTCCATTTCTCTATCTGATATAACCTTCTGATATGACCTGAGGACTGAGGTATCCATTTCAGCATTTGCCCCCGTCTAAATCCTACAAAATAAATCAAGCCTTCACCATTACATAACAAAGAAACAGACCAATATCTCAGTTCTTCACTTATAACATAGCATGCATCAAATCCTAGTGCAACCTAACTCTCACAAATCTTGACGATTCAGCATAATAAAAGAATCTAAACGTTCTTTACAATTCTTGCAACAGAATCAGCAGAACCAATGGGATCGAACAATCAGATCATACAACATTAACTTACAAGTAAAGTTTCAAACTTTTTAGCAGTCACAAGCAGAGCAACAAAAACCCAGAATTCCTTAACAAAAATCTGAGCTTGAAGAAGCAAATTGCAGCAAACCTAAAACCCTGGTGCTGGACTGTCGGTACGGTCCCTTGAGTAAGAGTGATGCCTTGACTTTGGATTCAGCAAAAGGCATTTCTGGGCTCCTTTAAGTTTGAATAAACAAAGCCAGATACGATGCTAAAGCACAAGTTCTATTGGCAATACACTGCATTTTTTTTAGTCCAATTCAAATGCTCTTGTTTTTCCTTTAATGAATTTTGACTAGTTTAATGAAGTGGTGAGTAGTGACTTTTCCAGCTCCCTAATAGTGTTATCCATGTAAAATAATTGTAGCTATAATTGAGTTGCTTGATTTATTTGATTATTTTGGTTGTTAGTTATTCAAATGTTTAGTTTAACTGCCTTGAACAAATGTACAGGAAGAGTTTAAAAAAAACAGTATAGGAAGAAGAAAGATACTTATCCACAATGACAAAGACTCAATGCTTCATAATTCAATCATATAGTTGACTTTTCTACATTGGAAATTTTGATTATTTTCTTCCCTTATTAAATGCTTCGAAATGTAATCATTCATTAAAATATCATAATTGCATTAAAATATCAACATTTAACACATACCAAAATAAAGTATGAAATGAAATCGTTCATTAGTTACGATCATGTTAGAATGTACTAAACTATATCTATATATAATCAAATATGTGAATATTCAATTCTCATTCTATCACATCACAACCATACTACTCCGACACATAATTGCTGAATGATATTCTATTCAGCTTACTTACGAACAAAGATAAATCATATAGTTATTTCTCTTCGTTACTTTAAATGTTTCACTATTACAAAGATACAAAAATATAAAAAAGAAAAAGAAAAAAAGAGGTGAATGACCAAAAGAATTTGAATGTAGAACCAATGAGTATATATTTCACACCATATACAGCCTTCATATGAACTATGTACAAAACTATTGTGCATGTTTTCACATTGTTGAAATCCTTGACTTCCTCATCTTGATTTTACCTGGAAAACTCTTTTGTACCAAATGGAATGCAGAACCATATGAAACAAATCATACTTAACAGGGATTTGGTGCCAAAGAAAATGCTTCTGTACCATTTTTACCCTATTCTGCATATCAGTGTACTTTTCCTCAGGAATAGATAGAAGAATTTCCCTCAAGTTTGGTACATCTTCCTCAAGAACAAACACAGAAAATGATTCCCATTCGAAAACATCGAACAAAGGCGGCACGTAATCATCCGATATGATCGCAGGTACACAATCATAGTATATGGACTCCATCACTCTTGGAGTGTGCACTTGATATCCCTTAGCACAAATGCAGTACTTGCTGCTCTTCATAAACTCTATATAAGCATCATGGTCTAACTGCCCGAAAACCTTCATATCCCGCGCTTTGTTGCTCCAATGGTTTATCAAGATCGGGCGAAGATCACCATGCATGCTTCCCGCGAAGAAAGCTAGAACATGCCTTTCTGAAGCGGGAAAACCTCCGGGATCCTCCACCGGGATCTCTGATAAAGGGACATTCGTGACCGGGAGGGAAACATCCTTCCACATTTCAAAGCCTTTGGAGATGTTGGAATTGCAAATGGCTCTGATGCAGCTTCTCATGCTGTTGTTTGTGAATCCCAGGGCCTGCAACGTATATAGCCTTCTTCATTGAGAAAGAAACATAACTATATAGCAACAAGATGAAATTTTGATTGTGAATGTACGTATCATGGAATGTACCCAATCATGGCAAGCGACGAGGAAATGATCAGCTCCTTTAGTTCTGTTCCAGAAGCTGTACTTTGCAGCAATGAGTTGTACATAGCTCTCGAGATGATTGGTGAGATCGCGATGTTTAGGGAAATTTGCACTCCTCAGCCTCCTTGAACTAAAGGGAAAGTAAAACAAATGTGCTTTCTTAGGATCGTGAACGACAAATTGTCTGTCTTCTAACATTTGTTTCATGAACCACCCTTCAGAAGCATAGATCCCTTTGAGATGAGGCTTGTGGAATATTGGCTTTAGCCCCTCCTTGTAAATGTATACCTTCAGAACTTTCTCCATCAGTTCATAACTTCTGCAATACCCAAAAAGCAACCAAATTTAGCAATTCAAAGCTACACATTTCATGTTGAAGCGATCGAAGAACAGGATTAACTAACTTGCCTTACGAATGTAGAATAGTTTCTGAAAAGAGATGCATAATTCTGGGGAACATCTCTTAGAATAGGAGTATTTTCAATCTGAATTCTGGCATGTAGAAGCTCCTTGTCACGCGCAGAGAGCGATTTTTGCCTCTATTTAACGAATGAATGAGACATGAAGTAAACAAGATATATTTATGAAATGAAATCCAAACCATAATTCATAGCCAAATATACTGCATTTAAGTACCATTGGATTGGCCGGAGGAGAGTCCTGAAGCAATAAGGTGTTCATATGCGATATTGGTGCTGATCTTTTCCTGCTGTTCTTCAATACAGCTTCATGAAGCGAAACTGAGCTATCGAATGATTCTTGTAAGCCATGGTTTGGTACTAATGAAATCGAATCTTGCTGTGTGTCTTCTTCATCAAAAGCAGAATCAGGAGTTTCTTGAAGAGCATCAATGGTTGCCATTTTTGATTCCTCATCCAAATGTGAGAGAATTAAGGTGTAGTTTCTGTATGGGATAATCAGAAACTGAGGAAGAACTGCAATTACAAAGATGACAGCAACCACACACACAAACCTGTTATCCATGTTCTTACATGTATGGTTGACTTTTTTGTCTTCAATGCAAATCATGAAACACTAACAGGTGGAAAGTCTACTGTTGTAATAGATGGTTCAAGGGCTGACCACATATAACACACACCTTTGACTTTTTGTTTTTTCCAGCTTTGACTTTAGTCAGAAAACAAGAAGAGGGTGGTGTTTAAAAATTACTTTTCGGCTTCTCAAATTTTCAAGAAACATTGTTAACCATTAATATAGTTAATTTTGTGAAAAGTTGATATTATGAAAATACTTGCTACAATAAACTACAAAGTTTAGTTAGGATCACAGGGAATAAAAGAGCATTAAGTTCAGATATTCTGATAAATCTAAGAGAAATGCAGTAAATTGCATCTCAAAAATGTGATCAGAATACCCAAAATGATGATATACAACAACACTGTAAATTTACAATCCTACCACCAGAATCAAAACAACTAAGCCTCCATTGGAAGGGAAGTAGCAGTGCACATAATTCACCATCATAGTTCTTCCCTAAGCAAGACCATCATATCTTACCTCTCAACCATGACAGATTGCTCATATCAACCGCTCGACATTCACGGTTTTACTCGGAATACTCTGTTGTACCATATAGAATGAAGGACCATATGAAACAAATCATACTTCACAGGAATTTTGTGCCAGAGAAAATGTTGCTGCACCAGCTTGAGTCGATTCTGCATCTCTGTGTATCGTTTCTCAGGAATCGAGAGAAGTATGTTCCTTAAGTTTGGCACATCTTCCTCCAAAACAAACACAGTAAATGACTCCCAGTTCAAAACCTCAAAGAAAGGGGGCACATAACCATCTGATATAATCACAGGAACGCATTCGTAATACACGGATTCCATAACTCGTGGAGTGTGGACTTCGTAGCCCCGAGCACAAATGCAGTATTTACTAGTTTTCATGAACTCTCTGTATCGCGCTTTACCTTCAATATCACGAGGCAATTGCCCAAAAATCTGCATGTCCGGTTCTTTGTTGCTCCAGTGATGCAGCAAGATGGGGCGAAGGTAGCCATGCATGCCTCCTGCGAAGAAGGCCAAGATAGGCCTCTCTGAAGGATGATTTCCTCCATTATCCCTCCCGGGATTTTCTGCAGATCGAATGTATGTAACTGGAAGAGACACATCCTTCCCTATTTCAAAGCCGCTAGCAAGATTGCAATTACATAAGGCTCTTAAGCTACTTCCCACGCTACCCCTTGTCATTCGAGGAGCCTGTAAAAGCATTTCTTCATTAATTAACCAGTTTCCCAAGTGCAGAAAAATGTCACACAGAAGGCTTGTCTAGGTAGAAGAACAGCTTATGCTAACACAATTTAGATACACCTTATTTGCAGAACAAACTCTCTCTCTCTCTTTTCTTATCAGAGTTTTGAATTGTAAGGCAGTAAACAAACAAGAAAATGAAGTTTGCGTTGATGATATTACCAGTACTAGCTAATGGACATCGTACCCAATCATGACAGGCAACAAGAAAATGATCTGATCCTCCAGTTCTGTTCCAGAAACCATACTTTCTAGCGATGAAATGTACGTAACTGTTCAGATGGTTCGCTAAATCCTTCTGACTTCTAAAATTCTGTTCGTGGAGCATCCCCCTCAGCTTTAGTGCACTGAAAGGTAAATAAAACAAGTGTGCTTTTTTGGGATCCCGAACAACAAATCTCTTATTTCCTTCCATCAGTTTCATGAACCACCCTTCAGAAGCGTAAATTCCTCTGAGATATGGTTGATGGAATATTGGCTTCTCACCGTCCTTGTAAATGTAAACTCTGAGCAACTGTTCCATCAGTTCATAACTTCTGGAACATCAGAAAATATTAATTAAATCAACTGTACAAGCTACATCAGAAGTATCTAGTGTGGTGATCCTTAATCAAGATAAGTTCTTTAGCCACTAATTCAACAGTGATTTGAAATTAACTAACCTCACGAACTTTGAATAATTCCGGAAGAGAGATGAGTAAGCATCAGGAGCATTCCTTATGATAGGAGCTCTTTCAATCTGAAGTCTTGCCTTTTGAAGCTCCTTATCACGGGCAGATAATGTCCGGGACCTCTACAGCGAATTCAAATTGGATTAATTATCTACACCAAAATACTGAGAGTATTGTTCAAAATGAAATAGATGGATATAAAAGAAATACCAATGAACTGGTGGAAGTAAGGCTACGATGCCATAAGGTATTCATATCAGAAATTGAAGTTGGCCTTCTCTTGCCCTTCTTTCCTATAGATGTTGTAGCTCCTACTGAGCCATTGATTGGTAAAACTGAACCACTTTGAAGTAAGTCCTCGCCCTTACCATTGGATTGCGTTTCGAGATCTTTCTCACCATTGTCAATAAAAGTCACATTGACTCCAGTATCTGGCAAGGAGGTGTCTGAAGATTTAGGAACAAGCTCCGACCGACCTGTGGTGGTATTAGCCTTTGATATCTCTACATTCTCTTTCAACTCAAATCCAGCTTCTAGCCAGTCCTTACTATCACGGTTGCCAGAAGTCTCAAATTCCGCTACTTTCTTAAGTTCACTAGGCAACTTTCTCTCATTTTCAAGTGAACCACCTGAATACCGCTCTGGTTTATGTATGTAGCCATATTGATCCAAGCCAGACGCGGGAGGACTATCAGCCTCCATAAACACCGATTCCTTGAAAATGCTGGAATCATTCACTGTCATAAACATCCCGCCGATATTTCCATGTGATAGAAATGAGGCATAGTTTCCATAAGGGACTACCAAAAGCTGAGAAAGAATCACAAAAACAGTCACACCAGCAACCACGTACATCAACCTCCTGCTTCTGATACCACGCAATCTCTCTATTTGAAGCCTATTTGCCATGCTATAATGTAACAACTGAAAAGGGATCACTCATAAATGAGCCAGCTTTGATGGGAAACTGACAAATTCAACTTCAAACCCATATCCTGAACAGAAAACACAAATCATAGCAATTAGAGCCAACCATGATCCATAAACCTCGTATCTAACTAGTTCAGATCATTCTTGTTTAACATTAGTAGCACAATGCAATTGAAATGACATACAAGATTCTGCTTACTGTGTACTTATTAAGTGTAAAGAATGGCTGTCACACTGTTCAATAAGAGATACCAAAACAGGATATTGAAGATGAATGTGAAGTTTAATGAAACAAATAGAGGAAACCATGAATGAGTTAGAGTTTACCTGGAGAAATGGGTTCTTCTAAGCTGCTCGGATAATTGAAAAACCATACTCCAGTAGAAGCTAAACTTGGCTACACGAACAGGGTGAGAGGTAACGACGTCGTATTGGTATCTGAACTTTATTTGCCCTCTTTCGTTTGCTTTTGGGTAATATGCAGATATAACCCTATATGTGGAGTAAAATGCAAATATAATTCTCAGTTATTTTTCAGTGCAAATATAACCCTGACAGTTCAATGAAAGTGCAAATATAACCCTCCGGCCATGATTCCGACGTTGACCATCAGAATCCAGCCGTTGACCAACTTGCAATGACTAAAATACCCTTATGGTTGAACCCTTGACCTGGAAGGAGAATTTTGCCCTTATTATCATTGGGCCCACAAAAAACCATATGTCACCACCATCCACCCCCAGCCGCTGCCACCCTCTCTTGCCACCACCACCCACCACCAGCTCCGACAACCACAACTCGCCACCGCCGCCCACCCTAACCACCACCTCCAAACAACGTTGGCGGCGGGATTAATGAGTCGGTGGAAATACCTAGAAGGAAAAAGCTCAACTTTAACGTTAATTCAACAAATTCATAGATCTATAGAAACCAGAAGACCTGGTATGATAAAGATCGTGTTTGATATGGGTAGAAGAAGAAGACTGATGCTGGTCAGTGGCATTTCTTCAGCCAAACAGAAGCCGGCAAAAAGGAAGAACCACCACGACACAACGGAGGTGGTGGAAAAGATTGGTTATTGACGTGGCGTTGGTGGCCCATTTGGGTGTTGCTTTAATCTGAGCTTTCATTCCCTGGTTTTTTTTTATTGAATCGGAGACGACCGGGTGGAGTTCACGGAACGAGTGGCACGTTTGACCCAGATACACCTCTGTCGATCCGCCTTCTGCGAGCTCTCCGCCACCACCATCTGCAGATCGGAATCAAGAGGAAGAATTAGAAGAATGGCAGCGGCACAGTGGAAGAACGGCGCGGAGGGAAGAAGAAACAGCTGCAGAGGGAAGGAGAATGGAGTGGTGGAGGGAAAGAATGGAGTGGCAGGCCGGATGGAAAGAGAAAAGGGGGCAATAATGCCAATGGGGGTAATATTGTCATCTGAGAAATTGAGGTTTTTTCAGTTTTTTTTAAAAATGGTTAGGGGCAAATCAGTCATTTCACCGTATTCTGGCCTCAAACCGGCTGAAAAGGTTATATTTACACATAACTTGAATAGATAGGGTTATATTTGCACTTTTGAATAGTGCAGGGTTATATCTGCACTTTCTTCAATTACATAGGGTTATATTTGCACTTTTCTCTTTGCTTTTAGAGGTATTGGTCTAATTATTTTATTTTTTTATATTAATCATTCATAAGTATTGGGGAAAATGCAAGTGAAATTGACATCTAGCTCAACAAGCCACCAGCAATAACTAATTTATTGCAAGGATATCAAAACTAAAAGTCAACCAGATTGATCGTCATTACTGTTGCAGATAAAAGATCCAATAAAATTGTAACATTGCACTTGGGGATATTAATTCATTTTCCGCAAAAATCATAACCACTTGGCAGACAGGAACGTATCACAAATCAATCACTTTACCAAACAAGGATCTTCAAGAACTGCAACACCACTTGATTCACGATCCATAAACACCTTGATAAACACATATTTGAATCTTCCAAATTAATGGAAAATACAAAAATACAAACAAAAATACAAAAACACGATTCTTACGACCAGATCGAGAACAAAACATCGACACGAACAACCAACGAGTTATCATCATGAACACAACAATATAATCTATTAGGTCAAAGAAAAATACTAATGTATGGAGATAAATCCATGAGATTTTTACACTTCTAACCCTGACTTTATGTTGAAAGTGCCAATATAACCCTGCAAAACAAAAAGTGCCAAAATAACGCTAATTTTATGACAAATTGCGCAGTTATAACATGATGGTCTAACCCTGGCGTTGACCGAACTTGAAATGACAAAAATATCCTTACCCCATAAGCTGAATTTTATTCCCCCCCCATTTTACTCATTTTCTTCTTCTTTAACCCCTCATTTTACCCCAGCCATCGTGCCCTTACCCACCACCACCGCGCTACCATCCCACCTAATAAAGCAAACCCCAAGCTCAAACCCTAATTTGGGGGGTTGGGGTGTCATCGCTGCCACTGGCGATCTGGTAACATCCCCCTCTTTTCTTTCATGTCCTTTTTAGTCATAGATCTGAGTCATTTTTCCTGCACCAACCAACCCCGTCGCCGATTGGTATCACCGCCTCCCACAGAGGTGACACGGGACCATTGTTTCTTCCAGGCCCCTACCGACAGACCACTAAGCAGAGACGCGGATCGTGCGGCGTTGAGCCGCACTGAAATGAAGGTCGCACACAGGTGAGTCTCACTGGAGAAGAACAGAGCTCCGCCAAGATCTGGTCGACTTCCGACGATGGCTCAAACTCGGTCGACCTCAGCAGACAAAACGAAGCAAGCCAGCGCTCAGCCGGCAAGCTCTTTATTCAGGACGCCGAAAGACCGGTGCTGGAGGATGAGGCTAGATCGATTCTCTAGCGGGTGAAAAATGAAGCAATCCGACTGGCGAAGGGCTAAAACGTAGGGTTGGTGGCAGACAAACTTTTATTAATCAAGGGGTAAAATGGTTATTTCATTAAATTCTGGCCAAGCTTCCCGGTGACAATTGAAGTTAACGCCGCTCAGGATTAGATTAGCACATACATTAGTAGGTTAGGGTTATTTTGGCACTTTCTCATTTTGCAGGACTATATTGGTACTTTCAGCTTAAAGTTAGGATTATTTTAGCATTTTACTCTAAATTCATACTTATTCAATAACATAAACGCTCAAAGAATATCAATTGAAAAATCACTATTTCCCCATCTCCCCATAATGGTATAGAAAAATTCAATTTGTTGGAGGTATTGGTCTAAATTTAATCGTTCTTTTCGCCAATGAACTAAATTATTTATATGTAATAAATGAATGTTATTCCGTCTCAAATTAAAATGTAAAGAATACTATTTACGGTTTTGCCTGAGATGAACCAAATTAATTTGAACTAATTAAATTAAAATTAACAAGTATTACTCTTTTTCCTCTGTCATCCGCATCACCAACAGTCCACCCTTGCCAACCATGAACGAAGCACCCATAAGAAACTCTCTCAGGGTTTCTTGACGTCTTTAACACGCATCTTATAGTTTCCATCGAACAAATCTGACAAAAAACACGGTCGCAACAGATGTGATTACTACAATTAGAACCCTCCACGCGAGCTGCATAACAAAAATCTTATGACTTTAGCCTAGAAACAAAAATAAAAAACAAACACAATTCAGAAATCAACCAAATCCCTAAAATCTACTATCAATTAGCCTTCTCCTTTTGGAAATCAATTAGCTTCACCCGATGAATTTAGGGTTTATATAAACCCAATTCACGTTCTCAAACATACCTTAGGTTGAGCGAGAATCAAACACATAAATGCCAGCCAAAATGTTGAGCGAAATTATCACCTCTCCTTGCCGCTCAGGTCAAATTCCCAGCTAAGTCGCGCAAAATTGCCTCGGATATCATCAAATCAAATGTGGGTCCCACTATTTTCAAGGGCATAATGTACAGAAAATTTTCTAGAATACAAGGAGGGGCATTTTATTCACTCCATTTTTTATCAACGCCGAAAGGTTTGTGGTCAATGGTATAAAGGATATCAATTTTTAAATTCTGGTCGGACGTGGGTACATAAGCAGTTTTGAAAAATTAGGGTTGTATTTGAACATATCAAGACTGATCTAACCGTTAGCCGGTATAATTAGAAATTTTCTCTATGATTTGTCTTACTCCCTCTGTCTCAAGTTAAACTGTACATAATTTTTTTACGACTATCAAGAAACATGTTTGACTGTTAGTATGTTTAATTACGCATGATAATGATAAATAAGAAGTTGATATTTATAAATTACTTATAACGTTGAATCCAACAATATCACATACGATAGTATTGTTCCTTAGATATCTATTCAAATCTATTATCAAAGTTTGATAGAAAATAATGTCAAATACTCCCTCCGTTCCATAAATATTGACCTATTTACTTTTGGCACAATATTTTAGGAGAGGTGATGTGAAAGAGAATAATTGTGGAAAAGTAGGAATATTTTGAAAACATAGTGGATCCAATATCAAAGTTGTTAAAGTTAAAGAGGACATCGATGAAATTTAACAATAGAATCTTTGCCATTATAAGTAATTTTTAACATAGGCAAATAACTGTTGGATAGACGTTATGGGATAGACGTTATGGGATGGAGGGAGTAGAAAAAAGTAAAATAAATTAAGTTGAGCGCAAATATCCCGAAGTAAGTTGGAGGTGTTGTGAAAATCATTAACTTTGCACTAATTAATTAAGAAAGTAGTAAGAAACTTGATATTGAAAATAAGATGGATAGAAGGGAGAAGAAGATGAGGATGAGATATAGTGAGAATGTGAGAATGAGGTGTGTTTTCTTCATCCTCTTAGGGGTATCTATAAGAGAATTTAGGGGGAAATTACATAGTGTTCCCCTAGGGTAAATAAATAGTTAAATAATTAATTATCACAAAGGTAGCTTATTGCTAATGAGCATTTTTTAATTCATAACACTCCCTTTGGAATGCTCATTCCAATAATTACGTGTTCATGTTACCTCATTAAAAACCTTACTAGGAAAAACCCAGTGGGATAAAAAACATAGTAAGGGAAAAGGAGTACAACCATATATAGCTCCCCTTATGTTGACATGGGTGATTTCTTCGTAAACTTCGTAGTTTTCGCATCCCGATGCCATGAACATGTTATTTGAATACTGAAGCGGAGAGAGTCTTTGTGAGGAGATCTGCTGAGTTATCACATCAATTTTAATCCTTTGGGTGGCTTCACGATTAGCTTTATCCATTTCACCACTTTAACTATAAACACAACAAATTTTGATAAGAAAGATAATAGCAGGAGTCCGTCTCTTGGAAGACGGTCTTTCCATAAGTCATGGAAAGACCAAGGTTTAAAGTGTAAATTAGAAGAAATGAAGATAAAATTTTTGGGTTGCATGAATCGGGTAATAAATTTTATAACTACTACATGTTGCATACTAAATTTTTAATATTGCAACTAAGACCTTTTACCTTTTATTATTCTAATTAAATCTCGTCTTTCCATAAGTTTATGGAAAGTCCGTCTTACCCAGGGGCGGAACCAATGGTACGCGAGGTAGGGCTCCAGCCCTACCTAGATCGCCGGCCGGAGGTAGCAGGAGGTGGGAGCACGTCTTCCGGTGGAGTCGAGCGCGTCTCCTGCGCGGCGCCAGCAATGTCCAAGCCCTGCTCGTCGGAGAAGAAGGCCGCGCTGCAGCCTTCTTTTTTTAATTCCTAAGTACTAAAACGACGTCGTTTCATTCGACCTTCTTTTTTTAATGCCTAAGTACTAAAACGACGTCGTTTCATTTAGTAATATGAAAAAAAATAATTCAAAATGTGAAATGGATTGGGCCAAAACCGAGCCCAATCCAATAACTAAACCTTAATACAAATATGCTGGAGGCGAGATTCGAGAGCAGCAACAGCAAGCCTCCAGTTCCCTCCTCTGCCTCACAGCCTCAGCCGAGCCGTCCGCCGCCGTGCCACTGCCGTCCGCCACCGCCGTCCGCCGGAAGCTGCCTCATCCCGCCGCCTCTCCAAACCACGGTAAGTCGGTAACCACCGCTGGTATACTTCTTCTCTTTATGCTAAGATTTATTAATTTTAGGGTTTATTCTCTTTTTTATTTATTTCTTCAAAACTTAAATATATGTGAACATGATTTTTAGATTGGATGTTGAATTGAATTTATATGGTTGTATTATATATGATTGTTGAAATTTAGTTGAATTGCATATCTGAATTTAGTTGAATTGCATATTTAGTTGGAATTTAGTTGGAATTTAGAATTCAATCAGAATGATGTTATAAGTGATCCCGGGCTACGTTAACCTATTGAAGAGATTGATGTTTCTATTAGAGATGAAGTGCTAAGAGAATATATATTAGGAGGTCCTTGCCAACCTAAGAATCATACTTTTAAAATTTATATGTCATTAATATTTATCACCCTTTCTTCCCTCCGTCAATTCCCTCCTCAGCCGAGAGCCGTCCGCCACCAGGTCTCCGTCGCGGCGCCACCGGAAGCTTCCTCGTCCCGCCGTACGTCAAAAAATTTTCAGCTTCCCCTGAAAAAAATTTCTGGTTCCGCCCCTGGTCTTACCCAAGACTTTTCCTAATAGCAGACCTTTAAAGAAAAAATAAATTCATTGCTATATTTTATATACAAGAGATACAAATAAACATTGGACCATCACTACCACAGAGACCCCCCCTAGCATCGGTTTTTAGCACCGATTTTTAAAACCGGTACTAAAAATCTAATAGCACCGGTTTTTTAAAATTTTAACACCAATTTTTAATTTAACACCGGTTTTTTTAATTTTAACACTAGTTTTTTAAAAATCGGTACTAAATTTTACAATAGCACCGATTTTTAAAAACCGGTGCAAAAAATCTAAAAATTTCATTTTTCCCGCCAAAGAAATATCCAAACCTCAATGAAATTTTCTTTGGCTAAGTAAGGTTTGACTAAGTTGACTTTAACTAATCAATGGTCAAACCTTACTTGAATTAGTATATAATAAATACAAATAAAAATATTTGACTTTAACTAATCAACAGCCAAACTTTACTCGATTTTCAATATATAAACACTAATAACTAAGTTGACTTTAACTAATCCACGGTCAAACTTCATTTGAATTAGTATATATAAATACAAATTAAAAAATGCTGGAAATAAGTGAAATGACTATTATATCCCCGTGAACAAAAAATAAAAAAGGAAACCCTGCCCTCATTTCTTCATTTTCTTTCTTCCCAAAATTCATCCTTCGCGCTTTCCTCGCCACTGCTCGACTATTCGATGATCAACAATGGTTCGATTGGTGTGGGCGCGGTGGTCTGATTGGAGATGAGTCAGCGGCGGCGCGACGGTGGTTCGATTGGAGCAGTTATGGAGCAGCGGCGGTAAAGCGGTGCGGTGCGGCAGGGGATAGAGTTTCTGGCGGAGCTAGGAGGTGGCGGAGCTAGGGCAGCGGTGGTGCACGGTTCTTTCTGGTGGCTGGGTGTGTGGGTTTCTGGCGGAGCTAGGGCGGAGGTAGGGGCACAGTTCTTTCTGGTGACTGGTGGCGTGGGTTTCTAGCAGAGCTAAGGCAGAGCTAGGAGGTGGCGGAGCTAAGGCGGAGGCATGAATAATGCCTTGAAACAAGTTGAAGAAGCACGGCATCTTACATTGTGGCTACACGTACCGATGAATCCCTTCATGCCCGGCAAGTTCACCCCACTGCTATAGGCTCCGGTTCCGCCGCCTCCAGTTTCCCCGCCGTCGAGCGCCTTTTGGAACACCAGCAACATCCGTGAGACCCTTAAAAACTTGCACAAAACCTTCAGCCTCGCTAAAGCACTGTAAGAGACTGCTCAAAATAGTAAAATGTTTCAATCGAATTAGATTTCTCAAATTTCAGGGTTAATTTCGATCGGTCTGCAGGGAGAAAGAGCTGGAGATGTTAAACATGGTGAGATTGGGAGATAAGTTGCAGAAGCACAAGAGGAATAAATTAAGAGAAAGATGAGAAGGAAACAAATTGCTGAGAAGAAGGCGAAGGTCTTTTATATGTTGCTTTCTGATTGCAATGCTTGTTGTTTATAGAGTTGGTTGTTGTTTCTAGAGTTGGTTGTGATTTCAGTTAAATTTTTTTGTTTTTCGTATGTTCAGAAGCTCGAGGAGTTTGAGAAACATGACAAAGAAGCTGGTAAGTGGAGGGCTAGACAGATAGCCAAGAAAGTTGCCCGAGGAAAGGTAATGATCACTGGATTCTTTGCTATTTTTTCTGCTTGTGGCTGCTTTGCTTGGTTTTTCGAATAATCTGATGTCGTTGATGCCTTTTCGTGTTTTGATTGAAAATATTAATGTGGTGAATTTCATGTAGTACTGAAATTTCCTAGTTTTATAATTAAGATATTCCTGCCACTTCCTGTTTCTGGGAGGAAACCTTAATGTGCCTTAGGATCTGTATATGTACATTTAAAGGAGCAGCGTGCCAGTTCTTATGCGTTGTCAATCAGATGGAACTCATTGTACTCATATGATCTGTTATGCATTATTTGATTCACTATTGCGCCTATCTTCTAGTCTTTGAGAACTGATGTAACATTGGGTGAATTGACTTGGCTTTTAACCAGTCACAAATGTTTCTCGTATAGCTTATACGAGCTTCTAACTTATCCATGCCAAGAGGTGTAACTTTTATTTTATTCCTTGTCACTTGGAATTGTTTCCCATACAGTTGGGAACTGAATATAGCTTCTGGCTAATTGGTTGGTTTGTGCATTTAGGTGGAAGAAATGAAGTGAATATCAAAACACAAGGCCAAAGAGGAGAAGAAAATATTAGGATCTGATGTAAGCAGTATTTATTTGTGCTCATGTTGTCAATTGCATGTCCCTAGCTTGTCATACTCATTTGATTTAACATGCAGCTTGAGGTAATGCTGATGTGGAAAAATTGCAAGAACTACGATCACTTAGGGTTGAAAAATTGAAAAAACAAGGTGATATTCTCCTACATAAAAATTCCCTTGCTCTTGTGTTCTTACATGCACCATTTTTTGTTAATCAATATGAGAAGCAATTGTAAAATGACAAACCATGATAAAAAAAAATTGTTTGCTTTGGTTTGGATATGTTATGTCCTTATTTCAACATTTCTGCATTTTAGTGTAGATTACCTCAAAACACTTGACATGAGCCAGATTATGAATGGATTGATTAACTTTATTAATTTATCTTCACCCTTGCTGAATAATTGTTCGACTTAAAATTTAATGTGAGTAACTAATAAATTTATTTGTTGCATGTATGGAGCAATATGATTTAATCAATTTACTGGTGGAATATGCAGGTTCGAAGAGCATGAGATGCATACATTAGACCTGGTGGAAGGTTAGCATTCTATTTAATTGGTAAATTGGATGTCACTTCAAATTGTGAACCCTTCTTAGTCTTGAGTAAAGCAATAAGGGCATTAGTATAGTCAATGATACTAAATGAAACTTTCCCATTTCCCCTTGTGATTGTTCATGCATAGTACTGTATTTGGTAGTAGAGTGGACAGTATATATAACTAAAGACTTGCTTGAACAAAACTGGCACTAGTTCAGAGCATCTATATAGAAGCTTAATCTTTCTAACTTATAACAATAGTGCTCGTATACCATACATGATACGTGTGTCACTTTTTACACATCAGAGAAGCTTTGAATTTAAACCTATGCTTATATTTGTGATTCATATCATGTTTCTGCTAAATAGTTTATGGTACTGTTAATTCTCGATTTCATTGTGAACTATATAGTTGCTCAACAGAACGAAGAAATTGCAAGGTTGGTGGAGGAGGCACAAATGAATAAAGATCACATGCTTCAAGTACCGAATGACTCTGTCGTTATAGCATTAATCAAGCTTGTATTAATTTTTCCTATTTATTATGTCGGTATAAAAGTATTGCTCAAGCAAATGAAGAAGCCCTTAAATAGCTTGAAACTACATATGAGAAATCAAAGGCAGAGGTATCACACCATTATTGTTTTGTTATTGTTGTACACATTGAGTTTTCTTGCTAAACATTGTATTGCGTCTCTTCTGTAGGCTGATATTGTTAAAAAGTCACTCGAGACCGATGTTGTCTCTTTAAGAGAAACTGTTCATGAGCTTCAAAGAAAACTTGACATTAAAAGCAACGAAGTGGCAGTTGCAGCTGCAGGCAAAGAGGAAGCCATGGCTTCTTCTTTGTTAGAAATTGCCAGTCGTAGAGATAGTTGCTCCATTAAAGGGTGAAGTTTCCTGTTATAATAGTTTATTGTTTTATATTAATTTTCTTCATGATTGCATGAACCCTGTTTTCTTTTACAGGTCTGAAATAGCCATTCTTCACACTCAAATTAGATCTTTAAAGAATGATTTGGAGAAAGAACGTAAAAAGTCAAGTGTTGCTCAAGCTAATTACGAAAGACAGGTTGTCCGGGTTTACCATTCATTCCTTAGAAAACTTCCCTTGATTATTTTAATCTTAGTTTTAATGATAATATCTGATTCCTACTTAATAATGTGCTACTCATAAATGGTTGAAGCGGAATGTGACCCCTTTAGTTCATGTCCAGTATCCTATGCTGCATTAGAGTTTTTTTTATGTTTTGTTTTTTGGGTGTCTGTGTTTTCTTCCTAAAACCTATTACTCATTCAATCGGACAAGAAATGTTTATCAAGAAAATAAAGTAAAATAGGGGAAGTTCATATACTGTTGAACAACAGGCTTAGATGAACTGACAAAGCAATTGTACAGTGTATGAAGAATCAAACGTTCTTAGCTGGTTGGAGCTTTAGTCTATTTCATTTCTGCTTTGTATCGAATGCAACCGTGTTTAATCTTCGTAAACAAGCTTAACCACCATAAATTGAAGTTGCCTCATGGTACACTGATCCATAATCATAGGCTAGTCAGTAGGCATTCACTAAACCTTTTCTTATTTATATAGGCAGCGTGTGACATTATTTTCAAATAGTAAGGTAAAATATAATGAGATAGACTTGTGTGCTGAGTGGGTTTGATTACTCTTTTTTTTTTCTCCTTGTTTATTTAGATCTAAACTACATAGCCCATTTGTGTGTATGTTTGATTCTTATGTCTGTTTGAATATACAGAGGATTTCCAATTTGTCTTAAGTATGTTCCAGGAATTAGCTTATGAACATACAATGAGCCTTCCAAGGTAAGATTTACTGATTTAGTTACCTTTCCCTTTCCCCCCTACCATTTTTGCAAACTAAATTGAAGTTTGTAGTTGTATGGTCTTGTAAATGCATATGGAACTGTACATCTGAGCATTTTTAAGGATCATAGATTTAATATTAGTTGTGTGGCTTAGCCTTGTGATTTGATGTGTATACGCCACATGATTCAATTGCTAGTTCAAGCTAAAGTTATGTTTAGTCCCGTAGATAGTTATGTTTAGTCCCATTGATTATTAATTTTGTATCATAACTTTTTTTGGTTTTATTTCTATATTATCAATTTTGTGAAGTTGATTTTATTATTAAATTAATGTCCTAATAAATTGTTAATTTTGGGTCTTTTTCCCTTCCTCTGAAAGCGGCAGCGCACTGCCGCTTTCAGAGGAAGGGATTTTTTTAGACGTCGTAAATAATTTAGCACCGGTTTTTTATCCGGTGCTAAGAAAAAAAACTGGTGTTAAAATCAACCGGTGCTAACGAAAAAATAGGTGCTAAATTTCAACCAGTGCTAACAAAAAAAACCGGTGCTAAAAGTAGGGATTTAGCACCGATTTTTTTCCAACCGGTGAAACCGTTTCATCGGTTACTTAGGCACCGGTTTTTTTAACCAAAAAACTGGTGCTAGAACAAAAAAAACCCGGTGCTAGAGGGGGTTCTATGTGGTAGTGCATTTATAGTTATACAATTCTCCCTTTTTCAGGTTCCGTCATCCGCTTGTTCAGCAAAATCACCAACTGTGTCAATGAAATCATCATTGAAGTCGGATGCTTCGAGATGAGTGGATTCGTTTATGAAATTAACATCCTTCCCCTTTTCCTTTATGGACTACTGGTAGAGTTTGCATAAGTGTTTTGGGACTCAGAAGACTCTTGACCAATGCCCTTTACCGCTATATCTAAAACAAGAGGTTCCAGAGCCCTTTAATGAATTGGTGTTTTTCCCCTTTTTGGGTACTTTCATGGTTCCCCTCGTATTGTTGCTTCTTGTGATAGTAGTTACTGAATTTATAGGACAATTTGTAACCACTTCGTCCGCGTCCGTAACACGATCACGACCTTGATCTCTCTCTCGACCCTGAAATTAGTTCTTGCGTTCAGGTCTGTTAGAGTTAACAACATTTGTTTCAGGAAACGCTTTTGAGCCAGTCAGGCGAGATTGATGATTCTTCATCAGCAACTCATTATTCTTCTCTACAACGAGGAAACAAACAATTAGTTCAAAATAAATTTAAAAACCCGCACACGATATTGTTGTTGCAAGGTCACATTTGATGCATGAAAAGTAGAAAAAGTCTTTTCCAACATTTCATTATCAGTAACTGTAACCCCACAAAAATTCAACTGGGATACTATTATGAACATTTCAAAATTGTAGTCACTGATTTTCTTATAGTGTTGGAACCGTAGAACAGCCCATTCATTGCAGTAAATGGGGAGCATTACATCTCTTTGGTGATTGTATCTTTCTTTCAAAATTTTCCAAAACTCACTTGGATCTTTCACGGTGAGATATTCATTTTTTTAGGCTCTCATCAAGGTGTTGGCGAAGGAAGATTAGAGATATTGCCTTGTTCGTCATTGATGAGTCATTCCCCTCTTGGAGTGTCTCAAGGAGGTTCATTGACTCCAAGTGCATCTCAATGTCTACTGTCCAAGGCATATTTATTTTCCACTGATCTTGAGTGGACTGAATTCAAGTTTTACATGATTTGACATGATGATAATTAATAAGAAAAATAAAATAATTCATTAGATTTAATTCAAAAATATAGAAGTCTACAATGATTGCAAATAATAAAGAGAAATACATGATTCCGACCATTACTGAAGAGGAACGAAATTCTTCCGGCGAAGTATCTACGGTGAGAATAGTAACATGTAATACAAAAATAACAGCAATAAAGACTAATATTAGTCTAGACATTTTATCGAAAAAATCTAGTGAATCTAGAGTGAGAAAGATATGAGGTAGAAGAGAAAATATGGTTTTGTATCATTGGATGTCTTCAAATTTATACTGTAATATATATCTGTTTATAACCGTTTGTAACAGTTATATTACCGCTGAAAATATAGCCATTTATAGCCGTTATATTAATTAATCGTAGTTAAATTTTAAGAGTAGATTAGCAATGTAATGTCATCAAATGAGATGTAAAATAGACAAACATATTAGAGACATAATTAATCTTAGAAATATTAAAATGAAGTAGTTAGAGATTTGGTTAGATGTAGATCACGCCATTTTACTATAAGGTGGCAGAACCTTCTGTGTATAATAATATTGTGTTATGCATTTAGAAAGTTAATTATTATAAATCACATCACATTACAATAAGGTGGCAAAGCCTCCTGTGTATAGTAATATGATGTTATGCATTTTGAAAGTTAATTATTATAAATCACATCACATTACTATAAAGCGGCAGAGCCTCCTATATATAGTAATATGATGTTATGTAACGATAATAACAATCATAAAAGTTTTAGTGCATAATAACAATCATAAAATTTTTAGTGCACGATTTATTATGCTCGTATTTTAAACTTACTTGATGAAGATAGAGAGTGATTGTGCTGATTACATGTTGTGAAAATAACTAACTTTGCACTAATTAATTAAGAAAGTAGTAAGGAACTTGATATTGAAAATAAGATGGAGAGAATGGAGAAGAAGATAAGGATGAGATGAAATGAGAATGTGAGAATGAGAGAATGAGAAGTGTGTTTTCTTCATCCTCTTAGGGAGTATTTATAAAAGGATTTTGGGGGTAATTACATATTGTTCTCATAGGGTAAGTAAATAGTGAAATAAATAAGAGAAAAGTGCTTTTATAACCCTACCTAATTGACATAAATGCCAATATAAGCTTCCAATGTTCGAAAGTGGTAATATAACCCTAGATAGTTAGTGAAAGTGCCAATGTAACCCTCTCTGGCAACTTTAAACCAAAATTTTGTAAAAATGCATTTTTTTCCTTCTTTAAAAAATTTAAATTCAAAAAAGAAAATGACTTTATTACCCTTAGAGTCAATAATGCCCGGACCACCGCCGGACCAGCCGTCGGACCTTCGCCAACCGCCATCAATCCACTGCTGCACCGCCGCCATAATAGGTAGGATTATACTAGCACATTATAAAAACTACTAGGGTTAAATCTGTACATTCCTTATATCAGCAAATTCATAAAAAATGTAGAGTTATATGAACACATACTATAGAATATAGGGGTTCTGATGATATTTTGTTCATTTTGTAGTGTTTAATCCAGATTGATGATTGGATGACCTTTGGTGTTGTGTGTGGTTGTTATTTTACTGTGTTCTTCGACGCAGGGTTTTTAATGTTGATGAGTTTTGAAATGAGGTAAGAATATGTGATAATGGTGTTTAATTAATATAAATGTCAATGTTATGATGTCGAATTTTATGGTGCATAAGATATTGTTATGATGTGATAATGTTGTATAGAAGGATGTGGTCGACCGTTAAAGACATCCGAGTATCACACGCTTAACTTTTATGATATATGCTAATATAACCTTACACTTTTTACGAATGTGTTGATATAACCCTATAAGTTTTAGAAATGTGTTGATATAACCCTATGAGTTTTCATAATGTGCTGATATAACCCAACCTGTTACAAAGGTGGCGCAACAGTGGTCCGGTGGCGGTCCGATGAACTATAAGGGTAAAATTGTCCACTTAATTTCAGATTTCCCCCAAAAGGTATTTTGGTCAATTTATATAGTCAGCGTTTAAAATTTGAAGTCAATGCCGGAAATGAGGCCTGGCTTATATTAGCACTTTCATTAATTAGGTAAGGTTGTTTTTGCACTAAAAATTATCTGAGGGTTATATTGACACTTACTCAAGTAGGTAGGGTTATATTAGTATTTATCCCAAGCACCATATAATAGAAATTGTTTCCTTTCTGTCTGTCAACCGGGGATATTGGAATCATTGACTAACCTAAATCCAAATTGTCTAAAAATAACATACTAATATTTTAATATGTTTATATTAATTCTTCACTATATATATAATCAATCATAATTTGTTAAAATATATAAATTCAAAAGATATATTTAAACCATAAATATCCCATTGTACTATATATATATATATCACTGAAGAAAATCCAAACATTCATATAATTTGAAATAATAAAATGTTCGAATTTTTTGTATACAATGAGTACTTTTGATAGAAATACGTATACATATTATTTATTTATGTATGACAAAATCTTGTTTTAGACCGACTAATATTAAATGAGGACATTTTATGATTAGTGAGATGAATAAGGTCATTTGATATTTACTTTTATTTATTGCAATGAGATACATATAATTATAATAACCTTTTAAAATGAATCTCAACATATAAATAATTACTTTTAAATAATTTGAATGAAATAGTATAAAAATAATTAATTTTTTATCCCAAGCACCATATAATAGAAATGGTTTGGTTTGGGGACTAGAGTTATTGAAGTCATTTTAACAGAGTTAAACTCAAGTTGTCTAAAAATAACATACTGATATTATAATATGTTACTGATTTCATTTTTTATTATATACAACCAACATAACTTGTTAATGACAAATTCTTGATAAAAATCGTCTTTCTATAGGCTTATGCAAAGACAGAAGTTAATTAGAATAATAAAAGGTAAAAGATCTTAGTTGCAATATTAAAATTTTATTATGTAACGTGTAGTAGTTATAAAGTTTATAACCCGATTCATGCAACCCAAAAATTTTATCTTCATTTCTTTTAATTTGTACTTTAAACCTTGGTCTTTTCATGTCTTATGGAAAGACCATCTTTCAAGAGACGGGCACCTTGTTAATATCCTAATATTATAATTTGTTACTTATCTACTATATATAATCAATCATAACTTGTTAATATATACAACTTCTAAAGATATATTTAAAACCATAAATATGTTATTGTACTATATCTATTTTTATATCACTGAAGAAAATCAAAAGAAATACATAATCTGAAATATCAAAATGTTTGAATCTTTTATACAATGATAGAGTACTTTTGATAGAAATATGTATGCATAATATTTATTTATTTATATATGACAAAGCCTTGTTTTAAACCGACAAACTGTTAAATGAGGACATTTTATAATTAGTGGGACTAATGACATTTGATATTTACTTTTATTTATTGCAATGAGATACATATAATTATGATAACCTTTTAAAATGAATATCAACATATAAATAATTACCTTTTAATAATTTGAATGTAATATTATAAAAGCGATCAATTTTTATTGTTTTCAATATTTAAATATTTCTAACTAAACTAATTGTTTCACTTTATAATTCATATAATTTTTCTTAAATGACTAAACTTTAAAATTCTAGTAAAACTTGATCTTTAAAATTCTAGTACTCCACCAGTTCTATTCAATATTTAACGGGTTCTAATTAAATTAATTTTTTCACTTCATAACTCATATAGTTTTTCTTAAATGACTAAACTTTAAAAGTTTAAATAAATTTATTTGTTTTCAATTTAAATATGGCAAAGTCTTGGGAAAGATCGTCTTTCCATAGGCTTATGGAAAGACGAGGTTTATTTAGAATAATAAAAGGTAAAAAGGTCTTAGTTGCAATATTAAAAAATAATTATGCAACATCTAGTAGTTTTAAAGTTTATAACCCGATTCATGCAACCCAAAAAAATTATCTTCATTTATTTTATTTTGCACTTTAAGCCTTGGTCTTTCCATGACTTATGAAAAGACCGTCCTTTAAGAGACGAACTCTTTAAATATAAGATACCAAATGTACATAAAACTTAAGCTCAATATTTTAATTAATAATATTACGAAACGTGCGATGATACTCCACTAATCTCAATAAATAATTAGGGAAATATGCAAATACAACCATATATAATTAAGAAAGTGCAGATATAGTACTGAGATAATTTTTAGTGCAAATACAACCCTAACTACTTAACGAAAGTGCAAATATAACCTTCTTGTGACATTTCTAGCATTGAATTGAGTTTCTGGTGATATCGACCTTATCTAAAATGACAAAAAAGTCCTTGGACCAAATATTGAATCTGAATTGACAATTTTGCCCATCTCTAGCAAAAAAAATAGAAAAAAAAGAATAGCAGGAATCACCGCTCTGACAACTTGCCGCCGCCACCACCGTTCAACTCCATCACTAAGCCTGTCAAACAGATCGACTCAACCGTTGGATAACTGTTATCCATATACTATTTTCACTTATTGGATAATGACCCATTGGGTTAATGAATATAATTGAGTTGTAGTTATTGAGTTTAGTTGGGTTGAATAATGGGTTACCCGTTAGATAATTTTTGGTGGGTTGAGTTGGGTTGGGTGATGGGTGACCCATGAATAATTTCATATCACAAGATAACTAAATTTTCACAAGTTTGATTACGAATGGTTTAATTTTTCCCTAATGTATAATTATTTATTATATTGTGTAATACAATATTATATACATTATATTATATTTAATAAATATATATATATAATATGTTGGCTTTTTAAACTCGACGAAATTAACGAACAATATTAGTTGGGATCGAGCTCGAGCTCAAATACTGTACGAGCTCGAATACTGTACTAACCTGAATACTGTACGAGATTGAGCTCGAATACTGTACGAGATTGAACTCGAACATTGTACGAACTCGAATAATGTACGAGATTGAGCTCGAATATTGTATGAGATTGAACTCAAATATTGTACGAACTCGAATACTGTACAAGATTGAGTGTGAATTTTGTACGAACTAGAATGCTGTACGAGATTGAATTCAAATATTGCACAAGCTCGAATACTGTACGAACTCGAATATTGTACGAGACTGAACTCAAATAATTTGTGAATTATAATTTGTATAATTTGTGAATTATAATTTGTATAATTTGTGAATTATATTGAATATTTATGTTAAATATTACACATGCATTTAATTGGGTAATTTGGATATTTATTGGGTATTTGTTGGGTTCCCATTGAGTTAACATGATATGTGACCCATTGAGATCAAAATTTTCCATTAGCATAATGATTCTCATCTCGCCAAATCCCAAAAACTAATGAGCATTTAATACATGATCTCACTGGATAATGACAACTTGTATCCCAAATCAGAAGAAAATATTGAATGATAACTTATTGGCTTAGTTACATGATGACTTATTGGATAATGACTTATTGGATAATATATTTTAACTCATTGGGTCATATGAGTTATCTCATGAGTTACCCAATTGGTTATACATTTAATGACCCAGCCCATTTATGATCAAACTCATTATGATCAATTAATAAATGGGTTAATTGGATAAAGACACATTGGATAATGGGTTAATTGGGTTTGGATAATGGATTTATCCAATTAACCTATTTAACAGGCTTATCCATCACCGACAACTCCACTCCGATCTGCTCCAGTTCTCCGTCCGACCTCCAACTATGCACCATTCTGTTCGCCGGCGCTCAGCATCTCCGATCACCACCTTTTCTTTCTTCTCTGTGGCAAAACTACTCGGTGGTGGTTTCTCCGTTGAAGGCAACGATATTTGGCTCGGGATCTCAGTATATTACCAAAGGCAGCAGCCCCAACAACAATGGCCTGCATATACCTCTCCGGCGGCACCGATAATTCTCCCCTGGACCAACGCATCGCCAATCCCACACAAACCCACCAAGCACACAGTCACGTAGTACGCGTCGTACATCCCAACTTACCCCTTCACGTACCACACATCCATCAGCGGCATGACGAGCAAAGCGACAACGAACACCACGAGCTCGTCGTTGATCCGCACAAACGAGGTCGTCTTGTGCTCGAAGGCAATGATGAGGAGCATACAAATTAGGCTGACGAGCATGTAAACCGTGGCAAAAATGCAGTCGACGGAGGTGCCCGGGTAGAGGAAGGTGAAGTAATCGACGGTGGTGATGAATGCGTTCCACGGGAGAAGGGGCCAGCGGATTTGATTCAATTCTGGCATCTTCTCTCAGAATGAGGGTAGCAGAGATGGAGAAGCTCTCTGAGGGTAGCTGGAGAAAATTCTACTGTTGTAGCTACAGTAGAGCATGCTGGATGCATGGTGCAAATGCGTTCTCATCAATTTTTATGTGTTTTTTTTATTGCATGTGTGTATGAGGACGCATTTACCAAATACGTTCTCTTTAATTTCCCTTTAATTTCAAATTTTTTTGACGTAATTGCTGAGGACGTATTTGGCTAATGCGTCCTCATGAATTTTCAAATTTTTTAACGTAGTTGCTGAGGACGCATTTGGCTAATGCGTCCTCCAAAATGGCAGGATTTTTTTAATCAAATTTTTAGATGACGCATTCTGTGAATGCATCCTCATCAAGTTCTTGACAAAAAATAACAATTGAAGCCGTTAAATTACATAACAATGCATATAATTTATTTAAGAGTAAACATAAAAATTTTCATCAAATTTATAAGATATAGTTCTCGAACAATTTTATTGTCGAGTGAAATTATTTTTGTCCATAAAATAATTACAAAATATTTAAAAAATTATATGTAAAATTTGACATTTTCAATACTGATTAATACTTTAATATATAAATTTTTATTAGTATAAGTAAAACCTTCCAATAAAATTATAGATTTAAGAGTAAAAATAATTTTTTTTGTTAAACTTACAAAATATGGCTATCGAACAATTTTATTTTTGGGTTATCAAACAATTTTATTGTCGAGTGAAATTATTTTCGTTCATAAAATATTACATAATATTTAAAAATTATATAATATTTTTGACGTTTATTAATAATTTAATATAAATGTATACTAGTATTAGTAAACCTAAGGTGAAAATTTAATTTTTTAAAAATGATATTTGGATAAATAATAGGACTAAACCCATATTTTTTGTGCGATAAATTCGATAAAAAAAAAATTAAAACAAACTAAAATTGAAACTAAAAATCAAAATACTGCATACACTTAAAACATTTATATTCCAAAATAAAATAAAATGATATAGTAATATTTGTGGCGCACAAGTGGTAGAGGTAGAATAGCGTAGAGATCCGAAATTCTCTTAACGTACATGTTAGAAGATTCGAGTACCAAAGAATACGAGTACTAACGTACATGTCACAAGATTCGAGTTCTAAAAAAACAATATACTGTTGTGTCCTCTAAAAGGCGAAGAAAAAAATATACTGAAGACGCAAATGCGTCCTCAAAATTGGTTGCAAAAAAAATCGGAGAGAATGCACCGAATGCGTCCTCGATGACCATTTTTAAAAATCACCACATTTACATCCAACTTTTATGGATCATGCATCATACAAGAAAGCTCTCGTGTAGCAGAGAGAGAAGAAGAGATAGAGATAAGGGCGGGCCATAAAAGTAATTTGGCTAATTTTTGCATTTTTTAATTTATTTTATAGAGGGGCAAATTAATCTTTTCATCTAATTCCAACCTTAAAATGTTGAAAAATGTTATATTTATAAATAAACTAAGAGTAGGTCTCCTGACAGGCGGCCTGTCCATGAACTTATGGAGAAGGATGGGCCACTTTGCAAATAATGCAAAGTTAAACAAAAATAACGCGCAAAAGCACAAACACAATTTTCATAATTTTCACACACAAACACATAGTACTCTGTTCTTCTTCTCCAAAAAGCTCTCAAGAGTCCACCGGCACGTAATTCGATCTTCTTGCCAGTGCGTATTCCGATCTTCTTGCCGGCGTGTTTTGATCTCTCATCAACGAAGCCTTTCCGATGTACTCTGACGACAACAACTAGCGCGATTCCGACTCTTTTTGTTCTCCGGAATCCTCTGAACGTCGATCAATTCTTCCTCACCAGTCCATCGGCATCTTTCCAATTCCTCTCGTCCAATCCGTTCACGGTGCCTTTCCAACGCCCTCCGACAACAACAACTGCTGTGATTCCGATGGAATTGAGCAACCAAATCTGTCGCTAGATCCTATTGAAGCAGATGAAATTTTAGCTGCTTCGATCGTAAAAACTACTGCTATCGAATCGCAATCTGCAAGAGAAAACACGATTCTAAACGCCAGGATTCAACTTCAAGCAGATGAAATTCAGTTGCAAGAAGTTGAAATACTACTTAATTCCTATGAAGGTATATTTTCTCTCATCAGACTGAAATTCTAGTGTTCAAATGCAATCGATATGAATAGAGTTGTTTCTTAAACTTCTGGACACTGAAATTCGAGTGCTATGAACATGTATGAACATGTGGGAACATTAGCAATATAAACTACATGCTGCACAAAAATTTAGTATAATTTATGCATTTGTTAACTTAAATCACGTATAGGTTACAAATAAACATGCATTAGATTATAATGAACAAAACACAGAAAATGCATTTGTCAATTCCAACTTTTGACAAACTTGTGCGTTGTTTAGATTATAACATGTACAAAATATACTACACTTTGCATATGTTACATTACAAGTGGTATTTGTTATGCTTATTAGAACAGAGCTTATATTAGAAATTGTATTCTTTATTATTAGAGGTACAAAATTTCCAAATTTAAATGAAATTGATGCCACTGAAAATCTTACTGGCATAAAAGCAAAAACATTGGAAACACTTCATGCTCTGTACAAGAAACATGCAAATGCTATTGGTTTCAGTTACAGGAAGGACTGTCAACGTCGAAACAACAAAGGTCAAATTCGGGAAAAGTACTACAAATGCTATGTTGGAGGCCAATTGAAAAGATTAAAAACCAGCACTACCAGCCCTGTTCCTTGTATGGATAATGAAAATCATTCTGAAAAAAAGAAGAACAGGAAGAGAAAGGACCTGATTACAAAAACATAATGCCTAGCTGAAATTAGAGTGAAGCTAGAGCAGAATTATTACATCGTTGCACACCACAATACCGTACACAATCATGAGTTAACAAGACTAGCCTGGCAGTATCTCAGTATGAGTGAACAAAGGATTACAGAAGAAAAAGGAAAAGCCATCAGAACAATGAAACAAGCAGGTTTAAGATCTACTGTAGGATATAAATACATGTCTTTTGAAGCTGGTGGAGAAGAAAATATAGGGCATACGATGAAAGACCACCTTAACTTTGTGTGTCAACTTTGGATGAAAGAAATAGAAAGTGGAGATGCTCATAAACTTGTTGACACACTCATGGAAATCAATGACTAAGATAAAGATTTCTTCTTCAAAGTCAAGTTCGACGAGGAAACAAAACTATCTGCAGTGTTTTGGAGGGATTCAATGATGCTGGAGGACTATAAGTTCTATGGAGATGTCACCATATTTGACACTACATACAGAACAAACAAGTATAACTTGATTTGTGCACCAATAGTTGGAATCAACAATCACTGGAACATAAAAATTTTTGCTTGTGCTTTTATAGCAAATGAGTTGGCTGATACTTTTGTGTGGCTCCTCAACACTTTCAAGAAATCAATGGAAGGAAGGGAACCTGTCACAATATTCACATATCAAGATCCTGCAATGGGCAAAGAAATAAATGAGGTATGTTGTGAAAATTTGTAATTTACAGTTCTGAGCACTGGATATGCACTGTTAGACATTGCACCTCTAGGCCTGTTAGAGCTCTCTTCAACCTGCTCATGGCTAGATCGATCGGTTTCGGGTCAAATAGGAAGAACTAGAAGATTTTACCTCTGGAAAGCGCCTACACCTAATGGCTTAAGCCGCTCTTCCCATTTCCTCGCTAACCCATTCCTAACCGGATGATTATGAATTGCTTTAAATAAACTCAGAGAGAAAATCGCAAATCATTAATCATTGATTTGCGTGAAATCCATGTTATTTTCATTCAATTGCTACAAGATCGACAATTCCATTAACTTACAGTATGCATTACATATCTTAAAAACTGCACTTGTTACTTTAGAAATCAGGTTTCCTGAGTATGATGCAGCTACAGAAATTCCATTTCTTAGACCTGAAATTGAGTAGGGAATGTTAGCTTCTGTACATGTCAGCTTACTATATGTATACTGATCAACATCCATTTCTTGTTGCAACTTCCAGGTTTTCCAAAACACAAAACACAGATTGTGCTTGTGGCACATAAAATAAAATGCAATACAACATTATAGGAGATTGAAGAAAGATGAATCCTTCAAAAGCGATCTAGACTACTGTATGAAAAGATGTCGTAATCCAACAGAATTTGAAGAAAAATGGACCTCCATGATCACCACATACAAGCTCGAAACTAGCACATGGTTTCAATGCCTGTACGACATCCGTGAAAAATGGAGCACGACATTCAGCAAGGATATTTTCTCAGCAGACATCTTATCATCACTGCGAAGTGAAAGCACCAACCACGCACTATGCTTCAATGCAAACAAAACCACAACACTGACACACTTCTATGAGCTCTTCAACCAAACAATCAGAAAGTGGAGGAGAGATGAAGCAGAAAAGGAAAATGTATGTACAAAAGCAAAGCCAAATTATCAAAACAAAGCAGGTATGTTCATATTTAAAAATATGTATTACTTAGTCAAGAACATGAATTTGTTGACTTACAGTATGCATTTATTTCCCACTACTGGGCTTGTACAAGTTTGGTTAAATATGCTGCTCAGGTTTAAACACTTGCATTGTACAAATGATTCAAAAAGGAGTTTTCCCTAGCAATGACAACTAAGGTCAAGGAACTTTTCTCAGAACCACCGACAAAAAAATATGAGGTCAGCCTAGAACATGATGAATTCAAATACGAGACGGTTGAGTACAAGAATGAAGATGCGCTGGTTGAAGTGCAATGCACATGCAAGTCCTTCGAAGTGTCAGGTATTGCAACTTCATTCCATCACAGAAATACCTGCAAAGTACATCCTCAAAAGGTGGACAAAAAGGCCAAAACAGAAGTTTGGGACAGGATTCTTGGCCATGAAAAACAACAATCGGAAAGCATCAACGACGTACTTTCATGGAGGAGCCATATGTCCAGCAGATTCTACAATCTGGTTCTAAGGAGTGAAGGAAACTCAGAAGCTAGAAGCGCTCTTCAAGAGATGTTTGACACCTACTCAGTAAGAATACAAGACTTGTTAGCATCAAAACAAATGCCATTGAACAATCAACTACAAGTAGCCAAAGCAACTCAACCATAACAAGTGCACCTAAGATACTGGATCCAGCCCAGGTGAAGACAAAAGGAAGAGGAAAAATGCTAAAATCAGGCATGGAAAAGAAAAAAATCAAGGAAGAAAACTACTGAATTTGGTACAAAAACACCAGATGTGAAGACACTGTAAATAGTAGCATTGTTTAGGATACAAGTTACATTTGTTTACCTATATATTGTATTTGTTTTTCAGGATCATACTGTATGCCTAATATATTTATTTACCTAAGATTTTTATACATTCAATAACATACTATATTTTTTAGCTTACCACTATAAATTATCAAATTATAACTTGCATTTGTTTCGCTTGACCAAGTACCAACCTTTGTTTCATAAAATGTTATTGATATGCAAACACTGACTACAAACTAACTGATATGTGATTACTTAGCTTACAACTGTAATTTATTAACCTATGAATTGCATTTGTTTTCCTATAAGCTCAGAAACCCAACACAATAAACCACATAACATTACTAAAATGTAACTTGGTATTAATAAGCATACACATATTACTTCTTAACATTCAACATCCACTTGTTTCCCTAAAAGGAGCTTGTATTATATTTCACATAATTTTAGTGATACGAAACCATTGAATACATGTAGAACTACTTAGCTTACACATGTAGTTATTAACCTATCAATTGCATTTGATTTTTCCTATAAATAAGAAAATCAACACAATCAAACCCATCAAATAATTCAAAAATCAACTTAGAATTAAAAGCATACAAATAGTACTTCTTCAAACTAAACATGCATTTGTAGCATAAAACATACAACCATACAAACAAATCCTAAAACAGCGTCTCAAATGCGCTCAACATATCACCCACAAAACAACCAGTCACAAATCATCCAAACACACCTTCAACCTTAAAAACAACTCCTAAAACAGCGTCTCAATTGCGCTCAACATACCACCAACAAACCAAATCATCCAAACACAATTCAAAGATTCTAAAGTTACAAATCTCCAAGTCCTTCAATCCCAATGGAGAATGAAGGAATCATAGAACGAGCTTTCCTCATGTATTCTTCAACTATCTTATCAAGCCACTCACGTGTGAGTGGGTCATCCATAATTTCTTGTGTTGTCTTCACATGAATAGCATCCTCATCTGCTGTGGTTGTTCTTTCTTCTTGAGGTTTTTTATTGTGGCTGCGGCTGCGGTTGTGGTGGCACAATCGGGCTAGCATTTGCCCTCTCAAGGTTTTGAACCAACACACGTGTGATGACCTCCATGTCTCGTTTGAAAACGAGGCAAGCCCTATTCAAAGGCTGACAGAGAAGAACAAATATTAGTCCAATATAAAAATTAGAAATTATCTAAAAAGGAAATATGAACTATAAACTGTATTAGATTAACTAACAGATGCATTAGTTTTAAAACAACATGCACTGATTTTTACAAACTACATAAAAAAGACAAAAAATACTTACATTGTTGGTAGCTTTCTCAATGTTTTCATTGCTCATCACACCGTTAGGTATTCGATAAGAAATAAATCTGGCTTTTGAGCAATCCCATCACATGGAGCAGTAGGTGTATAAAGCCCCTCGTGGCCAATATTCTCATTACTATTTCCCTTAGATTGCTGCTGGCTACTTATGTTATCTTTAACCCTCCCATGCTTTGTCAAAGGAAAACCAGCCACTACCATAACACCCTTATTATAACCCATTTTTTCCAGATGATGAGCCCTTTCGAGCAAAGATTTGTTCGACCAATGCATGCATAAGGGAAGTCTAGTAGGGTCAGGCTGACCTCTAAAAGGAAACCTATAAATATAAGCCAGCAGCAATACGAACACACAACCGCCAACACAAGACACGTCTCTTTTACCTGAATCAGATTTAAAGCCCCTAACACCTTCACAGAGACGATCAAGCCCTAAGCTACACCAATCAAGACTCTTGATTGTCCCAGCATTTTCTAAAGCACTAACCAACTTAAAATCAACCAAGTTTCTAGTAATTGGTGCCAAAAAAGTACACATGACATACATAACAAAATTCTCTTAAAGCGCTCACCACCATCACTTAGTCTACCCAGCTTCTCAAAAAGATTAACATGAGAAATATTACCATATTTATCAGCACCCAACTCTTCTCTCCATTTATTCCTTGTCCACATCTCTTGACAAACCCCTCCCGTTGTTCCTAACCAAACCAACGGCACAACCTGGAATCCTAGGAATACAGAATATATCAAACACATCATCAGGTGTAATGATGTACCTTGAGCTTGATATTTCTTGCACACAACCAACATGATCAAACCTAGAACAAAAAATAAGAAGTCAGCCTAGAACAATTTGTAGTCAGCATAAAACAATATGAAATCAGCCCAGATAATCAAACTTGTCAACTAGCCAAGGCACAATTCCAAAAGGAATGGAGGAGATGTCAAACGCAAGAAGTCTACCAAAACATATATCTTCCACATCAATCTTTTGGACGGGAGTGAGCGAGGCAATTAACGATTTAAGCTTCGAAGGACAACAGCTGGTTGAGAATTTCTTAGCAAGCCTAAAATAAAATAAAATATGAAATGTGTAAGTTTATTTGAGACTGTGAATAACAAATAAAACTGAATCTTATCAAATGCAGCATCTTATGAATCAAGTACAATTTATAACATATTAAAATACACTTACGTGTTACCCTCCTCATCAGTACGTTGGACCACCTGCTTCTTCTGACAGTTGCGCTGCTGTTTTGCAGCTCCTTCTTCACCAGCAACCATTTTTCCTGACCCTGAAGCTTCACCAGCAGTACTGTCTGCTTTCCTCTTCAAACCAATTTTTTGTGCTACTTCAAAAACTTCCTTCACCTTCTCAGCATACTCCTTCAAACCAGTTTTTTTCGCTTCTTCAACAACTTTCTTCACCTTCTCAGCAGACTCCTTCAAAACTTCACTAGATTTCTTCGCCTTTACATCACCTTTCTTCACAACAACTTTTTTAGTCTTTGTCTTCATTGCCTTCTCAACAGGAAACTTTGCAGCAAGTTCTTCTGCCTTCCTTTTATTCTGTCCAGTAAAAGTCTCACATTGTTTACCCTTCACCTTGCTCAACATACGAGGTGACGACCTCTCCTTCTCTCCTTCAAATGAGACCACCACAGTAGGTCGAGCTTTAACACATCAGCTTCACAACCCTCACTTTCCCTCTCACACACAGCCGCAGCAGCTTGCGCCGCCTCCGCCTTCGCAACTGCACCCAAAACCCACTGATTTTCATTAGTATAGTCTCTAATCATACTGTCCATACGGTCACCATCATCCATGGACCCACATTCACTATTATTCTCAACATCCTCAGAACAACCTTCACCAGCAGGTACAACTTCCTCCCTAACAGATTCAGTCTCTTTCCTATTCAAATCAATATCATTCTCATTAAAATATGCCTCAACTTCAGCATCAATATCTGCTGAAGCATCCTTCCCCTCAACAGACCTAACAACTCTATCAATTTGTGTTGAACTATCCTTCCCCTCAACACCATCAACACAATCAACACCCTCAACACCACCACCTTCAACACCAACATTTACATCAACCCCTTCAACACCAGAATTAACATTATCAATCATCACACCCAAAACGTCCCTAATATCTTTCTTCACTACCTTAGAACCTTTGGCTTCATTAACACCAGCTACTTCTCTACTCATTCGAACAACATCATTCAGCAGTGTGTCATAGTCAAATTCTTGACTTGATCCACCTTCACCCACAGCTGGTACACCTTCAGCATCTTTCAACTGCTTAACACCCACATTCATCTGTTTCTTATTTCCCGGTTTAGGAGCAACAGGAACTGAAATCTGTGGAGTAGCAACACCACCAATTCTAGCAGACCTACGTGCCAATGCAACTACTATACAAAAAAATGAAAAACAAAAAATTGTATAAGCACATATTTTAAAAATAAACATAATCACACAAATAAAATGCACCATGTAAACAAAAAAAAACCTCCAGAAGCATAAGACTGCTGAACCTTCTTCAGCTCATCTTGAAGAGAAGATCCATCTTTCTTCCTAGATTTTCTAACCACCTTCTTAGAAGCTAAACAGCATAACGTATTTGGATAAGTAAATGTATAAGCATATAAGTAAATAAATATACAGAAAAAATACAATCACCTTCTTCTATCTCAGGTTCTTGACGTTGAATAGTATCTTCACCTCCTTCAGGAACAACTAAAAATAATCATGTACCACACAGTAAGAAACTAATACATAAAGCATAAAAAAAATGCATGCATACTCAGATAGCCTACCAACCTAATCTAGGAAAACAATGGGATAACTAACTAATGCATAGGCTATACTGATATATGCAACTTATAATGAAACAAATGCATACATAGTATACAGTCAGTAAGCAACATAATCTGACATACACATTATAACTAACTTATGCATATAGTAAACTAACATAAGCAACTTGTAATGAAACAAAATACATACTAGCAAATCAGAAAGAATAACAATAACTAACAAACAATCAGTGAAACAGACTAAGTAACTAATACATAAGTTATATTAACATATGAAGATTCTAAGAAAACAAGTACACAATATAACAATCAGTCAACAACAAAATAAGTAACTCAAAAAACAGAGTAACTAACTTAGGCAAATGTTAGTCTAACATATGCAAGTTATAAGAAAACAAATGCACATCATAAAACAGAGTCAAAACATGCGGATCTGACATACAAATTAGAAAAATAGGATGACTAACTAATACAGCTGTTAGCCTAACATATGCAACTCCTAAGAAAACAAATGCATTATAACTGAACTGATAACATGCTGGGAAAAAAATAGAGAAACTAACTAGCGCATATCTTACAATAACAAATGCAACTTCTAAACAATCAAATGCATGTTATAAAAAAGACTCAAAACATGCAGATTTGACTAATAAAAAAGTCAACAACAACAACTCATATGCAGATCTGACTTACGAATAAAATTCTAAAAAAAGTCAACATCAACAAGACTGGCAAAACACATACACACACAACAAGAACAAAAAAAGCGCGAAACTCCAAATATTCAAAACGTAAAAAAGGAAGAATACGAACCAGGAGAAGAAAAAGGTTGAGACAACTTCTCAGCTTTAGGAAGAATAGCTTTCCCCTTCGCCCTACCTATGACTAGGTCAAATACACAAAAAAAACCTCACATCAGAATCGTGTACAACTATAAAGCAAAAATGGAAAAGAACAACGAAATTTCAAAATCTAGAATATCAATCTTACCAAATTCAGGCGATTCGAGCGCAAACTTGACAACGCGATTCCGGAGAAATTTTGTAAAAAACGAAGAGCGAAATTGAAAAAACAAAAATCGGAGTACAGAGGAATTGAAGAACGAAGAGAGGAGAACAGTGGGCAAAACCCGCGCGTATAATGAGGAGACTTCACAGTTTCCAAAAATTTAACTGCTCAAAGCTGGTGACAAAAGGAAAACTACACATAGATGAAAGTTAAAAATAGACAATCAGCTTTAATTAATTATTAGGTATCCCATTTTAAAAATAATTATAATATGAACCCCATTTACATATCGGTCCTTGACCTGGTCATAAGCTTATGGACATGCCGCCTTCATGGAGACTTTCTCATAAACTAATTAGCTAGATTATATTTTTACGAGTGGATCTCCTGACAGACGGCCTATCCATAAGCTTTTGGACAGGCCACTTATTTCTTACCTTATACACTGCATTTCTTAAATTACATACAAAATTTAAAAATTTTAAAAATATATTTTTATATCATATATTTTTATATTTTCACCTTCAAATACATAATATTACTTGTTTTAACTTATAAAATGCAATATTTAAATTTTATAAAAAATTACAACATTTAAGGCAAATGTTCCTGAGGACTGTCCATAAGCTTATGGAAATGCCGCATTTCCTGAGACTTTCCCTATTTTACTTTTATCCACTTTCTTAAATTATACATGATTATAATAATTATGACAAATCTTGCCTAGAGTGCGTCTCTTGAAAGACGGTCTTTCCATAAGTCATGGAAAGACCAAGGTTCAAAGTGTAAATCAGAAGAAATTAAGATAAAAATTTCGGGTTGCATGAACCGGGTTATAAACTACTACATGTTGTATACTAAATTTTTAATGTTGCAACTAAGACCTTTTACCTTTTATTATTCGAATTAAACTCCGTCTTTCCATAAGCATATGGAAAGACCGTCTTTCCCAAGCCTTTGCCTCTTGCGTGTTCCCAATCGGCATTTCATTATTCTTAACCGGAGATATTTTTTCACATTTTCCCGGTATTCTTTCTCCCCAACAGAACAGATAGAGCTCGCCGAACTCAACTGAAGCGCTCAGTCTCAGCTATGTCCTGAAGATGCAAGAAATGGCGTCCACACCTCTCATTCAATTCCCAGTATTCGCCCCCACCAAACCGCCCCACCACCGCCGCCGCCCCGCCACCGAAATCCGCTTCTCCCGGTGGAACAACGCCAACGCCGAGAAATTCAACGGCCCCAAGCGCACCCAAAAGGAAATCGAAGACCAGCTTCGCTTCCACAAACGCTACGACTCTGCGCTCAACATAGCGCACAGCTACAGCCCCGCCCCGCCCACGCCCACTTTCAAGTCCACCGGCACCCCCTCCGCCCCCTCCCGGCCCTCAATCCCGGGCAAGAAGTCAAAATACTCCAAACCCCAGAATCCCGCCGACATTCACCCCGCTTTCAAGCCCCTTTTGGAACGCAAGAGATTTTCGACCAAAAGGGGCCCCTCCCCTCCAATTCTCCCGGAGAAAGAAAAGGAAACGGAAAAGGTGAATGTTAAGATTGATGATAATGGGTTGGTGTATGAGCTGCCGGACGCGCCGTTTGTGTACCAGTACAGCTACACGGAGACGCCGAAGGTGAAGCCGGTGGGCATCAGGGAGCCGCTGGTGGCGCCCTTTGAGCCCTCTACAATGGCGCGGCCATGGACGGGGCGGAAGCCCCTGCCGCCCAGTAAGAAGAAGCTGCCGGAGTTTGATTCGTTTAAGCTCCCGCCGCCTAACAAGAAGGGCGTGAAGACGGTGCAGCCGCCGGGGCCGTATCTCCCCGGGTCTGGGCCTAAGTATGTGAAGTCCAGAGAGGAGATATTGGGGGAGCCATTGACACAGGAGGAGATTGTGGAGCTTGTCGAAAGCACTAAGAAATGGAAGCGGCAGCTTAATATGGGTACACATTGTTGTTTTTCAAATTGTGGGGATTAGTATCTTATCTGCATCTTCTGTTGAAGTTATGAACTTGGGGCGAGGCGAATTGGCTGCCAATTTGTTTGTGTGATTGCTTGGATTATGTTGAAGCCATTGGTTGAGGTATGTGTTTGTTTTGTGTTTTTAGGTAGAGATGGTTTCACTCATAATATGTTGGAAAACATACATGCTCATTGGAAGCGGCGAAGGGTGTGCAAGATAAGATGCAAGGGCGTGTGCACTGTCGACATGGATAATGTTCGCAAACAATTAGAGGTTGGATGCTGCTCGTCCACATACATGCTTGCTTGATATACTTTCTTTTTGTTTTTGGAAGTTGCTGGTTACCTTTTCTGGTTAGAAGAATACTGCTTTTGTATGATAATGGTGTAATGTCCAAGGGACGTATGTCTATGATTGCTTTGGTGTTAGGAATTGTTTCAGTTCTTGCTTCATTCAACATTAGTAGTCTCTTTCCCCTTCTTATTTCATTGATCTTCTGGATAATGAAATAAGGAGTAAGGCCAGCAAGTTAATATGATATTTTTCTTTGGAGGAGATGAGTTAAAACTAGGTTGAAATTAACTGCGTGTTCTATTTTGCCAGAAGCAAATCCTCCTTTTAGGTCTTCATTAATCTTATAATTACATTATGTGAAGGTAGAAAATGATTATCTTCAATTAATCTGCTTGTTGCAAAAAAACAGTTCTCTTCGTGTTAGTTGGGGGTTTCAAATGTTCAAATTTACTGTTGTGGATAGCTTCCTATTTTTTTAATGTCTTTATTAATACACAGTGCATCTTGTAAAATGCCGTAAATTCTATGTGGAAAGGGACATATGAGTAAATATATAAATTTACTTCATAAATTCTCAAAGTTGGAACTTTAGGTGGGAGGTATCCTGTGTTTAAATAGCTTCTTCACATTTGCCAGATTTCTTCATTTAATTTCTTTTGAATCCTGAGGCTGTGTACGCAGGTTTTGAGCTGTGCAAATCCTCTTTTTTGTTTCATTGTTGAAAAGATGCATTACCTACTCATGAGGCTAATTTCTCAACAGGATAAAACAGGAGGACAAGTCATATATAGTAGAGGCGGTTTGATATACCTGTTCCGAGGTAGAAATTATAATTATAGGGATCGGCCGCGTTTTCCTCTTATGTTGTGGAAACCTGTATCTCCTGTATACCCGAGGTTGGTTCAGCGAGTCCCAGATGGTCTGACTTTAGAAGAAGCCACTGAAATGCGGAGAAAAGGTCGCGATCTTGTGCCAATCTGTAGACTCGGTATACTCCTATTCATATTCAATCAACAGGTGATATGATTGGCAAGTGTTCCCTTTGCATCAGCTGATAATTCTTTGTGTTTGTTGCAGGTAAAAATAATGTTTACTGTGACCTTGCTAAGAATGTCAAGGAGGCATTTGAAGCCTGTGAATTAGTACGTATCAGTTGTCAAGGGCTGAATGGGAGTGACTATCGCAAAATAGGTGCCAAACTTAAGGTCTGAAACTGCACTCTGTAAATGTTTCCTGCTTAAATATACTGCAGAATAGGTTATTTTAAACCAAACATTCATCCTTATTGCAGGATCTCGTCCCATGTGTCCTAGTATCTTTTGAGAATGAACACATTCTCATGTGGAGAGGCCGAGACTGGAAGTCCTCCTATCCAGAGCCAAATAATGATGTGGATAGAGTAAAAAAAATCTTTACTGATAGGGCAACGTTCCCCAGACCCTCTGTAGTTGGCCAAATGGAGTTGTCCGAAGCTTTTTCTTCAACTGTCACGGAGTCAATGCCATTGAAGAAAAGCACTGAAGAAGTTGGCAGGAAGAGAAACTCTTCTAGTTCCGAGGATGAGGAACTAGAGGGAAATGTCATCCATCAGACTGAGTTGGTTGGTAATCTTACAGCATCAGTAGATTCCGAGAGTCCTTTAGCTGAATGTGAAATTGGCGGGAGCCAATACCCTCAACCAGAAGTCAAAGAACTCGAAACTGATCCTGCAACCGATGCTAGGCCAACTGTAGAAGGCCAAGCAGAACCTTTACCAGCTTCAGCTGCAACTCTTTCAAACTCAATAGCAATGGAGACAACCATTCGAGATGTTGACACAGATAGTGATTCTTCAACTGTTGAAATTGTGGAACCAGGGGTGGTGGTTGAGTTATCGGCTTCAGTTGACTCTTCAGAGGATGTAGATGGAGGCAAGGAAGTATCTGAATTTGATGGATCAAACACTAACCTAAATGACACCATACTTTTTTCTCCGGGATCTGAAACCTCGCAACTGGGGGAAGGTTTCCCTTTGACTGTCAACAAGATGGAAGATGTATCTGAAGACAAAAGGCTTGTCAGTAAAATCCCGAGATCTATAGCTGCACGAGTAGCAGCCGAGCAAGTTCAACTCCTCCTCAAGATGGCTGTTGAAAATGGCAGTGCTATGATATTGGAGGACTCTAGTTTGGACCCGGACATAGTCTTCAAAAAGGCTGTAGCTCTTTCCAAGTCTACTCCACTCGGGCCAGTGTTCAAGTATGGACTGAAGAAGAAGGTGGTGGAAGGAAGTAACGAGCAACCAAAGGACGATTTAGCAGAGAAAGAAGGTGACAAAGCATCAGACCTTAAACTTACAGTTTCAAACAAGCGAGAAACAGTAAAGAAAAGTTCCAAGAGACATAGCACGAAGGACATCCGTGCAGATGTTCTAAATATTGCTCCGAAGGGTACCTTAAGAGTAGACGAACTCGCTAAATTGCTAGGTTAGCATTGATAACTATTTCCTCTCATCAACAATGTTTTCAAAATTACAAGCGCACTTAGCAATAGCATAGTTTGGTTCATCCTCTACTGTACAAAAGCACTGTGCAAATTCTGTAATCTTTAGATAATCAAGAAACGTATTTTGGCTCATGTTTTGCACTTTTAGATGTCTGAAACAATGGCGAATAGGGAAAAAGTAATTGCATTTTCTCCAGGTACAGATACAAAGAGACATCTAACGTTTTTATGTCTGCAACGTGGATATCTGCTAACCCATACTTCTACCAGAATCGGAAAATGAAGGCAAAGATACAGCTCTATCTACTATCTTGTGTTTGTTCAGGTTTTTCTTTCATTTCAGTGGCGTTCTCATTGTTCTCCGGCGTGCAGTACTTCTTCCATACTGGGTGAGTCTGCCACAACAGGTACACCTCCTCTATCGGGACCTGTTTGGTCTCCGGCAACAGGAAGTATATGAAGGCAGTCATGGCGGTGATCAGGCCAGCGAAGATCAAGAAGATCCCAAACTTGAACACACACAGAGCGCCAAGGAAGAACTGCGCAACGATAGCTGTGAAGAGCATGTTTACACTCACCACTATTGCCTGCCCAGCTGATCTCGTCTCCAGGGGAAACAGTTCGCTTGGAACCAACCAGCCTAACGGCCCCCAAGATCTTCCAAAACCTAGAACAAACAAGAAGATCATGATCACGAGGAATGCGCTAACTCCAGGAGATAGATTATGTGAGTGCTTTCCATCTCCGAATTTGACCCCTAGCGTAATCCCAACCGCGATCTGTAAAAGGCCATTTGTCAGAAACACTTCACGTGAATCAGAAGGGAGTATTAGTATTACTTAGTACTTAGTACTTACCATGGTGATGATCATCTCAATACCGGCTTCGAGGAAAAACGTCCTCCTCCCAAACCTGTCAACCAGGAACATGGAGATCAAGGCAGCGAGAACCAGGGCGCCATTGGAGATAACAGACGAATACAGCGATGCATCGGACCCGAACCCCAAGCTCCTGAAGATGACAGGGGCGTAGAACAGAATGGAGTTGTTTCCCGTGAGCTGTTGGAACGCCGGAATCCCAATAGCTCCGATGATCAGCTGAGGGCGGTTCTTCCTCTTCAACAGGTTCCTGAACGGGTGCTTCACGGCCTGTGCCGCCATGCTAGCGTCCATCAGGTCGGCAAATTCAGCCTCCACATTGGTTGTGCCTCTCACTTTCACCAGGATGGTTTTGGCTTCCTCCAATCTTCCTTGCTCCACCAGACTGTTTGGAGTCTCCGGGAGGAAAAGTCCCCCGACGAACATCAATGTGGCCGGAAGCGCTGCTAAACCGAGGCACAACCTCCACCCCCATGGATGGATCCGCTGAAATGCGTAGTTTACGAGGTTCGCGATGAGGATTCCCAAGCAGGTCGTCAGCTGAAACAGCTGGTTAACCATTCCTCGGATCTTCGCCGGCGCCATTTCTGAAAGATACAAAGGCACCGACTGCAAAAACAAGAATCACCCTTGTCACCACTTTGCTTACTATAAGTTAAGCAACGGGGTAAACTCCTAAAAAAACAAGGACTTTTCAAAATAAGTCAATTCTGCATATAAACGCCACTTCGGTTACAGGAATCATATGGCGCTATTAAACAGTGAAAAGACTCGAAGCAAAATTTGTTTGAACTGATCAATCAGATTGTGGTGTTAGAATTGATGTAAAGTGTGACATACTTGATTTCCGAAGCCGATGCCGAAGCCGAGAAAGCAGCGGCCGACGATGAGCATAGGGATGTCCTGCGCGGCGGCGTTGACTACGCCTCCGACAAAGAAGCTGAGGGATCCGACCAGAATACTGGCCCTCCGCCCCCAGTTTCTGGTCACTCGGGAGGCGACCGGAGTGATGACGAGGGCGGCGTAGTATAGCGAGGAGGTGAAGAGCGTCAGAATCTGATCTTCGTATTTACAGTAATCCGTTTCGTTATGGTGCTCTTGCGACCTTCTATACACCTTAGGGAAGAACTCCTTCAAGAAGTCATCCATGGCGGTCACTCCCCCTGAACAAACACCACCACAGAAAACCATCATCGATCTCAAATCATCCTAAAATGAAGCAAAACCAAAAACATTAGGATTTCAGATCAGGAAATTAACACAAGTCAAACCTGAAACTCCCAGATCATAGCCGAAAAGGGAGCCGCCGAGGGAGCCGACAATGCAGGCGAAGATGAAATACCAGGTGATCCTGTACTCGTATTGGGCAGCCCTGGATCCTCCCTTTTCATCGATGAATGCTCCGCCTGCCATTTTTGATTCTGGGTTCGAAACAAGAAGAATGGAGATGGAGTGTGGGTCTATGACTAGATATTTATAGAGAGAAGTTTGAAAAATGTTGGATTGGATTGGATAAAGAGATTATATTACAAAATCGTCGGAGGATGAGTCCTCTCTGAACATAATCACATCCAACACATATGCATGCGCCTTTGCTTTTGTTTTCATGTTTCAGTCAACGGGTCTACGCTGTCAGACACTCTCAATTTTCACTACCCCATCTTTCCGCAGTACATATTTATCCACTTTAAATTTTCAGAATCAACTAAGATAAGAGTACGTCGGTCTTTCCCCAAATGCACGAACGCACCTAGGTTTAAACGGTAAATTAAAATAAATAAAGATAAATTTTTGTGTTGCATGAATTATATTTTAAATTTTATATTTGCTATTTTTTTTATAATAAATTTTTAATATTACAACTAATACTTTTTACCTTTTATTATTCTAATTAAACTCCATTTTTTCATAAGCCTATGGAAAGGCGGTCTTTCCATAAACTTTGCCATTTAAGAGTTCGTCCCTTGAAAGACGGTCTTTTCATAAGTTATGGAAACACCAAGGTTTAAATTGCAAATTAGAAGAATCCAAGATGAAATTTTTGGGTTACATTTATCAGGTCATTAACTTATAACTATTGCACATTAAATTTTTAATATTGCAACTAAAATCTTTAACCTTTATATAATTCTAATTAATCCATCTTTTCATATGTCTGTGGAAAAACGATCTTTCCCAATAGTTTGCCAAAGTTTTATTCGTTTGTCCGAAATTAACCAACTTTAATGTTTTTATAACGTATAACACATACTACAGCATTAAACATCTTGGTTAAAAATAATATAATTTAATAATTAGATGCGTATAAAACCATAGTGTGTATTTTTTTAATTAAATGGAAGTTAGAGATTCGTTTCTTAGCATATTAGTAGGTATTCGTCCAGCAATGACAGGGGGAATTGTCGTTTTGAACAAAGCTCTACATTTATGTCTCTTCTAGTTTTTACAAACCTCTGCTTTCTCCATCACAGATTGTATTTTCATCTATTTTTTCCACGATTTTCAAGATATATTTAGGGGCCAAGACCGTTTTACCGTATGTTTATGAAAATACGTCATTTTATTGGTATAATAGAAAAGTAAAAGGTTTTAGTTGCAATATTAAAATTTTATTAACAACGTGTAATAGTTATAAAGTTTATAACCCAATTCATACAATTCAAAATTTTTATCTTCATTTCTTTTAGTTTGCACTTTAATCCTTGGTCTTTCCATCATTTATGAAAAGACCGTCTTTCAACTGACTCATATATTTAAGTATAAATTTAATTAATATATAATAGTATTATAATGTGAGATATAATTAAATTTTTGTTAAATTTTTTTTATTAAAGGCAAAGTCTTGGGAAAGGTCGTCTTTCCATGAAATGGAAAAAATGGAGTGTAATTAGAATAATAAAAGGTAAAATGTCTTAGTTACAATATTAAAAATTTATTATGCAACATGTAGTAGTTATAAAGTTTATAACCCGATTCATACAACCCAAAAATTTTATCTTCATTTCTTCTCATTTGCACTTTAAACCTTGGTCTTTCCATGACTTATGGAAAAACTTTCTTTCAAGAAACGGACTCTTGATCAAATATAATTTAAATTTTAACTTAAAATGTAGTACTTAGACAAATTTTGAGATGGAGTAAGGCCCTATTCTCCAGATTATTTGAATATCGGTTCAGTTCAATTTAGTTTAGTTCAAATCAGTTATGTATAACTTTAATTTGATGAAATTTTAACTTAATTTAGTCATACATTACTATTTTTTTAACGCACTTATTTTTAATAAAGTTAAGTTAAGTACAAATAAATCCGATCGAATCACGTAAACGGAAGAGAACATGGTCCAACTATTTCAATTCAGTGAGAGTTGAGAGTTTAGTTAAGTAGTCCATATTTGGTTATAAATATGGATAAAATAATAAGGATGAGATCACAATCTGATTGGTTGGCGGTTATCCAGCATCCAGCTAATCACAAATCCAGCCAGGATCTATTTAGGATTAGTTCTATCCTATGATTCAAGATTAACTCCGAGATTAAGATAATTCAGATATAACTGTGGGTGAGTCAAGTAGAAATGGAAAAACACGTAGGATTCTGTTCTTATCTTTGATGTCTCAATTATTCAAGTTGCAATTGTTGAAATTATGTTGCATTAATATTTCGTAATTTCCACTCCTAAAAGTCAAGATATCAACTAGATTAATTAGTCAACGTTGTGAGCTGTCGGATTTGTCGTTTTTGTTTAAATAATTAGTACTCTCTTGCTAACTGAAATGATAATGAGATACTGGTAACAAAAAAAAACACTTCTCATTCGATTAAATAATTTTGAGGAAGTGTTTTTTAATTCTATGTTTGGATCAAAAGTGCTTAATATAAATCATGTAAAATTTGAAAGTGTTAATTTAACCAAGTACTTCGTTAACTAGAATGTCAACGACCAATTTGGCTGGAAATTTACAAAAAGACTATAATACCCTGCTAAAAATATTTTTTAAAAAAGAAAAAGGAAAGACAACTTTACCCTCTCAATCTCAATCTCCATATAAATTCCAACCCAGACAAACCCAAGCTATCAGATTATTCCAAACACTGCCTGCCACAAGACCTGGACCTCGATGGTCAACGACGGTGACACCAGTCCCGCATGGAACTTCACAATGAAATTCACCGTAGACGAAGCTCTAGCCCACCATAACTGATTAACTCTCGTCTTCAAGATTTGCTGCAGCGGGCTGAGATGGTGGTAGCGGGGGAGATGAGGAGGAGGGGCTGGGCGGCGGCGGTAGCCACAGAGCAGTGGGCTAGAGTTGAGATGAGTGGGGGGCTAGGGGGAAAGAGAGGGGCTGGGAGAGGGGGATGGGGAAGGAGGTGGAGATGTTGTGGAGGGAGGTGGTGCTAGAGAGTGGCGGTGGACTATGGGCAAAGCGGCGACGGAGCGGTGGGCAGCGAGTGCAGATATACCCAAAATCTTATGGGTAAAATGGTCATTGAATTTTCTGTTTAAACCCTGGTAGCCTCAAACAAGGTGCCCTTGGTCAATACGCCTCTGATTCCTTAGGCTTCTCCATCTTCGATTCATTCACCTCCAACTTCTCTCGACCTCACACATCATATCCCACAAATTGTCGACTATCTGTCTAATCCATCTCCGACTACAAGCTATCAGCAAGCTCATTCCTACTTCATGCCTGCCACCTACTCTGAACATGGTATGATTACTCGCGCCTCTACGCACTCACTTAAACCCAAGTTACATACTACCACTAAACACCCCCATCTTCTGTCCCACTTTTGATCTTGAGCCAAAAACTCTTTTGCAAGCCAAAAAGAACCCGAATTAGCAACATGTTATGAATTAGAGTTTAATGCACGGATGGTTAATAGGATTTTGGACTTAGTTCCTAGGCCCTCTGCTTCTAATATTGTGGGTCATAAGTGGGGTTTTTCAGGGTAAAACAAATCCAGATAGATTAGTTGAGTGCCACAAAGCGCGTCTTGTGGAAAAGGGCTTTAGTAAGGTTAAAGCGTCGATTACTTCAATACTGCAGTCTTGTCACTAAGACAACCACTACTTGGGTTGTTCTGAGCATTGTTGTCACTGGCAATTGGCCTTTTCGATAGGTGGATTTTAACAATGCTTTCCTTAATGTCGATTTGACTGAGACAATGTTTATGAAACAACCTCTGGCTTTATTGCTACTGATCAACCTTCTCATGTTTTCTGCTTACAGAATGCACTTTATGGCCTTAAACAGGCTCCCCAAACATGGTTTCAGAAATTGAATCAGACCTTGCTTCATTATGGGGTTCAAGCTGTGTGTCTCAAATAACTTCTTATCATCAGCATCATGGATCTGATGTGATTTATGTCTTGGTCTACGTGGATGATCTCATTATCATTGTCTCCAATTCTTCTTTCATCGATGATTTTTTCAAATATCTCAATTCGGTGTTCTCCTTAAAAGACTTTGGGTGCTCTCAATTTTTTCTTGGGATTAAGGTTTTCGCAGCTCATCTAGCCTTCTCCTCTCTCAACGAAAGTATATCTTGGATTTCCTTAATTTAAGAAAGATGGTCAGTGCCAAGCCCATATCCTCCCCAGTAGGGATGATCATAGGCTGGGTCTGGTCTAAAAAAATAAGACCCGACCCAAACCCCAATTTTTTTTTATTTTGACCCAGACCCGACCTGGACCCATAGTGTCTAAAAATCTTAGACCCATACCCAAACCCAATGGGACTATACGGGTCTTGGGTCCAAAATGGGTGTAACTTTCTAATTGTTTTACTCCACTTAATGAAATATGTATCATCTTAAATACAAATAATTCAAGTTCAATATGGACGTGAACTAATTCTTCAAGAAAAATATGCAATACACATTATTTGTTCAATTAAAAATAAAATACTAAGAGAACATGGAAGTAATTTATAAATTAGGATAAATAATATATAGATAGGGTGATATGGGTCTATGGGTCTGGGTCTGGGATGGGTCTGGGATGGGTCTGGGTCTTAATATTTTAGACCCAAACCCATACCCATTTTTTAAAATCTAGACCCATGCTCGGACCCGGATCTAATGGCTCTAAATTTTTTAGACCCTATAGGTCTGGGTCGGGTCCTAGACCCATGATCATCCCTACTCCCCAGTCGTTCGGTTGGTTATTAGTGGTTATCTTTTTGCTGATTTGCACCCCTATCACAACATTGTTAGCGTCTTTCAGTATGTTACTATCACTTCCTACTGCTTACTCTGTTAACAGGGTGTGTCATTTCATGCACCAACCCTCCAAAGATCATTGGGCGGTTGTCAAACGAATACTGCGTTATCTGAAAGGCACCCTTGATGCTGGTCTTTTCATTTGAACTTCTCGTGACTCTCGCCTTGTCTTCACTGATGCTGGTTGAGCCTTTGATCCCGATGATTGATGTTCTCAACACGGCTTTGCAATTTATTTTAGAGGAAATATGGCCAGTTGGTCCTCTCGCAAACAGAAAGTGGTGGCATGGTCTAGCACTAGAGTTGAGCATTGGGCTATTGCCCTTGCATTTGCTGAGCTGATTTGGCTTCAACAACTTCTCTTAGAAATGGTTGCCTCACTCTCTGGTTCACCCATTCTTCTTAGTGACGATCTCAGTGTTACGTTCCTCACTCCCAGTCCAGTATTTCATCAACGGTCCAAACATATCAAGATAGACTATCACTTTGTTCATGAACAAGTTCAGGCTGGTGAACTAGTTGGCCATCATGTGAAGTCAGTGGATCAAGTTACATACATCTTTACCAATGCCTTGAGTTCCTCTCGGTTTGAAAATTTGAGGTCCAATATGCTCGTTTGTACCTGATTGCACTAGTGGAGGAGGCCCTATTAAAGACACCAATGGAAGGCAGTTTCGCCTGAATTTTGTAAAACCGCCTTCCTTGGGCACTTCCGAGCTCAGAGCTTTCTTCAGATGGCCCTTCTAAAATTTTAAAGGAGGTTTCATGTCGTTCAACGGGGGTTTGATTAGAACAATCTTTAAATGATGAAGATGGAAGATGGTTGTGTCGTGCTGACTTTGAACGCTCCTGTTATAAACTCAGAATGCATATCTGAATAAAGTTTTGAAATCGGAAAATGGTTCCTTTTTACGTTGCTGACTCAAGACTTGTATGTATGCTATGTAATTGAAACAATGATTTATGATCTGAACTCGTAACAGCAGTCATTAAGATGTTCCGGATAGGGAACATCGGCTGATCTTAAATGCTCTATAATTTGTCTGGTACGATTCGAGTTCCAAACTTGGAACACCTTAAAGATAGCAATAAATGCGGGCCGCCAAGTTCATTTTCATTTGGAGAAATAAGCTAAAGATTTTAGGGTACTCTTTGGATGCAAAAGTCTAAGGTAATTGTACATATACAAATATTCTTACCCCATCAAGCTGATTGTATTATTGTTGAAGTATGTTTCATAATGCTTTGGAAAATAGGGTTTTGATTTGATATGTTGCTCATTTTAATTTCATTGCCGATATGATTGAATTTGTCTTGATGTTATTTTCATGTAGTTAATGGATATAATCAGATTAATTGAGAGCGACATTAGGACATCACACAATTATATTCGTTTAGTAGATTCATTTATTGGGGTGGCTTTTGAACATGCAGCTAAAAATGGAGTGGTGCGTGCACGTTGCCCCTGCAAGGATTGCAAGAATGATGCATATTTAGGGAGGAAGAAGTTGCATGAACACCTTATTTTTTGAGGTTTCCAAACAAGTTACACTTGTTGGATATGGCACGGCGAGGTACTGACAGATAGTGGTGGAAAAGGTGGAACAAAGGAAGGGGTTGAATTAGATTCTGATGATCTATTTGATGAGATGGTGGAGGATGTTGCTAGATAATTCCATGGTAAACCAAAGGCCCTAGAGTCGTTGCTTAATGACAAGAACTGTTCATTGTATGTGGGGTCAAAACATTCAGTTTTGAGTGCGATGTTGAAAATCATGAAATTGAAGGCCAAATTTGGTTTGACTAAAAAAGGGATGACAGAAACTCTGAAATTGGTTCGAGAATTGATTCCCAGAGGAAATCAAATGCTTGATAAATCCTATGCTGCGAAAAGAGTTCTTTGTCCTATGTGTTTAGAATTAGAAAAAATTCATGCATGTCCGAATGGTTGCATGTTGTTTAGGGGAAATGAGGATGAGAAACTTAAAACATGTTAGGTATGCGGTGAATCTTGGTACAATTTAAAGCGTGGTGAAATAGGAGTGTGTACGGAGGTGGGAACCGTTTCGAAGAAGAGGTCACCCGCTAAGGTCTTATGGTATCTTCCGATAATTCCACACCTTTAGAAGTGGTTTGCTTCCAAAAAAGATGCAAAATTACTACGATGGCATGCAGAAAGAGATTTTCTGGCAGATGATGTGATAAGGTATACATCCGATGGTGAACAATGGAAAGAGCTTGATTGCATATACCCAGAGTTTGGATCAAATTCTCGGCATTTAAGGTTAGGATTGTCAACCTATGGAATGAATCCATTTGGAAACATGAGCAGCACATATAGTTCTTGGCTTGTAATGTTGGTGATATACAATTTACCATCGTGGCTGATAATGAAAAGAAAATACGTTCTCTTGTCCATGATGATTTTTGGCCCCAAGCAACTGGGTAATAACATTGATGTATTTCTCACGCCCCTAGTGGAAGACTTGTTGACGTTGTTCAATGATGGAGTTTGTACTTACGATGTTGCGATGGATGATATTTTCATGATGAAGGCTCTCCTATTTTGCACCATAAATAATTTTCCGGCTTATGGAAATTTGTCAGGCTATTCTGTGAAGGGACACTATACATGTCCGATTTGTGAGTAAGAAACCTCCTCCTGTCAACTTAAGCATGGTTCTAAAACTATTTACCTGGGACATCGACAATTTCTCCCCAAGGGACATCCATGGCGTCTTTTAGAGAAATGGTTCAATGGAAAGACAGAGTTACGAGGTGCGCCTGTGCCACTCACAAGTGAAGATGTATTTGAAAAAGTTAAAGGATTGCCTAAAAATTTTGGTGAGGGGGAGCGGAAGTTCGTAATTGAAGGTAGTTGGATGAAATGCTCAATCTTCTTTCAACTCCCTTATTGGCGTGATATGGATGTCAAACACTATCTCGATGTAATGCACATAGAGAAAAATGTTTGCGATGCTTTAATTGGAACACTTTTGAATACTCGTGGTAAAACCAAAGATGGATTGAAGTCTCGACTTGATTTTGGTTGAGATGGGTATTAGGGAAAATCTTGGACCCATTACTGATGGAGATACTTGTTATCTTCCTCCCGCTTGTTATTCAATGTCTTAAAAGGAGAAGAAGTCGTATTGGGAGACGCTAAGTAGTGTGAAAGTGCCTGGAGCTTATTCTTCAAATATTAGCGCCTGTGTATTGATAATAGAGTTGAAGTTGGGTGGATTATAATCCCACGACTGTCACAATCTGATGCAAGAGTTGAATGCCATTGCAATTCGGGAGATGCTTTCATCCCATGTACGATGTTGTATTACTAAGTTATGTTTTTTCTTCAAATCTATATGTTCAAAAACCATTAGTACTACAAAGCTTGATCAGTTGCAAACCATGATTGTAGAAGTATTGTGCCGAATGGAGATGTACTTCCCACATTTGTTCTTCGACATCATGATTCATTTGCTAACTCACTTGGTTAGGGAGATTAAGCTTTGTGGTCGTGTATTTCTTAGATGGATATATCCGTTCGAGCGGTACATGAAAATATTCAAGCATTTTGTGAATAACAGGTATAGGCCTTATGCCAGTATTGTGCAACGTTATTGTGTTGATGAAACTATTAAACTTTGTACCAAATATATTTATAAGGTTGAATCTGCAGGGGTTTCCAGATCCAGGCATGAAAGCCGTTTGGATGGTGTAGGGGTTCGTCAGGGTAAGCTATTTAGCCCTAGTGCTGAGGACTTGGGCACTGCTCATTTTTATGTTCTTCGGAATCATGAGGATGTTGTCCCATACATTAAGATTCACATGGATGAAATTCGATTGTTGAATCCCACTTGGAACAAAGCACGAGTTCTTTAACAACACACTACAACTTTGGCTTCTTGGATACAATCTCACGTCGCAACTGGTCCGCATCCAGAAATAGTCAAATGGTTGTCGCACATACCGTTGGGTATCGTTCTATCGTTCGGTGGTTATGATGCAATGGCTTTACATTTGGTACAAAATCAATGGATGATAAATGAGTCTCTCATAATAGTTGGGTTTCACTTGTTTCCGAAGAAGCTTTAAATGTTGGTAGCATGACCGACAACAATCCGATGTATGCCAATACTTGCTACTTTGGTACAATTATGGAAATTTGGGAGCTCGATTATATTACAATGAGAGTGCTAATTTTCAAATGTGAATGGGTTGATTTTAACAATGGTTAAAGAATCAAAGATCTTGGTTTCACACTTGTTGATCATAGCCGAACTGGTTTGAGAGAAGATCCATTCATATTAGCTAAACAAGCTTATCAAGTTTTCTACGAAACAGATCCTATTAGGTCCCGGTGGGAGATTGTGCTCGAGGGCAAAAGAGATTTTGTGGATGATTTTGAAAAAGAGGATTTAATTGGGTTTGGTACAAATACTAGGATTGGGTCAGATAATGAAGATTTTATACTTCAAGAGGATGATGCTAGTTTGCGCGAGTTTATCGCTCGTACGGACCACAATGAAGTCACATGGGTTGACAACCACCTAAAGATGATCAAACGACAGAAGGCACCAAAACTGAAGAAGAAGACTCATAAGGTAACTGTTTAGCACCATTTCACTTTGTATTTTAGAGTTGACCATTCGTAAAGATCCACTTCCGAGCTCGGAACTCGATCTATAGATATGGTCAGTTTTAATTTTAACCCTTATTCATACACAACTTCCCTATTTCAATACATAGGCACTATAACCACACATTTAGGTTTAGACGTACATATCAAAACCAAGTCCAGACATAATTAAAAGTAATCAAAACAATTTGGAATGTAAACATATTTGGGATTCAACAAATTAGAGTAAACAAATTCAACATCCAAGTCAAGAAGTTAGATAATTATGAAATTCAACAACAAAGTATTCATTGCCCTAGAGTAAATAAAATTGATATGGATATTACAAGGAATAGGTCCTCCTAAGTTTGGGTTTCTTGATTCTTTGAGGGCTCACTCATATGCTCTTTGCTTCCGCTCTAGTGTCCATACACGCTCTCTCAATTGGGACACCTCATCACGTACCCATCTGTAAACCATATTCATGGCCTTCATAAATTGAGGACTGAAATCATCTACAAAACATTAATTGATAAAGTGTTAGTATATCATAACAATTGAATGATGCAATGTGCTATTTTTATGAATGTGATGCAATTAATTTACCTTATTTTGCGCCTCTTGCTCACTTCAGCAGCTACCGGTGTCTTGTGATGCCACTTGTTATCCACTAACACCCAATTTGTCTACAAAAATACTGTGTTGTAGAACTTGTAGCGCTTTTCTTCTCCATTGAACTCTAACTCCTCCCCTTCCTTCAGAATAGAGGTAATCAAGTTCCCGTACGGAAGACTCTTGATTACCTTCTTTGATGTACCAACAACCTTCATATGTGACAGAATAGCTAACTCGGGGTTAATTATACGACCCTCCATTATGTAGTAGAATACCATAAGTGTGGCATATGTAGGTTCAGTGAGGTGGCCAGATTTGGGAATTATTGACCTAGCTATGAAGTCCCAAACAATATGATCTTTTGGTACTAAGTGTTCCAAACTAAAATACTCCGGTCGTCCAAGATCATGCACATTACGTCAAAAATACCTCATGCTACATTCAACGGGGTCTATTATAGGATACTTATCATTCAAAGGCCACCCACCCCTATGGTAAACATCAAGTAAAGGACCATTCTCTCGTTGTGGATAACAATACTCGAGACCCTTATGTGTACAATCAATTTGCTTGTTTACAATCCACGGGCTAAGTTCCACATTGAAACCATTGACCTTGGTCCAATACACATCACCCCCCTCAATCTCATGCAAATTACTATAAAATTGGAAAACTTCATCGAAATAAGATGGTTGGTTCATCGTCAATAATTTTAGAACATGTTACCCTTCCAATTTTTGTAAGGGGTCGGCTAACCCTATGGTATGGCGAAGGTTAAGGTCCATCACATAAGAATCCATTAATTTGCCACAACTTCTTAAGGCATTGTATTTATTTTCCGATTGAAGAGATACGAACCTTCTCGATTCGTAGTCAGGATTGTTGCCCCGTCCTCGTTCATGCATGCCTCACATTGATTTTGACCTCTTTCCATGAATTGGAGCACCGGCATTTGACGTTGACAATGTCACCCACCAAATTTTGGATTTGAAAATCTTCTTCTTCTTCTGGTTCTGCCTCTGGAAATGTGTTAGGGTTTATTATTTGTTATTTTGATGATTTTTTTTCGCATTTTTTATATAGGTGAAAGTATTCTAGACTCGGAACACTGTCTTTCCTTTATTAAAATTTTGGTAGACGTCAGTAAGAAAAAATTTCAAATTTTAGAACACTAGTTACGAGCTCGTAACATCATCTATCAATTAAAATAAAAAGAGGTTAACCAAGAGTCAATTTAACATATTGGGATCAGATGAATGTAAATATTTTGGAACACATGTTTCGAGTCTGGAACCTTGTCTGGAAGAGGTCGAATCTTCAGTTCCAAGCTCGGAAAGACTTCTATGACAAATTAAGTACAATTAGGAATCAATAGGTCCAGATAATAGTTCCGGATCAGACAACTGAAAAGATATCGGAACCCAAGTTCCGAACTGGGAACTTAATTAGCTCATTAAAAATGGAAAAATGCAAATAAGAGTAAAAAATTAAAGTGCTGGATCAGAAATAACAAACGATTTTGGAAATCTTGTTCCAAACTTGGAATAGAGTCTATGAGTTTAAAAAATCAAATCATGTTCCAAACGTAGAACTCTTGTGTAAGATCATAATGGAGAATAGAGCTCGGAACGTCGGTTCCGAGTCCGGAACTAGCTCATTAAAAAATATTACCAAACTTTCCGACATAGTTCCGAGGTCTGAACTGTGTCTTTGCACTTAATTTTCAAACCCAAGAGCAAGTTCCGGACTCGGAACTTTGTCAGACAGTTTGGTAAAATAAGTTAGGTAACAATTACATATTGTTTCCATCCAAACAAGCAAGGAAATCCAACACGGTCTTTGCAAAATATGAAAACGTAATCAAGATCACCATAAATAATTTGTTAAATTAGAAACATAGTACCAAAAAGTTAAGTTTAACAATGTTACAAATTCAACAGCAACAACAAAACATGATATTCAAGTACATGTCAAAACAAATTCTTCCATCACATTACATTTGAATCTACTCATCGTCTTTTTCATCCTCGTTGTCCATCCCACCAATTGGCGTGCTTGAATGCTCATCAACAGTTCCGCCATCCTCGAAGCCCTCAAAATCCTCCTCACCATCACTGCTAGAGTATTCTGGTTTGAAATTCGGCATGGACTCATCATCGCTGAGTTTGATGGTGAGACCTATGGAATCAACAAACTCTGAGTGACGTGCTTCTACTGTTGTGACTTCATTTTTTGTCGAGCTAACATCCTCCTTTATGCGGCTAAATATTTTTTGAATGTCGCCATCCAGCCCCTATTGTCACCTGCACCATTAAATATATGAGTGCAAATTGAATACTTTTATAAATAATTAATGAATAGAATTTATCAATGTTAAGGATTTTTTTTCAATTTTCTTACGTGATGTAGATGCCTCTGCCTTATCCCTTGAAGCTTCCCTTGCTCGTTTTATGAATTTGGCGGCCTTCCCAGGAGGGTTGCAAACTTCCCACTTCTTCTCCTCCTCATCAAACTCAAGATGCTTGTGATCAAACCATGCTTCATCGTAGTATGTCAAACATAGTGGCTTGTCAACGGGGATCACTTTCCACACCTTAATCAAAGCGGTGACCAAACTGCCATACGGTAGATCCTTCTCCACAGCCACCTTTAGCATGTACATCAAAATTGTGTACCCCGAATTCAACTTTACCCCCTCTAAGACATAGTAGAACAACATCAAGTTCCCTATGGCCGGCTCATGCGTATAACCACCCGACGAGAGGATATTCTAGCATTTCCACTCAAATACTAAGGACCCCCACATTATGCTCATTATCTCGGCCTGCAACTTCCCCCGTGCAACCAAAATATTTCTGACCCATTTGAACTGGGCACAGGGGGTGAGTTCACTAACGACAGGCTAACTCTGTTGGTGAAATATCTCGATTGGGCCCTTACTCCCATCTTCCAGAACAAGTTTACTAAGGTTAGTGTACTAGCAACCTATGACATCATTAATGCTTAATTTCGTAACAGGAATCATTACGCCATTAACCATAGTAAGATCTCCGTCGTTTCTACTCTTCCCAAAATTAGCGTAAAATTGCAATACCTCATCGTAATGGATGGGTTCTTCCAAATTCACTAATTTATCAAAATCGGATGGCTTTAAATAATAAATCAAATAGCCTAGCCCTAGGTCTCCAATGTCTACACTAGCAACAACCCTAGGATTGCTACATTTCCTAATTTGGTACTGAACATACCTAGACACCACATCAGTGTTGAAGAATAGAGATGATTTCCCCAACTCTTTCGTTGGATTGTGACTCCGTGTATTAGTGTCCCATATCCACCGCCAGATCGTCCACCTCTGTACCTAGGCATAGTTGCATTCAGATTTTTGGTTGATTTGAGTTCCAGGGTTTTTGAATTAGGGAATTTCTGTTGAAAGGGATCAATTGAAATGATTTTCAGGTTGGATTTTTTTAAATAGTCAGACCAAGTTATGAGAGCGGAACTTGATCTTTTCCTGTTACTGAAGAAATGATTAACTTCCGAGTATGTAACTGAGTTCCAAGTTCAAAACCGATTGTCAGGCATAACTTCTAAATAGCATTAAATGTGGTTTTCAAATGGGATTTTAATACCCATTCAGAAAACCATGAATTCCCACCAAATTTCCCCCCCAAAAACCCTCCGACTCCTTCCATCTTTGATCACTTCAAAAATTCTTCCACTAATCTTCATCATTGCTCCTAACTACATGAAACCCTAGTAAACGTAAGCTAATCACATCCAATGTCCATGGGTTATGGTTTTACAAAAAGCAAAGGCAATCCAAGGGTTAGGGTTTCCAAGTTCATGAGTGTTCATGACTATAATTTTACATCCAATTTTGAATTGTTTGGATTTAAAGGTAAAAATTTCACCACTTCATTTCTTCTACTGTATGAATCCTAGCTAGGGTTATTATACCTTGAAATGTCTATTGATTTTTTTTGTAAGTTTTGTTATATGTTTTAAGCCCCAAAGATAGTTTTCATTTTGTTCTAAAAGAAACCCTAGTTTTTTATTATGATGTATGTTGTTTGGTATTTTCATGTCACGGAAGAGGCTTTGTGATGAAGATGTGGGTCCAAGAGGTGGACATTCACAAAACCTAGGCAGTGATGACGATGGGGAGGAGGGGTCGGTTGCAGGGTGTTATGCTAGAACACATAGTAGAACATTAGAAAGGAGAATGACTAGAAAAGAATTGACTTTGTTAATTTTCAACAAATCAGGAGTGTTTATATATGAAGAACGAGCTAAATGGTCTAGTTTGGTAGGACTAGGGTAGACATATAGTACGATAGTTGGCTCGAGGTTCCAAAATAATATAAAAATGTCCTATGGATGAAGTGCAAGGTAACTATAGTATTTGAAATTATTCAAATACAAGCGTAACTAAATAATTTCATACATTAGTCTTTAGTTATTAATTTTGATTTCAATCCACATAGAGACCATTTGAGTTTGATGCCCCGGATATGGATGGTTTAAAGAAGAGTGCAACGACGAAGAATTGGAGGGAGCACAAATATACCTTATCGCAAGATTAAATTTTCTCAACTAGGAAATAAGATCGTCCATGATTGATTTATACACATATTATACCTGAAAGTTGGGAGATCCAAAAGAGGCGAGCTTTGGAGATTGATTAAAACGCCAGTTTCACAACCTATATTGCTTGTTTTTATTTTGATAAAATATATTTCATTTTTTTAATTTAAAAAAAGTATTACCTACACATATCATACCTGAAAGTTGGAAGATCTACGAGAGGTGAGCTTTGGAGAATGATGAAAACGTTAGTTTCACAACCTTTACTACTTATTTTTATTTCGATAAAATATATTTCATTTTTAAAATTTTAAAAAAGTATTACCTACATATGTAGGATACGAGGAGTGCAAAATAATGGTTTGCAAAGGAAAAAAAACCTCATCGTAAGAGTTGTGATGGATATGGTTTGGTGGCCCTGCAATTAATTGAGGAACGTTTCGAAAGGGATGTCCAAATAGAAATTGGCAGGGGAAAGACCGAGGAGGAGGCAAGATCACTGGTGAAGCCCTTGGGTGATGAAGAGATAGACCGGTGTGATCTATTCCCGACCAGCCGTCAAAACAGTAAAGGTGAATTCTAAAATAGTCTCGAACGTGAAATTTTTTAAAGAGTGGTAAGCACCGTTATTCTTTGGTTAAAAAATAATAGATGTTAAACCACATTACGACTAAGATGATTTAATTTAAAATGTTGTTCAGGATAAATTAAAGATCGAATAATTGTAAGGATGTTTCATTGCCACGGGTAACCACGACATCCTCTGTGAGGCTACAGAAAAACCAGATTACCCTGGTCGTGCAAGTGGTGTTGAATCATACATATCACAAAGAGATGCTTTGGAATTCTCCGTTCGTACAAGAAGACCAAACCATCCCGGGTTCACGTCTTGCAAGAGAAAGTGCTTGCATGAGACAAAAACATTGAGCAATAAGATATATTGATCCACAAGTTAATTAAACACACTGGTCTCCCCGTGCCCAAAAATTTGGCCGATTTAACACTGGTTAGGACTCCACTGTCAAGAGGATCGCAACATTCACTGGGAGATGAAGATGTTGAGGTTAACCACGAACCTATTCTACCTCCGCAACGAGATGAAGTGAATAAAGTTGACCTCACCATCATTTCTGCCAAAAAGAAGGTCAAATCTTCTGTGTTTATAATAATATTGATTTTCAATTACCTTTATATGTTTGACTTATTTATTTTTTTGTTTCAAACATCACATTTGTGTGAGTTGTACACTGATCAAGCTGAAAATGGTAGGCCGATCCACGTTACCAATGATATTTTGCATGAGTCAATGTGACATCATCACTCTGAACTAATCCGAGATAGAATATGCAGAGTCTCACTGGACAAGCCACTAGTTCTCAATGCCTTGTTGCCAATTCCAGACGGCCAATTCAAGCACGTGGGAACCGCCGAGGGACTGTTTCTCCTATGGCCTCGTCGACTAATCTATATTGACCCTACAAAGGATGCTCATTTGAAGGCCAAGTCTAAAATGGCACCTGGAATAGTTCACAAAGCAGCAAAGCAGGCTAAGCCAACACTCACGAGGGCGCAAGTTATGAAGGATTCACCGCACTTTGTTAGAGTGTTATATGATTTGATTGGCGGACACCAAGTCAACTCAACCTACACATTTTCAGGCAATGAATGCGTATTTGGTCAAAAGAGGGAAATAATTGTGACATGGAGTGACTTTGAAGACTTATGGAGGTGTGACCAAGTCATCAAACCATAATGTCCTTATACGTACTATAAGTACTATATACTTTCATATTTCAACTAAATAATTTATTAACTTTACTATTTTTACAAATAATTTTTTCTCTTTATATATCAAAGTTACATGTATTATTTTGCTAACCAAAAGGAAAAAAGAGTGGATAGGATATTTGTGCCCCATGATGAAACAAGAAATTGGAAACACTCAAAGAAAGGGTCGACTACATCCGCAAAAGCCTTGGACGAACTAATAAAACAATATTCATCTCCCCATACATTGAGAGGTGATGGTCAAATATCAAATCTACATCAAACATACTTTTATTTTGGATGATTTTAATGCATGACATTATTGTAGAGACCATTGAAGATTAATCTTTATTGTCTCGGAGAACAACCATGTCTATTGGATGGATCCTCTACATCATCAACCTTCTGGGTCAGTTTTTAAGATTTTGGACTCGTCAGTCAATTCCCTCACCGAGTCCAGTACAAAGAATTTGGAGATTGTCGAGATCAAGGTGAAACTGTTTTTCCCATGCTTACAATTCAATTAGATTATAGGATTCCAAAAATTTTATTATGATGATTTTATTGTTTTTATTTTAAATAGTACAAGAAATAAGCGAACAATTGGGAGTGCGGGTATTACGTAATGCTATATGTGGCGAAGTGTCTTCAGCAAATCTGTATGGATTTTCTTAAAATCAACGATGTAAGATTAAAATCAAATCTATAGGTTTTTCATTGCTATAGGTTTTTTACACATATTAATAACATTCCAAAATTCACAGGTTTTTAAAGATGACAAGAAGCCGTATTCGCAAACTGATATCAACATAGCAAGAAATTGCTTGGCAAGGTTTATTGTCAACGCCCGTCCCCATTCTATTGGAAATCCCAACGTATGAGGAGTTTATGTAGCTAGTATATATGGTGTCATTATCATTGGAATAGATTTTCTTCGATTTCTATTCATATCCATAGATTGTTGCTACCCTAGCGTAGTCTATAGATTTTTGATAGATAGTGTGGAAATGACATGTTATTTTGGTGTATCTTGACCTGGTATGGGAGGCTTCCATTTAGCCATATTTTATTGAAATTTTAATTTTTTACCATACTTTTCGATTGGTATTCAGAACTCGGAACATATGTCATTCTTTCATTGACAAATTATAATAGAACAGATCTAGAGTTATGGACTCAGAACATATAATTCAAAATATGTTCCAAGTCTAGAACTTAATATCCAACATTCAATACTCACAACCCTAAAACAAAGAGATTAGGATCAGAAAATATATCCGATCTCGGTATGCACTCTAGTTTCGAGATCGTAACAAGTGCATAGATCAGATAAACTGACACTTGTTCCGAGTTCGGAACCAAACATTAGATCTGACAGATTTGGCTTTGTTCCGAGTGCGTAAGTATCCAAAGATCTAACTGTGTGAGTTTTATTTTGAGATCGTAACCAGCTTGTTTGTCCGGGGGACACCATGATGTTACGAGCTCGGAACCGTTAGAAGGTGGTTCCACCCCAATGTTGGAAGGCGGTTTTGAACCACCTTCCATTGATGCATTAGAAAGCGGTTCTAGGATGGAACTGCCTTCTAACGTCAACGATGAACCGTCTTCTAATGCATCAATGGAAGACATGTCCAGGGAAGTCACCCCAAAAGTGACTTTCAATGGCCAATGGAACCTCCTTTAATAGAGGTGCCTTCACTAGTGACATCAACGTTTAGTGTTTCCTCGTACTGTTCTATTCTTTTCCTTAAATTCTAAACTTCCTCTTTAAGACAACAAATATTAGATCAGACAGCATTTGACAATCTAATTCTTCGATCGTTGCCACCAACAGTTAAATCACAATGGCCTTAGGTATGTCGTGATGACGAAGGGGGAACTTGAATTTGATTCTTGTAGTCAGCACAAGCTTGCTCCAACTGATAAACAGACGAATCAAGACGATTATATTCAACACAAAAATCTTCATTTTCTACTCGTAGTTGCATGTTTATGGAAACTTGTTCATCAAACTTATTTTGCTATCCAACAGCAGAGGTCGAGAAGTGGTCGCCTTCAACTTATTTCTTCTTAAGCTTTTCCAGTAGGTCATTAATACGGGCACATTGCTTATCAATAATCAGCGTCTTCTGATGGGCCTTGCTTGTCTTTCTTGCGATACACTCCCTAGCCTACATTTGTTGTCGGAGCAACTTTGCAAGGTTTATTTGCTGAAGGTAAATAAGGTCATTTTGTTCGCTCAGGATCCTGCTCAGAACTCGCAAAGAATCCTGAGTTTCCTTCACGACCGTACCACATTTATTTTCAAGATCATCAATACCCAAGAGCATATACTTCAAGCAGATGCCCAAACAGAGATCCCACTCTTGAACATGAATATGAAGGTTAAGCGATTGGATATATGCGCCAGCGGACTCAAGATCTACTAATCCACGAAAAATGTCCTTCCCAAGCGATTCAACATTGTATCCATCAGGAATAATCTTGCTACAAGGGCAACTTGCAGAAGAAGATGGAGGGATAGAAGGAAAAGTAACTTTCCACCCAATACATAGGGGAAGTGACTCAACTTGTGTAAAAAGGTCAGAGGAAACAACCACTGCACATTCTTTAGTAAATGATCGAGTAGCACGAAGCAAACTGATGGGTTTAGAGAGAGGATCATTATGTCCCATAAAATCAAAGCTTTTTAGAAATTTACTATCAATCAAAATTCTGAAACCTTGCGCATGAGTAAGGATGATAAGAAAATGCGGGACAACAAGCATATCAACTCTTATAGATAAAGTCGTGCGAATAGAACATACAAAAACTAAAAGATTTTTTAGAGTACAACCCAATGTATATGAAGTAATACTAAAAATCAACTAACTTCTGGGTTAGGGTTATGCGGAACTGGAGCAGCGACTGTAGAGACATCTTGGTTAGGCCGCTGAGTTGAATCACCATCACTGGCTTGAAGGAGAGGAGTTTCAGTACTTGCATTACTCACATTAGCATCTGGATTAAGAGTCGCAACATCAGCGCAGGGCTTAAATGGAAGTTCTTCATAATAGTCCACCTCACATTCTTTCAGCTCAGCTAATGATGGGAGACTATGGAGACTAGCGAAAAGTGAAAATAAGGAGTACGGACGCCCCCTGTTAGCGATCTTATCAATGAAGTCTTGATTCAAATCGACTCTCTTGCTTTCTAGAGTTTTAATGCACTTTAGCATAGTGGGCAAACTTTTGCAGTCACATATGGGGTTCTAGTGCCGTATATTCTTCACGGCCTCGTAATACCAAAAACTTTGAGCAGCCTTGGAGACATCCTCAAAAAACTTATAAAAGGACTTTGTCTTGCATAGCCGATCCACCAGCACTTGGAGATATTGAGGAAAAACATGTTCATTGGTTTGCATCTCATCCAATTGAAAATGAAGCTTAGAGGATTCCACCCCTGCGAGCCTCACACTCTCCCTAGCAGCGCTTGCCTCTTCTTTACATACTTTCACATTTTCCTCAGCTGCCTTCACTTTTTCCTCAGCAGCTTTCAACGAACTCTCCAATAACGAACACTTAGCCTCCAGAGATTATTTTATTTCTCCACCATTGAGTCATCAGCAAGAGAATGCTTGGATAATCGCTCACTCATAATCTTCATGCCCTCACCAGCCTTACAAGTGTGCAATATAAGGAACGAATTTACTTAACGGCACATCAATACAAAAGAAAAATTACTTAAGGAAAATTACAGCCTTACCGTAACTAGTGTGTCGGGTAGTGAAAGGCCGGAAAAAATATCAAAAGTTTCCCCCTAAGCCAAAGAGTTCTCAGTTTGCTCTGTAACTGGCAAACCAATTTGGTTACCACGCCCCTTTTTAAGAGGAGAAACAGAATGACCTAAGTGACCGTTGCTCCAATCCCTCTTGTTCTTCTTCTCCTTCCTGGGGTTCAGAGTTTGATGATGGCAAGTTTGCCCACCCTCAGTCTCTTTATCCCTAGAGCATGTAATGATTGGCTGCAGAGGCACATCATTGTCATCACCAGCATGGTCAATTTAAACGATAGCCATGTCTACTTCTTCGTCATTGAAGATTGACGAATCAATCTCACCTTTCGTGAGATCCATATCTGCCATAATAAGAAATAGCAGAGGTAAAAAAAACTCACACAAGCAAGAAAAATAACGATACAACCCACAATAAAGTACACACTAAAATATAGTATAATATAGGCAAACAAGACACTTTCAACGTTAGAGTCAGCAAGGCAAAGATGTTGGGTATGTACGCAGAGCATAGCCACGACCGTGCGTCTCCTTAGTATAACGAACACTGAAGTTAGGAAGCTTAGATTTAGGAACTCTGTAGTTCCATGAAGGTACATCAGACTTAGGAATTTTTTTGGCTTTGATAAAAAAATATCTCCTACGCCAATCGCCAACGTTACTGGGGAAGCCACTCACATGCTTAACCCCAGAAATCACAGGATATAGGGTGAATTTGTCTACAATATTCTTCACTTTTCGAAGGTAGTAGAAATTGCGGGCTAAGTCAATTGTGAAAGGTATGTTTGCATTTTCACACACACGAAGGAAACCCATTATAATAGTGATGCCCTTAGGATGAAATTGTGCCAAAGCAATCTTATGTGAACGAAGCAGTTCAATAATATGTTCGGAAAGTGAAAAATAGAGACCAAAGTTCAAATATGCTAGATAGTAAGAAATATAGCCAAAGGAGGGTTACGAATGCACTCGGATTTGGAAGGAAAACGAAGCTTATAAGCAGACAGCAAAGGAAAGAAGTTCTTTAAGTCATTTACATAAGATATGGTTAAAATACTGGGAATAGTGGAGGATCCGGCAGGATGGTCGGAATCTCCGTCGAAACCACCATCCTGGATCTGTCAGTGTTGGCAACCTTTTTCTCTGTAGCCTCCTAAGTACCTCCATCCATACCTTGCGTGTTTTCCTGCATTCAAAGAAAAGGTGATGTGCTGATTCTCCCTCATCACAAAACACACACTTCTTATCAACATTCAACCCAAACTTCATCAATCTGTCCTTTGTAGGCGACCTGTTATGGCATATTATCCACATTGCCAACTTAGCTCTTGGTCTATTCAAGGCTTATTATGCTAAAAATCTTGATCGTATGGGATGAAGACGTATGACCTTTCACCCTGCATACTTACATATGCAATGGAAATATGATCACTTAGTTAGCGACTAGCATGAGGCAGAGGAAAGTCATCGGCAAGCTGAGCAACATCCGTACGGTGGTGAACGATCTTCTCATGAAATTGAGCACCCTCCTTATGAGGCTGAACTTAATTGTCATCGCGATGGTTCCTCTACTTCTGGACCATCACGCTCTTCAAGACATAAATAGTGTGTCTTATTTGTTTCCATAGATGATTTGATCATATGTATGTTTTGTTGTTGTTGGGGTTTATGACTCGTCTTGTACTGATAACGATTGTGTCCTATCTTTTCTGCTACCATATTTTTCTATCATTATCGATCTTTTGCGATCTTGTGCTTTGTAGGTGTATCTGCCTTGTAACTATTTTTTTTGTCGATGTTGCGAAGTTGCAAGATCTATTGCTTGCAATTTGTTTAATTCACGAACGTGCAAGATCTAAAGCTTGCTAACAATCGGTAATTGAGCAAGATCTATAGCTTGCATCTATTTTATTTGCGAAGTTGCAAAATCTAGAATTTGCAAGAATCGCCATTTGTGCAATATCTATGGCTTGCAATTTGTTTGATCTATGAAACCGCAAGATCCAAAGCTTTCCAGCATCGATATTTGAACAAGATCTATAGCTTGCGTTTGTTTGATTTGTGAATTTGCAAGATCTAAAGCTCTCAAGCATCACCAATTTCGTAAGATTTATAGCTTTTGGTTGTTTGGCTTGCGAGATCTAAAGCTTGCGATCGTTGACGAGAATGCGAGATCTATAGCCCACTTTCAAATTTCATTTGTCAAGTCTTAGTAAAAAAAGAACCAAAATCATGGTCCAGCAAAGTGGGTTTTTATATTAAATATGTACAATGGCGATCATATCGCGGTGGAACAGTGATACTACAGGAAAACAAGGATAACGCCCTTGTGTCTATACAGGTAGTCACTAGCTATTTTTCTTTTAGATATAAAACCTCCTTAAGTTAGTTACACGCCACGTGTGTGGGACTGCAGTGCCATCCATTCTTTCTAACTCATAGTTGTTGGACTTGTGAGTCTTTGTTACTTTGTATCGTCCTTCCCACTTTGGACATAGCTTTCCTCGCTCTTCAGCCACGCTAGCATTCTTTTTTCTCATCACCAGATCACCAACTTGAAATTTCCTTTCCTTCACTTTTTGATTGCATGCTCTTGCCACTCTTTCCTTGTGTTTAGCTTCCGTGATATTTGCCAAGTTTCTTTGCTCCTCTAGTTTATCTAGTTCCACCTTCAGCACATCTGGATTGTCCATCTCCTTATAATTGCTTAACCTGAGACTTGAATTTCCAATTTCTATGGGTATGACTGCTTTATGACCGTACACCAAAGGGTATGGTGTATTTCCTGTTGGATGTTAGATGGTTGTTCTATACGACCATAGCGTGTTTGTTAGCTTATCCACCCATCTTGTTCACTTTCCTTCTAATCGCCTCTATATCCCCTGAACTATGGTCATCTTCTACTTGGCCATTAGCTTGAGGATGTGCCACAGAGGTAAACTTTTGAGTAATCCTGAGCTTCAAACATCAGTCGGTAAGCACCACACTTGTGAATTGTGTGCCGTTATCTATGACAATGGTCTATGGCACTCCGAAGTAGCACACGATGTTTTACCATACAAATTTCCTAGCGGCTTTGGTTGTGACACGTCCTAATGGCTTAGCTTCGACCCACTTTGTGAATAATCGACCACTACAATGAGGAACTTAGCATTTCTTTCACCTCTTGGAAATGGTCCCACTAAGTCCATCCCTCACTTTTCGAATGACCAGGCTTTGTAGATTCCTGTCAAAGTTGATTGCGGCTTATGTGATAGTGAAGCATTGATTTGATTGCTCCTAAACTTGAGGACAAAGTTGTGTGCATCATTGAACATGGTCGGCTTGTAGTACCCTGCTCTGATTATCTTTCCAGCTATCGTTCTGGCTCCCTGGTGCGTTCCACATAAGCCTTCATGAACCTACTTTAAAATCTCAGTTGCCTTTGTTGACCCTACACATTTTATCCATGGGGACAAGAACCCTTTTTTTTACAATGTCCCATCTTTGTAGATGTAATTAGAGGAAAGCAATGTAAACTTTCTAGCCTCCACCTTATCTTCTTGCAATGTCCCTTTTGCGAAGAAATACACTAGCAGAGTCATCCAGCTTGTTTCATTTTCTTGGATCGTTAGCACCACCGTTGATATGGTGTTTCTAACTGGGATAACCTCTATGTTGACATCCCTCTGTTGAGTGAAGGAATCAAACCCTGCAGTCGCCAGCTTTCTTAATGTGTCTGCCTGTGTGTTTTCGCATCGCGAGGCGTGTTTTATGTCAAAACATTCAAGCTGGTCTATGAGCTGCCGCACCTTTGCCAAATATTTCATCAACTGTTCTTCTCGTACCTCATAGTCACCTCGTACTTGCTAGACTACAATTAGAGATCACTGGATACCCGGACATTTCTTACTTTCATTCTGATCGCAAGATCTAATCCACAAATTAGAGCTTCATATTCTGCTTCATTGTTGGTAAGCAAAAAGTCAAATCATAATGAGTGTTTGTGTTCGCCCCCATTTGGGTCCACTGAAAGCAATCCTGGTCCGCATCCTTCCTTGCTTGATGCGCCATCAATGAACAACGTCCAAGCAACCTGTTCCCATTTTGTCTTACCTTTGTCCATTTTGAAGCTCTAGTGGATGCTTACTTTATGTGTTTCTTCACTTGACATTTCTGATATGAAGTCTGACAATGCTTGAGCTTTGATTGTTGTTCTAGGTTGAAATTGTATTTCAAATTGACCTAGTTCCAGAGCCCATTTTGTTAATATGCCCGAAGACTCTAGTTTAAAGAGGATGTCCTTGATTGGGAACCCTGTGTAAACTGCTATGTTGTGGCTATGAAAGTAAGTTCTCAATCTTTGCACCATATAGACCAAAGCCTAGGTTAGCTTTTCTACATGCATGTAAGTTGTCTTTGCCTTTTGCATGATTCTGCTAATGTAATAAACTGGAACCTGTCTCTACCCTTCCAATTGAACTAACACAGAGCTGACAGCATTTTGCGAGACTTCTAAGTACAAGTACAATGTTTCTCCCGATACGGGCGATTAACATTAGCAACGTTTGAAGATGGTCCTTTAAGCCCTCATATGTTTTCGGGCAGTCTTCGCTCCAGCTAAATTTTCTTGCCTTTCTTAGCACTTCAAAGAGTGAAAAGTGCTTTTCTGCAACCTTTGATACGAAACGACTGAGTGCTGCCAATGATCCCATTCAAGAAAAAAGTTGAGGATGAATCAACACATCAGCTTTTCTTTAAATGCAGGAAAACACGTAAGTATGGATAGAGGTGCTTAGGAGGCTACAGAGAAGAAGGTTCCCAGCACTGGTGGATCTAGGGTGGGGCACGTGCCCCCACTGATCATCACCTTTAATTTTTAATAGTACCAACTTTTAATATTTTTAAAAAAGTTAATTCTATATGTGTACCTAATATTTATAAGTAAATTTTGAGTAAGAATATTAAATAAGTTTATTAATTATACAATTTTTCACTTACTCATTTCAATCAGCATCATAAATTTAATACTTGATATAAGTATTAATTATTAAAAGAATTCTCTTTTACCCTCTATTACAACTATTAAATGATTTTTAAAAATTTTATAAACATTTGGCAAGCTACCCTTCTATTCACACCTCATTATAAAATAAAATAATCACATGATTACTTGCCTTAAGAGTCCGTTTGCACCCACCTTGTTTAAATAATGTTTTTCAAGATAATTTGAAAGAAAATTATTGATAGGTGAAATTTAAATATACATTATATACTGCTTAATAATGTACTAATTATGTGCAATGAAATGAAATATTTCTAGTTCAATCCATGATTGTCTTCTTGCATTAATAAAAAAAAGTATATATCTTATTGAGTTCATGAAGAAAGAATTATCAAACGTTATCGAAATATAAAAATTTTACATAATTTTTTAATATTTTAATCAAATTATATTATTTATACTATGATTAAAATTTCATCAATATAGTTTAACCCTATATTTATTTTCAATATACTATTAACTACTAATAATGTGTGCCCAATAAATTTATTTTCTAAATCCGCCAGCCAAGATAGTGGAATATAGAGGTTGAGTGATTACTGCAACAATATAGGGGCAAGGGATGGAGAGCTCAAATGTTGAAAGTTGCAACAACCAAAACATTTTACGGGATTTGAATTGAGAAATGATATTTATTTTAATGAAAAACTGAGAGGGATGGATGTACTGAAGCTATTTTGGAAAACTTATTCCCTCCGTTTCTTTATTAGTGACACTATAGGTTAAGGTGCTTGAAGTTAGGTGAAGAAAATGAGTGGGTGAAATTGAATGTAGAAAGTAAAAAGTAAAATGAGTGAATGAAATTGAAGGAATATTGCAAAAAATTTTTTAAAAAATGTGCTATTTAAAATAAAACATGTCGATAAGTTAAGTGTGTCATTAATAAAGAAATGGAGGAAGTAGAGTGCAGAAGTTGGGTAAATCCATAATCAGAAGAACATTTGTTAAACTTATGGTAGAATTTGAATAAATTAAGTAGGAAGTATGTAAAGTGATGGAGATGTATATGGTTTATGCGTAATGAAAGTTAATTACGTTCAAAAAAGAAAAAGACAAACTTTCAAGATTAGCAACTTTATCAGCAAAAAACACCATCCAGAGGCTTAGTAGCTTCATCAGCAACAACTCCATTCGTAGGCTTAGCAGCTTTATCAGCAACAACATCAAACGGTCCAGATTTATCTGCCTTATTAACACCATCCAAACCAGCTTTATCAGCTTTTTTTAACACCATCCAGACCAGAATCTGATTTAGTCAGCATCATTTCCAAATTGCGAGCACCATCCGATCCATCTTTATCAACTTCATCAGTTTCATCTTCGTCGGCCAAATCAAGTTTTCTCTTGGCTTTCTACTTCTGTCTCCTCTTCATAGAGAACTGTCCTGAAATAGAAAACAACATAAATTTTAAAATGTAAAACATTAAATCATAGCATTCACAAAAGTAAATAAGAACAAACAGACCTGATATCAAATCAACATTAGGATCACCCCTCAGTCGGTGTGATTGTCTCACAGCACATCTAACATTTGCATCTGAAACATCAAATTTAATTATATAAACATCAGAAAAAATATAATGCAATACAAAATTACTTTAGCAAAAGAATAACAAGATCAAAGAAAATAGTTGCATATCAACACACATGAAAACACCAATCTGAAAACAAAGACCATACTGAAATAATAAAAGATCAATAAGACAAAGACATTCTGCAAAGCAAAAAGCTTAAGAAAATTGAAACAGTAAGGCATCTATAACATCAAATTGAATCTAAAAGAAAAAACAAATGGAGGTATAAATAATCAAAAATACTAAATAATACTAAACAAATACAAGGAAAAAAATATACAAATCATCATTTAAAAACTCAGCCCACATCACAAACTACAACACACTCCTAATTTTAAACATGAATCTAAACAGATACAACATACACAAAATACATTATATACACCTCTAAAAACTAATCATACCATCCAACATACAAGCTCATACCCTAAACTTATAACAGCATTCAGTAAATTTAAAACATCATTGTTAGGACTTGAAAAGCATATCAAACTAAAAGCATACATCATAACCTAAGTTTAAAATATCATTCAATAAACTTAAAACATCATAGCCTGAACTTTAAAAGCAAATCAAACTGAAAAGCTTCCTCCAATTAATCGATCTTTTGAAGAGGATAGGAATCCTTCGGACATGCTTTGTTCAAGTTCTTGAAGTCAATGCACATCCTCCAAGCACCGTCTTACTTCTTCACCATGGCTGAGTTTGCTAACCACGTTGGGTATATGACTTCCCTTATTATTCTGGCTTGTAACAGCAATGTAACCTCTTCTTTGATCGCTTTCAGTTTATCGCTGGCAAAGCAGCGCTGTTTCTGCCTAACTGGTTTAACTGAGCTACTGACATTCAACGAAGGGGTAGCGATGTTTAGGCTTACTCCTCCCATGTTCTATACATCCCATGCGAATGTATCCTTGTAGCTTTGCAAGATTTGAATTACCTTCGCCTTTTCTTCAGTTGGAAGATGTTTTCCAATCTTTATGCATTTGAAGTCATTTTTGGCGTCTAGGTTTACTAACTCCATTTCTTCACCTAGGTCAATTGATTCATCTAAATGTTCTAGTAAACCTCCTCCCAAAATAGTGTTAACCAGCTTCGCCTTTTCTCCTATCTTTCCTACCTTAATTGTTATAACTATGCATTGCCTGGCTGCTTGTTGGTTCCCCCTAATTGTTGCGACTCCAGCTGGGGTCAGGAATTTCATTACCAGGTGATAAGGAGACCACATTTCCTAAGCTCTGTTCATCCACGGTCTTCTGATTATGACATTAAATGTACTTGGGGCATCCATAACCACGAAGTCGCATATGATTGTGCATTTTATCCCATTTCCCCGATCGTAATGGGCAACTGTATATTTCCCAGAGGAATTTTTGCTCGCCCTGTGAATCCAACAAGCGAAGATGTGAAAATTTTAAAATCTATTCTCTTGAAGCCAAACCAGTCGAAGCAATTGACAGATAGTATCTCGACTGCACAACCGTCATCTACGAAAACTCTGTGGACAGATGCATTTCCAATTTTTGCTATGATGACCATTGGATCATTGTGTGGCAAAGCGTTGGATACTACGTCCTCTTCGCTGAAGGTAATTGCTTCGTTTGGGCATAACCTTTTATCAACTGGTTCTTGTGGAGGGGAGTACCTTGCCATGGCCTTCCACGCATTGTTGGACAGCGAATCTGTGGAACCATATATAGAGAAGATAATTGTCTCTGGTGCTTCACTATCCACGCTGTCGTTGTACTCTATAGCTGCCGTCATTTCTTGATTCTTAGCCATTGTCGCCGCAATACCTTGGTTTCGTGGAGATGGGTTTAGTGTCTTGCTTGAGTCCATATATTGACTTGTTGTTTCTTTTCTATACTGGCATAAGTTTCCATTCCTCAGATTCTCTTCAATCTCTCTCCTTAGGTCTCTGCAGTACTCTATGTCATAGACATGATCTTCATGAAAGGCACAATAAAATTCTCGTGATCTTTTTTCTGGCAGTGCGATCATTGGTGTTGGTTCTCGGAATAGATCCTTATTTGCTAGCCATATTTCTTTCCTTGTCTTCATTAGAGGCGTATCTTGAAATGGCGAACCATGTGAGCTTGGTTCTCCTCTTCTAAAAGTGGTGTTTACTTTTCCTTTTTTAGGCCAGGTTTTTTGTGAATCATCCATTGTTCGCTTTTCACCCCGTTCCTTCTCTATCTTTTGATTGTTCACCTCTTCTGTTTGCACATGCCGTTCAATTATTTTTTGTAATTCCATTGGGTTTTCTGGCACATTCTTCGTCAGTTTCTTATAAAAATCTCCAGATCTCATGCCCCATGTGAAAGCACCTAATGATGATTGAAATGACAAATCTTGAACTTGTAGGCTCTCTGTAATGAATTGGTTATGATACTCCATGAGGCTTTTATCGCTTCGATGTGCTATATTGTTGAGATTCGCAATCGTTCCAGTGAACTTCTGCTTTTGGTGAAAAAACATTCCAAAAATAAATTGGACAGATGTGCCCAGGACTTGATACTTCCGTGTGGAATGTCTTAGTACCACGTAATCGCAGTGCCTGATAGAAAGATGGGAAACGCTTTGCAAACTAGTTCTATGCTCGCATCCCGGAATCTCATGCTGTTTCTATATGAATGTAAGAACTCTTTTGGATCTATGGTACCATCATAGACTTTAACGTGTAGAGGAAGCTTGAAATATTTAGGCATCCGGAAGTCTCATAAATGTGGTGCGAGAGGCGACTTATCTATGTAATCTTCTGGGACAATGTCACGCAGCTCTTCTTCATAGCTGAGACATTCTCGTTCTTAATTTTTCCTTTTCTCTGGCCTTGGGGATTTTTTCCTTAGAGTCTTCAAGAATTGATCATACATATCCTCCCCGTTCGCTTCTAAGAATGCTGCGAACGCCCATTTCCTTAACACAGTTTGGAGATTCTTCCTCCTCTGTTTCTTCTTTACTAAATCCTTTCTCTTTACTAGGTGTGTGATGTTGCTGGTGGTGTGTTCCTTCATTTTGTCCCAGCATTTGCTCTTGTGACTGATTGTTGTGGCCTTTTGCACTCTTAGTGAACGTCATTGCTTATCTAAGCAACCTAAGAATGAAAGGAAAATTTTTTGTTCCCCACGGTCGGCGCCAAATGATGTGGTAGCATGTCTAGGTAGCCTCTTCTCGGTTCACTTGCTTCAATTCTTTTACCTGCAAATGCAGCCTCAGAAGTGATTCTGGGAGAGCACCTCTGACGATCAAGTCCGTTCTCTCTTTAGGAAACAGAATTTATCTATCTCGTAGCATTTCCCTTAGCTCCTATAGAGCTTGTTGTATTTATAGGCTCATTCCCTTTGCAGTTCCCCGTTCTTAGGAATTTTGAGATTGTGGGCATGTCACTTCTACCACGTTCCTCGGTCGTGGCCTTTGTGTTCGCTGCGTGTCCCATTTTCGACAACCCACATTCTCTGCCACGATTCATGATTCTTGTGTTCGCTGCGTCTACCTGTTCATTGTTTTGGACCAAAGCCTTGCAGGATAATGTTGGGTTGGGCTTAGCGACTCTTAGCCCTTTGATTGCAGGGCCGCACATACACCACATGAAAACATTGAATACAAAAACTGAAGCACAACACATGAAAGCCACAATAGATGAAAAATCACACTAGAAAGACACAATAGATGAAAAATCACACTAGAAAGACACAATAGATTACTGATCAACATGAAAAGAGTAAAAGTGAAACATCGACAAAAATATATGAAACGTCATGTCATAAATTACAACATCACAAATTACTGAACAACAACAATTTATAATTAGATATGGAAAAACATTCAAAAATTCCCGCCAAAATAGAAACAAACAGAAAATACCTTGAGAAGGTCCTTGTTTCTTTGGATTTTTTTTAACAGGAGAAGGACTAACTTCATCAGAATCTTCATATTTCTTCGCAATGTCCAGAAGAACATCTAAAACTGAATCACGTGCAACTTTTTCCTTCGACATCTACAAAACAACAACAAAAACACAGATATTAACACACAGCCTAAATGAACCATAAAATATCAAACACATTCAACACAGAAACCAAATCAATGCAAAATCCAAAGAAAACAGTAAAATAACATCACATGCAAGCAATAAAACGCACAAACACTGACACCTACTCAACAAAGACAAAAAATAAAGCAATCCCCAAAATATGAATACAGTCAAGAACAGAAACCCTAGAAACTTCAAATTGAACACATTAAAGAAACATTAAACTACACAAGCAAAAGAGAAACACAAAATAAGAAAAAGAAACACTCAGAATACCTACACAAAGCATAAAACATCACAGTCATCCAAAAAATGGGGAAAAATCGAGAAAAAAGCACCAAATTACGAACACAAGCGATTACATTACCTTGGCAGATTAAATATAATCCGAACACGTCCAGTCGTAGATCGTCAAAAACCGAACAAAAATCAATAAAAGAATGCCAGAACAAAAGCGCAGCTTCAATCCGATCAGTGCACATTTTAAATGGAAAGAAAACCGAAGCAATAACCAATTAAATAGAAGAAATCTGAGCGGTTGTAAGAATCTGAGCGGTTGAATATTGCGAGAGAAAACAGTCAAATTTTGAAAAGAGAACGAGGCTTCCTGAAAAAATAGGAATGAAAATGAGGCAAAATTTGGAAAAGATGCTCTCCGATTTAATATATATAATAAGATTAAACTGCAAATTATCATAATTACACATCCAATTTCTAAACTTTTAAAACATCAATATGAAACTCACTTAAATTTTTCATATTTTAATCATTGCTCTCAATGTGAGAAGATCTTACTTTACATCTAATACTCACCCAACTTTCAACCAATGGGGTACGTGGGTGTAAGGTTTTACTTTGACTTCAGTTGAAGGAGAGTTGGTGACATGTATGAATAGATGTGCGAACGGAAAAAAATGTTTCATTTTGTGAAAACCGTTGGAAATTACTGTATCTATGTGCGAAAATTAGTGCGAAACACACACAACACTCACTGTTCTTCTTCTTCCCCATTTTTCTTCTTCCCCAACCCTCACCTCTGATCTTCATCAGTCTGAATTAGATCCAGTTGTCCCCGATTATTGCTTCCATGGCGGCTCCTCCACCTGGAGGCAGCTCGCAATCGGCCTATGCTGACTGCCTCAAACCAAAGAGGAACCCCGATGGCAAACCATACCCCAGGCTCCAGAAGTTGAATCTCAAACCTCAGCTATCTTACAAAGGGGAACCAGCTGCTTCTTCACGGAGGAAGAAATCGACCTCATCGTTGAACCATTCAATGACGCCCTAGTTGGAAAATTTACCAGAGGCCGGCCAACATTGCCATTTCTCTGGCACCATTTCCAGACAATCGGATTCAAAGGAGAATTCAAAATCACCGCTCTGGATGCGAGGCATGTGAGAATCACCTTCGACCTAGATGAAGATCTGCATCGCTGCTGGAGCAGATACACATGAAATCTTGGAGGGTCTGTAATGAGGATCTTAAAGTGGACCAAAGATTTTGACATCGACGAGGAGCCCCCATTCGCACCCATTTGGATCAATGTTGAGCTACCGCCGACGCACTTTTTCCACCCTGACGCCATAGAAGGTATTGGTGAGTCTCTAGGAAAGTTTCTTTATGCTGATACCCCAACAGAAAACTTATCGAGACCTTCCACAGTCAGAATGAGCGTAGAGTTTGATCTTAGGAACCCACTTCTGGCCAAGGTTAGAATTGGGACCTTGAGAAAACATAAGTATTACAATATCACCTATGAGGATCCCCCCCTTTACTGCAAGGATTGCAAGAAACTGGGTCATAATGGGTCAAACTGCAGATTGAGGATTGGGACGACTTCGGCTACAATACAAGCAGCATCACAATCAAACTCTGGTGCTATTAAGAACACAGCAAAGGGGCAAGTATCAAGAGGCCAAGTCATAATCAGTGGTGCCCCTAAGAAACCTCAACCACACCAAGAAATCAGGAAGAAACCTTTGGAGGTCTGGAAAAAGAAAGAAGATATAGACCCTCACACTATCCAGGAGGAGGAGGAAGATATCTTCCTGGATGCCATCACCATGGAGGAAACAACTTTAGATAAAGGAAAGGGAAAGATCAGTCATGATTCCCCCTTTCAGTCACCAGCCAAATCGGGTCCATCAAAGATTGGAGTCTCTGTGGAAGACTGCACACCACCATTGACAACAGGTAACTCTGGTCAAATTATATTTCAAACTACTAATCGATTTCAACTTTTGGATGAGGATCAGGATAACGTGGAACAAGCAGAGGAGCAAGCTGAAGATCTTGAAATGGATCTTATGGAAGTGAGCATCCAGAATGAGGTCACTCTGGTCAATGCAGAAAAGAACCTCATCAACCAGGTTTCACCTACACCTTCTTCTTTAAAAAGAAACACAGACAATTCTTCTTTCAAAGCATCACTTGATATGAATGAGGATGATAACATGATCGCTAGTGATAGTGTGAATGTGACAGTGTTAGAGCATATAAGGAATGTTGTTAAGATAACAGAAGAAGATTCGCATTTGAGAGACAATGTATCAAACTCAATCACTGTAGTCAATAAACCTGACATAGAGCTTGAGAATGTAACTGCTAATATAGATGCTCAGGAGGTTAATGTGGTGCACATTGAGGATGTGGAGCCCATGAATAATGTGGCCACACCAATTGTCACTTCTTTACAAGTTCCTGCTCAAATTTCTGTTGCTCTCTCTGTGCCATCTGAGTATGCTATACCCATTACACCCAATGTAGATCAGCAGACACATACTGGCAAGGTTGACAAGAAGAAACCTACTTTCTTCTCTCAACCGAACAGAATCAGTTCTAGACTAGCTGCCAAACAAAACATTTCCCATGAATTGTAAACTCTTAACATGGAATGTAAATGGACTAACCACCTCTGTGGAAAGAATAAAAGAATTAAGTCTAGTTCATAAGCCTGATATATTTGCCATTATTGAGCCTAAACAGAAAATTAACACCCTGGATGGCTTTACTAAGAAATTACAATTTCATTCCAGCTTAGCATCTAAATCAGGGAAGATATGGATTTTGTGGAACACTAATATACACACCCAACTAATCCATGATGACCAAAATTTTACTGTTCTTAAGATTGAAAACCAGAACCAAGGAAATGACTGGTATCTAATTGTTGTTTATGCTGAACACTCAAGGCTAGGAAGACAAGAGATGTATGGTAGAATCCTAAACTTACCTTCCTTGCCATATTTCCTGGTAGGAGATTTCAATGTCATTAGAACTCTTTCTGAATATAATGGTTCTTCTAGTCCAAGTATTGATAGTATAATAGATTTTGATATCTTTATAAATGCTATGGAACTGGAGGAACCTCACACAGTTGGGAATATTTACACATGGACTGGGTACAGATTAAAAGGGAAAGAAATAAAGGTTAAAGAAAAAGTCTCTAAAAAGCTAGATAGAGGTTTAACCAACCTGAAACTTAGGCAAATCTACCCAAGTACCTCAATCCAAGTACTGAATAGGACCACATCAGACCATTCCCCCCTCTTAGCAAGCTTTAATAATCAGGCTAAAATCTACCCAAAGCCATTTAGGTTCCAAAATATGTGGTACATGAGAGAAGGATTCCAACAGGTTCTAAGAAATAACTGGGAGCAGCCTATAGAATGTTATGGCATGTTAAAATTCTGTAACAAACTCAAAAGGCTCAAAATCTTTCTTAAACAGTGGAATAGGGAAGTTTTCAAAGATGTTTTCCAAAACATAAAAGAAGCAGAACAGGAGGTAGATAGATTGGAAGCTGAGAATGATGATCTAGATAACCCTTCTACCCTAGAAGCTCTCAACACTGCTAGAACCAACCTCCTATTCAAAATTAAGGAGAGGGACATTTTCTGGAAACAAAAGAGTAGAGTTAGATGGATGAAAGATGGGGACTGCAACAGTCAGTTCTTTCACAAGTCTGTAAAACAGAAGCACTCTAGATTGTCCATACAAAAAATTAAGGATGAGCATCAGAACTGGTTAACTGATCAGGATGCTATTGGAATTGCAGGGGAAAGTTTTTTTAAAAATCTCCTGCAGGATGAGAATACAGACATGCATGGAGAAAATCTAGCCTTTTTTCTCACAGATATTCCCTCCTTGATTACTCCCCAGACTAACTCTGAGCTATTGAAACCAGTCACAACTGATGAGGTCAAAGCTGCTGTCTTTAGTCTTGGAGAAAATAGTGCAAGTGGACCTGATGGTTTCCATGGGCTGTTTTATAGAAACAGTTGGGACATCATAGCCCAGGACCTTACTGAGGCAGTAAGGGATTTTCAAGCTGGTACACCAATCCCAAGGGCAATGGCCTCCACAAATATAGTCCTTATCCCCAAAAACCAACAACCATCAACCTTTAGTGAGTTCAGACCAATCAGCCTCTCAAACTTTAGCAATAAAGTTTGCTCCAAGATACTGATGGAAAGGATAAAAATTCTGATGCCCTCACTCATATCAAGTGAACAATCAGCATTCCTTCAAGGGAGGGAAATAGCAGATAATGTTATCCTGATGCAAGAGTCTACTAGATTCTTGCAGAAAGATAAAGAATGTCTCAACCTTATCCTCAAATTAGACATGACCAAAGCATTTGATAGGGTTTCCTGGCCTGCTCTTAATTCACTTTTGCTCAAACTGGGATTCCATGGCACTCTAGTCAGAATACTTATGTCTAACATAGCATCTGCATGGTTCTCTGTTATCATTAATGGAGTTTCTTATGGTTTTTTTAAACCATCAAGAGGTCTCAAACAGGGTGACCCTCTGTCCCCCTTTTTGTTCAACATCTTAACTGAACTCATGTCCAGGAAGCTCCATACCTTATTTGAATCTGGTACATTAGCAAGGTTTCATGTGCCACAGCACACTACACCACTTACACATCTAATCTATGCTGATGACACATGTATATTCCTTAAAGCAACTGATAAAATTTTGCTGCATTTATCACCTCATTTGAAATGGCTACTGGGCAAAAAGTAAATATGCAAAAATCCAACTTCTACACAGGTGAAAAAAGCAGTAGAGCACATAAAAGTAAAATTAAGAGAATCTTGGGAATGCAGGAGGGTAGTTTTCCCTTTAAGTATCTAGGCTGTACCATATATAAGGGTAGAAAACTTAATGCACATTCTCTTGGAACTTTAGAATCTATAAGTGCTAGAATAAATACATGGAACTCTAAATGGATTTCTAAAGGGGGAAGGATAATACTTATCAAGTATGTACTCTCCTCCATACCCCAACATGTATTTGCTGTGATGCAACCAACTAGTTTCATTCTTAGAAAAATTGAAATGCTATGCTCAGATTTTCTATGGGGGGAAACAGAGGGAAGGAAGCATAAGCACTGGAGATCTTGGGAAAGAATGGCATTTCCAGAACAAGAGAATGGGATAGGTTTTAAAAACTTAGACTCCATTATAGATGCATACTCCCTTAAGCTTTGGTGGAAAATGCAGCAGGGCAATGCACCCTGGACCAAATTCCTTTGGTCTCTTCCAAACCACAGAAGAACTTCTGATGTATGGAAGAGAGTGAAGTCAGTTTCTGAATTTGCAGAATCCCACACTAGAATCATTCTAGGAAATGGTACATGCAGTTTCTGGAATTCAAACTGGTTGGGTGATGGAATGCTGATAGATAAGTTAGATGGAATCAGACCCTTGCATCCTAACCTAACAGTTAGAGAATTTTACACTAACAAGGTATCAATATTAGCTTTCTTGGCACCATACATTTTTGCTGATATGATACAGAAGATGCAAAGGGAGCACATTTTTACTGAGGACAAGGACATCATGGTATGGACACCAAACCCGCAAGGTAAGTTTTCGATTCAAAGTGCATATAAAAGCTTGAGACACAGGCATAGAGAATCTGCATCACTGACGAAGGTACAATCTCTAAACTTACCTGTGAAGATTACCTTCCTTACTTGGAGAATCCTTAATAGTTTGATGCCAATGGATGATATGCTTAAAGATTTTGGGATTACTAATGTATCAAAATGTCCTTTCTGTCAGCATGAGGATACATTGCAGCATTTTTTTAACACATGCCCTTATGTCTCTCTAATATGGAAACAAATGCATGCTATCTTAGAACTACCACAGATTCACTTTGTTAATTTATGGGACAGATTAACATCATACTGGAGTATATCACATCTGCCAAAACTCCATGTTTTCCTGTGCTGCTCTCTACCATGTCTAATTTTATGGGAATTGTGGAAAGCTAGGGGCCAGATACTTTACCAGGGTGTTAAAAAAACCCCTTTACAAACCTGGAATCAAGTAAAGGCAAACAGTAGACTAATCTCCATAGCAAGGACACATGCTTCTGGCAATCCCTCTGATTGCAAATGGATCCAAAGAGGACTAATCTCTGTCCTGAATCCACCCCCACTAACAAGACTTATCCCCATCAAATGGGAACCCCCTGATGTCGGATTCAAGCTGAATGTTGATGCATCCTTTAAACAAAACTCCTCGTCTGTTGGGGGTCTTATAAGAGACACTGGGGGAAGATTCAGGTTGGCATTTTACAATCTAATACACGGGGTTTCCCCTTTGCAGGTGGAGCTCCAAGCAGCCCTTCAAGGCATCCAATTAGCAATGGAACATGGCTATTACAATATCTCACTGGAGATGGACAGTCAACCGGCAGTGAACATCATCAATGGCAACTTGGAGCCTCCGTGGATCTGTCTTCATTTGGCCAGACAAGTTGCAGACCTGATGAAGCAGAACAACATCCGAGCTTCCCACATCTACAGAGAAATCAATGGTCCTGCTGATTTTTTAGCAAAGCACGGGCAGCAAAGGAGGGAATCACGGCATCTCACTGATCTCAGACATTTTCCACAACTGAGAGAGAAGCTTTTGATGGATAATCTCCACTCTTGGAGAAGAATCAGGGCATAACACAGGTTTTGGCTAGGCTAGGCTGGAGTGTAAGTCGACACTTGGGGTGTGGAGTCTTACACAAACAGAAGAGCTCCTCCTGTTCCCGGTTCGAACACATGAATGGAGAGCCACTCTCCACTTTCCTTTTGATTTTGTACAGGCTTCTTCTTTTGTTTAGGGCATATACCTATGCCGATGAAATTGTCCATCTTTTGTCCAATTCTCTCATGTATCTAACTGTCTGATAAATTCTACGGGTTTTAAGCCCAATTTGGAGGTTTGGGGAGCCAAATAAAGTCCCCCCATCTAATGGTGGTTTGAATTAAAAAAAAAAAAGATGTGCGAACGGAAGAGGAGGGACGGACTTAAAGAAAGAGCATGAATGGACAGACATATTATTTAATCATGCAAATTGCAAAGCAACCCATTTTGACCGTTTCCCTACGGACGTCAAATTAAGCTAAAATTCAAGACAACCTGAAAACCAATTTATTTCAAAATTATAAAATAATCCACTAAAATTTTAAATTTTAACTGAATTTTAAAATTTAAGTACTCCCCCTGTTTCTTTAATAGTGGCACATCATTTTTTGTAAAAGGACTCTGGTCGGCAAACTGGAAGCTCCGCTCAAATGGACTCTGGTCGGCAAATTCGCCCGAAGCCGGCCTCAATTGGAAAGACTCCGGAAGGATTTCCTCACCGCCGGTTTCAAAGGGCACAACCAGATCACCCTCCTTGACAACAAACAGGTTTTAATTTCCTTTTCGCTCCCTGATGATTACTACCGTTGTTGGCTTCACAAAACCTGGGATTTTGGGGCCTATTCCATTAGAATTACCAAATGGGAGCCAAATTTCAATCCCAATGCCGACTCACCCATTGTCCCAATCTGGGTCTCATTATATGGCTTACCCCAACAGTTCTTTGACAAAGATGTTCTAATGTCTATCGGTAGTATTATTGGCTCTCCGGTCAGGGTGGATAGAGCATCCCTTAATAGAACAAGACCTCATGTGGCTAGGATTTGTGTCGAATTAGATGTTACCAAACCCAGACTGGATAGAATATGGCTTAGTTTTAGAGAGGTGGGATTCTGGCAATACATAGAGTATGAAAACATCCCCCATTATTGCGCTAACTGCTTGAAATTAGGCCATCTTGACACTGTCTGCAGGTTTGATAAAAGCTCCTCCAAATTCACTCCCTGGAAACCACAGGGGAACTCACAAATCCCAGGTAACAAGCCCATTCCCCAGGATGTACAGGGCAGGTCCACAGGTAAAAGGAATGGCTTATCTTCCACTGCTGTTTACATCCCTAAATCTCAGCCGACCTTTAAGAACAAAGTTGACAATGCTGCTAACAAGATCCCCCAAATCCCCTTGTCTCAAGCAGGTACCTCGGCCCCAACCAAAATCATAAGCTCGGATCACTCCAACCTTAGAAATGGACCCCTGGACTCCGCCCCACAAGCAGTGACCAAAGACTCCAGTTCGAAAGATTGGTTCCCTGATCAGGGTCCCCAGGTTCCCCCTATTACCCTTTTAACTGCTAATGTGATGCCTAATGCTGAAATTCCATCTGTTCCTGAATCTGCTAATGTGATGCCTAATGGTCCTACTCAACTGATCTCCACAAACTCTAAACCTTATTCACCAAACAAGTCTTCCTTATCCTCTCCACCGAGCCCTTCAGAGATCACACCCAATCTCTCCTTACAAAATCACTCTCAGGAATCTACTGAAAACAAGTCTCCCACAGCTCCCTCTAACCCCCAATCCCTAAACAACTCCCCTTTGCAAGATCCCAGCCATCTTCCTGTGGCGGTCACTTCCTCAAAAAACACTGTTCCCCCACCAGTAGTAGCTTGGACTGGTAAAAACACCTCACCCACATGTGAGCACACCATCTCCTCCTCAATGGCCTCAACCGGAAACTCTCACCACATGTTTGCCAAAAGTCACTTCCATAAATCCTTAGATTGGATTAACACAGAGGTCTCCCTCAAACAACAATCCCACCTACATAATCAGGAAAATCTCAGTTTTGAACATTTAAAAGCTATCCTCCTCAAAGACCATCAACGAATAACAAACATTCTCAACCCCCCTCAATCGGATTTTAAAAACAAACAAAGAAAATACACCAAAAAGGATTACACCTCCACCCCGAAAACGGTTTTCACCCGTTCCTCATTGTCTCTTTCCAAAGATTATCCATGATTAATATCTGTGTTTGGAATATTAGAGGAATAGGCAACAACCCATCTCTGACCCGTTTGAGAAATATTAAAAGACGTAATTCGATCAAAGTCTGTGCCCTTATTGAACCTATCCTGAGTACAGCCCAAATCCAGCCCACCTCAACCAAGCTAGGTTTCAAACACTCCTATGCTAATCCTATCACCAAAATCTGGCTTCTATGGGATGAAGACATAACAGTTGACATAATCAAAGTAGCAGACCAGTTCATCATTGCAAAAATCAAAGCTTCTTTTCTACCTTTTGAATGCCAAATAGGTTTCATCTATGCTAAACACACGATTCTCGAACGAAATATTTTATGGCAAGCTTTAGCTCATTTCAACAAGGAACCTTTATGCTTGATTGGAGACTTCAATGTCATAGCTAAAAATGAAGAGTATCTGGGGAATTCCATCCCAAACCAAGCCAGTATAAGGAACTTCAACACCTTCCTAAATGATCAACAATTGTCAGAGATCCCCACCTCTGGAAGTTTATTCACTTGGACCGGGATGAGAACAAAAGGGAGAGTATGGAAACGTTTAGACAGAGGCATCTCCAACAGTAGCTGGTGGACAAACTTCCCCAGCTCAAAAATAAAAACACTTGCCAGGGAAGGCTCAGACCATACCCCTCTAATCCTTACTATCTCTAGTGCACAGTCTAAGTCTTCCCCCAAGCCTTTTAGATTCCAGGAATGCTGGACCAACCACCCCTCCTTTACAGACCTTGTGAAAGATGCTTGGAACATCCACACCCATCTCAAAGGAATGAGAAGACTAGTCTTCAAACTCAAGTTTTTAAAACAATCTCTCAAAACCTGGAACAAGGAAACCTTTGGTAATATGTTCGACAAGACCCAACTCTGTGAAGAACTTCTCCTCAAAGCTGAACAGGATCTACAACAGCTTGAGTCCAGCAGCAACATTCAAGCCCTTAATAAAGCAAAAGCAAACCTAAAACTTGCTTTAACAAACCAAGAAACCTTTTTAAAACAAAAATCAAGACTCAATTGGATGAAAGAAGGAGATGTCAACTCCAAATTTTTCCACCATTCCATCCAAAACAAACATAAAAGACAATCCATATCCCTCATCAAAGCCAGAGATGGAAAATGGCTAAGTGACATAGAGGAAATTGAGAAGGAAGCTATTTACTTCTACTCAAATCTCCTAAGGGCAGAACCCTCGGACCCTTCTGGAATAAACACATCTTGCATCCTGGAAAATATCCCTTCTGTCGTCACTGACGACATAAACACATCCCTACTTAGAGAAATCAATTTAGATGAACTGACCAGCATAGTTTCCTCCATGAAGGGCAATTCAGCACCAGGCCCGGATGGCTTCTCTGGCCATTTCTATCATTACTGCTGGGATATCATTAAATCTGATGTTCTCATGGCAGTGACGGATTTCTTTGCCGGTACTGCTATCCCTAAAGCCATCTCAGCTACCCAAATCATTTTAATTCCCAAAAGAGAGGTATGCTCTTCTTTCTCTGATTATAGACCCATCAGTCTATGTAACTTCTCCAATAAAATTCTCTCAAAAATCATCTCCACACGACTGAAAACCTCTCTTGACTCTTTAATCAGCCCTGAGCAATCTGCTTTCATCAAAGGTAGAGACATTGCAGACAATGTGCTCCTTATGCAGGAATACACAAATTTCCTACATCACAAGTCTAAAGGACCTAACATGATTATCAAGCTAGATATAATGAAGGCCTTCGATAGGGTATCCTGGCCCTTTTTGGCTAAGGTGCTCGTCAAACAAGGCTTCTCTACTACCTTAGTCAACCTGATCATGTCTAATATTAAAGCTGCCTGTTTCTCCCTGTTGATCAATGGCAAATCAGTTGGTTTTTTTCCTGCTTCCAGAGGTCTAAAACAAGGGGACCCTCTCTCTCCCTTGCTCTTCATTTTAATGGCTGAAGCCTTCTCCCACAACCTCAACTTTCTCTACCAATATGGCAACATTCTGCCCTACAAACTTCCTAGGCAGATGAAACACTCATCTCACCTTTCCTATGCAGATGACACAGCCATATTCCTGAACTACACAAAACATGGCCTTCTTACAATTATGTCCTTCCTGAAATCCTATGAGCTTGCTTCCGGCCAAAAGATCAATCTTGAAAAATCTACCTTCTATATTTCCAAGCATACCCCCATCAGAATCACATCACTTATAAAAAAAGATACCTCCATGCTTGAAGGCTCTACCCCTTTTAAATACCTGGGCTGCCCCATTTTCAATGGACGAGTAAAAAACTCTCTCTTTCACGGCATGCTCCTCTCAATCCAAAACAAAATCTGCCACTGGCACAATAAGCTTATCTCTCCAGCAGGTAGAGCTACTTTAATTAACCATGTCCTAACATCAATGCAAATCCACCTCATAACGGTTCTTAAGCCCACTTCACACATCACGAACCAAATACACAACACCCTGGCCAGTTTTTTCTGGAAACACTCCTCGGATCACACCCAGAAACACAGATCCTGGAGATCTTTCACCAAGCTCTGCCTTCCCACCTCGGAAAACGGTTTAAATTTCAAAAATCTACACACCCTCATCAAATCCTTCTCCTTGAAACTTTGGTGGAAACTCCAAACTGGCAATTCCCTTTGGGCAAAAGTAATGTGGACTATGAAAGACTCGCAAAAAACCTCCCGAACCTGGAGAAGAATCAAAGAGGTCAATGACATAGCAGTACTTAACTCAAAAATCATCATTGGGTCTGGAGAACTGTCCTTCTGGGAATCAAACTGGTCCTCAAATGGTCCCCTCTCTTCTCACCTAACTAACCACCAAGAGTATCCATACCAGGACCTAACCGTGGCTGAATTTCTGCAAAACAAAGATTCATGCTCGGTCCAGATCAGAGACTGCCTCCCAACAAACATTTTCCAAAGCCTCTCCCTGGATCACCAAATCTCCCACCTCTTCGAAGACTCCATGGTTTGGAAAGCTACTCAATCAGGCCTATTCACGATCAAATCTGCCTATGAACTGATCAGAGTAAAGAAACCAAAGATCCCTTCCTATTCACACCTCTGGTCTAAGATACTTCCAAGGAAAGTCAGTCTTTTTAATTGGAGATTGCTAAATAGACTTCTGGCTCTTCCTGATGTTTTGGAAAGCTTTCAGTTTCACCTCCCCTCCAGATGCTGTTTCTGTTTCAATAGCTCCGAATCCATCCACCACTGTTTCAACTCTTGTGTCAAGGTAAACCTGATATGGAAAATGCTCAACACCACTTTCAGTTTACCTAACCACCCATTCGAACTCCTATGGGACCGCTTCCACTTCTACTGGTCTACTCCTCATTCTCCTCATCTTTCTAATCTGATCAGAATCCTCCCTTGCATTGTCAATTGGCACCTGTGGCGTGCCATTTGCACTTACTCCCACGAGGGCATTAGGCCGAACTTAGGATCTCTTTACAGACGCATTTTATTACACTTAAATGACACTATACTGGCTTTCGATCTGAATTTCACATGGTCTCTTGGCCCGATTCCTATTCTTCTAAGCCATAATCCTTTCAAACCTAGACGGGTCCGGATCACCAAGTGGTTAAAGCCCAGTGGTTTCAAACTTAATACTGACGGCGCTTTCAACAACGGTGCGGCTGGCATCGGCTGCATTCTCAGAAACTCCAACGGGCAGGTAATAGTAGCTCTATCCAAACCCATACTGTCTGACTCTGCTCTGCAGGTTGAAGCTGCTGCCTTACTACACGGTATCCAGCTAGTGCAACAGCAAGGCATCACCAACGTAGACATAGAAACAGACTCGAAAATCCTATTGGGGATGATCCGACGTCAATTCAAAATTCCATGGAGATTGCTTTCAACGATCCGAGACATCTGGTTACAACTCCACGGAATGACCTACACTCTGTCACACATCTTCAGAGAAGCGAATGGTGCAGCGGACTCCCTCGCCAAGTTGGCATGCCGGAAGCAATTGCCCAGCACTTTCGGATCGCTGGATCTCCCCCCACCAGTAGCGGGCCAGGTAAGTTTAGATGCTGCAGGTACTCCCAACGTCAGAATAGACTAGAATTGATCAAGTATTGTAATTTTATTTCAAATTGTCATCGCTGATCTTTTAGTACTTTAGCTCTTTGTATAATCCGTGTTAAGATCAGCCGATGCACACTCAGAGGTAAGGTTTTTACGTCCCCCTCTTTCTTTGTACTCTTTTTTCATATTAATAAACGGGTAGGGGTCTGCCAAACCCCCCACCATCACAGGTGGATTTATATAAAAAAAAAAAACATCATTTTTTGTATTAGAATTTATGAGATGTTAAATGAGTGGATGAAATTGAATTGAAAGAAGAAAAAGTAAAATGAGTGGATGTAATAACCTTAAACTTGCCATAAATAGAAAGTGTCAATATATAAAAAAATATCTCAAATTAAAAAGTGTGTCACTATTAAAGAAACAGGGGAGTATGGAGTTTTTTTTGTTAGACATTCTAATGGTTAGATCAATCATGGAAAATCCCGATCATAAAATTTAGAGGAACGAAATTTTTCATGATTGATCTAACCATTAGAATGTCTAACAAAAAGACTTCATATTTAAAATTTAAAAATTCAGTTAAAATTTAAATTTTAATATTTTAATTAAAATTATAAAATAATCATTATAATTATTTATATTTCAAGATATATTTCAAATGATTTCAAAATTATAATTCCATTGAAATTTTAGAAACAAATATCAAATTACCCCATTAATTACACCAATTATAAAATGAACTTGACTAATGATTTAAAATAAGATTTTTTTGATAATTTTATTTTTAATACTATAATTTTGTAATATAATATTTTTATCATTACAGCATGTTATTACGTATTTAACCTTTTATGTAAATTGAAAATATAATATTCAATAATAATATAAGACTCTTTTTGTTTCACAATGCTTGACACACTAGTTTCAAATGTTTTTTTACAAAGTAAAAAGTTTCACGAGTGATTGATGGATCTTTTTTTATTAAAGGAAGTGTAACAATCTAAATAAATCATACAAAAATTAAAAGTGTGTCAAAGTTTTTTTTTAAAAGGAGGAGTTACTGTTTTATAAAAGATCGTCTTTCTTGAATTATTTTTTTAGTTTACATGTTTCTCTAATCCGACCTTTAGGCTGAAAGTGCCAATAAAACCTTGTAAAATTAAAAGAGTGTCAAACTAATCCTATCTTTGTGATGAATTGTGCCAATCTAACATTCTGGCATTGACCTAAATTTCTTACAGTTGACCAGACGTGAAAAGACAAATCTGCCCTCGAATATTTCAGCTTATTTTTTTTCCAATTTTACCCCATCAGTTGCCTCCAGCCACCATCACCCGCCACCACCTTTCACCTTGCCACCCCCACATCCCCTCCACCTCTCCTCCCACCACCTCCTCGCTAGTCACCACCACATTTCGGCCCAGCCACCCCCACATTTCGGCCCAGCCACCCCCACATCCCCGCCACCTCTCCCGCCTAGGGTTTCAACATCTCCCCCACCCAGATTCACGCCACGACACCGCCACGGTGGGGCTTAAGGTCGCCAGGATCAACGCCTAGATTCCACCACCCAGATTCACATCGAGCTGCTGCCACGGTGGGGCTGAAAGTCATCGGGATCACTGCCCAGATTCACGCCGTGATGCCGCTACGTAAGGGCTGAAGGTCGTCGGGATAGAGGCAAAGATGAAGGATGCGAATAAGAAAGATCGTCGGGAGTGAGGCGAAGACAATGGAGGCAAAGAAGAAAGGTCGTCGGGATTGAGGTGAAGACGTTGGAGGCTAAGAAGGAAATAGAGATGACGGTGGAAAAGGAGAAATACGATGGGGCTAAAGGCCAGATGGAGGCGATGTCATAAATAGAAAATGGAGGCAACGGCTAAAGACCTGATGGTAGAAATGGAAACAGAGATGATGTTAGTATCTCTACCGCTTTCATATGAGAACTTTGTTCAGTCATTTATTGTCGGGAAAGATTCTATGTCTTTGGAGGAAGTTAGATCCTCTCTTCATAGCAGGGAGTTGCGTCATAGTGCTAGCAGTTTAGGAACAGATAATCAGGCATCTGGTTTGTTTACTAGTTGCGATAAGGGAAAGGGAAATGGCGGAAAGAAAAGAGGTAAGAAGTCAAAGTTTCCCAAGCTTGGTGATATCTGTAGGTACTGTAAGGAGAAGGGACATTGGAAAAATGAGTGTCCAAAGAAGTTGATGATGAAGCAATCAGGAAACAAATCGGGTTCTGCTGCTCTAGCGGAAGGAGACGTTGATTCAAAAGAGGATACTGCTCTGGTTGCTGCTGGACACACTCATCACTCCGATGTGTGGTTCCTAGATTATGGGGCATCCTACCACATTTGTCCAAGGAGAGAGTGGTTTTCGACTTATAAGCAGGCAGGGTGTAGCATTACTACGGCTAATGGTACTGTCTGTGAGGTAGTTGGGACAGGTTCAATCAAGATCAGGACACATGATGGTAGTTTCTGTACTTTGAACGAGGTTAGACACATTCCATCGATGACGAAGAATTTGATTTCTCTTAGTCTGCTGGATAGAAAGGGTTTTGTCTATTCAGGGAAAGATGGAGCTCTAAGTGTCTGCAAGGGTTCTAAGCTGGTTCTGAAAGGTCTTCTGCATGGTACTTTATATCTTCTACAAGGTTCCACGGTTATGGATTAGGCAAATGTTGCATCGTCAGAGGTTCACCATGAGGATATGACTAAGTTATGGCACATGAGGCTTGGTCACATGGGTGAAAGAGGGATGCAGATTCTGTCGAGGGATGATCTTCTTGGTGGCCACAAGGTCAAGGGTTTGGAGTTCTGTGAGCATTGTGTCTTTGGGAAACTACACCGCAACAAGTTTCCAAAGGCTATTCATAGAACGAAAGGCATGCTAGATTATATCCACTCTGATTGTTGGGAGCCATCCCGAGTTGAGTCGTTGGGAGGGCACAAGTACTTTGTGTCTTTGATTGATGACTACTCCAGAATGACTTGGGTTATCATGATGAAACATAAAAGTGAAGCCTTCATGAAGTTCAAGCAGTGGAAAGCTCTGGTGGAGAACCAAATAGGGAAGAAGATCAAGAGGCTGCGAACTGATAATGGGCTGGAATTCTGCTCGTTTGAGTTTGATCAGTTTTGTAGGGATGAAGGGATTGTCCAACATCATACAGTCAGGAATACGCCACAGCAGAATGATGTAGCTGAGCGGATGAATCAGACATTGCTGGCGAAAGCGAGGTGCATGCTCTCGAATGCTGGGTTAGATAGAAGATTCTGGGCAGGGGCAGTGAGTACATCGTGCTACTTGATCAATCTTGGACCTCATACGGGCATACAGTGTAAGATACCTATTGAGGTATGGCCGGGTAGAGTTGCTGATTACTCTAATATGAAAGCTTTTGGTTGTACAGCTTATTATCATGTGAGTGATGGTAAGTTAGAGCCCCGAGCCAAGAATGGAGTCTTTGTGGGCTATGGAGATGGAGTCAAGGGATCAAGGATTTGGTCTCCATCCGAGAAGGGGGTTGTTCTGAGCAGGGATGTTGTCTTCGATGAAAACTCTTTGCTTAGATCTATGGTGAAGTCCGCGTCTACAACAAAAGTTGGTAGCATTGATAAACAGGTGGAGCTTCAAGTTACTCAAGGTGAGAGTGGTTTGAAGGAACTTGAAGGAGATCAAGAGCTATAGACAGAAAGTGAGTTGCCAGAGCTTCCACCATCAGATCATCAACCATCAGGAGCTAAAGTTCATTTCTTAGCTAAAGATCGACCAAAGAGGGTTGGATTTGGTCCACCCAAGGGGTATGGGTTTGAGGATATGGTGGGTTATGCACTACAGGTTGCTGAGGAGGTGGATACTCATGAGCCATCCACCTACAGAGAAGCCATTTCAGGTACTGATGCTGACAAATGGTTTGTAGCAGTGAGAGATGAGATGGAGTCCCTCCAGAAGAATCAGACATGGGATTTGGTTGAACAGCCTCAAGGGAGAAAGGTTATCACTTGCAAATGGGTTTTCAAGAAAAAAGAAGGGATATCACCTACAGAGGGAGTCAAGTACAAGGCTAGAGTTGTTGCTAGAGTTATTGCTAGAGGTTTCAGTCAGAGAGAGGGAGTAGATTGCAATGAGATTTTCTCACCAGTGGTCAGACACACTTCCATCAGGGTGTTGCTAGCTATAGTGACACATCAGGATTTGGAGTTTGAAAAACTTGATGTGAAGACCGCTTTTCTACATGTAGAGTTGGAGGAAGAGATATACATGACTCAGCCAGATGGTTTCCAAGTTCCTGGCAAGGAAAAGTATGTTTGCAAGTTGAAGAAGTCTTTATATGGGCTTAAGCAGTCTTCGAGGCAGTGGTACAAGAGATTTGACAGCTACATGCTTGAGTTGGGCTATACAAGGAGTTCATATGATTGTTGTGTCTACTATAGCAAGTTGAGAGATGAGTCATTCATTTATCTGGTGCTTTATGTAGATGAAATGTTGATAGCCTCAAAGAGTAAGCATGAGGTTCAGAAGCTGAAGGGTCTTCTTAGTGCTGAGTTTGAGATGAAGGATTTGGGTGCAGCTCAGAAAATACTAGGAATGGAGATTCTCAGAGATAGAGGTCAGAGGAAGCTTTTCTTGTCACAGAAAGGCTACATTCAGAAGGTGTTGGCTAGGTTTGGCATGTCTTCAGCCAAGCCTATTGACACTCCTAGTGCTGCAAATATCCATCTCACTTCCATGTTTGCTCCTCAGTCAGAAGAGGAGAATGAGTATATGTCTCGAGTTCCGTATGCTAGCGCTGTGGGGAGCTTGATGTATGCTATGGTGTGTACGAGGCCAGACTTAGCACATGCGGTCAGTGTTGTGAGCAGGTTCATGGGGCAACCAGGTAAAGAACATTGGCAAGCTGTGAAGAGGATCTTTAGGTACCTTAGAGGTACGTCTGATGTGGGTCTCATTTACGGGGGTGATACTGAGTGCCTGGTTACGGGTTAATCTGATTCTGATTATGCTGGGGATGTTGACACGAGGAGATCTATGACCGGCTATGTCTTTACCTTGGGTGTTCTGTTGTTAGCTGGAAGGCGACTTTGTAACCTACAGTGACTTTGTCTACTACGGAAGCACAGAACATGGCTCTGACGGAGGCTGCGAAAGAAGGTATATGGCTGAAGGGGCTAGTCAGTGACCTTGGTCTACACCACGATCAGGCTACTATGTATTGTGATAGCTTGAGTGCTATCTGCTTAGCCAAGGATCAGGTCCATCATGAGAGGACCAAGCACATTGAAGTCAGATATCATTTCCTGAGGAGTGAGAGGAGAATCAGGGTGAAGAAAGTGGGAACTGTTGATAATCCTGCTGATATGTTCACCAAGCCTGTTCCATATAGCAAGTTTCAGCACTGTTTGGACTTGCTTAACATCAGAGATCAGTAGTTGCCCGGTGGGGTAGTCCCAGGAGTGGAGGGATAAGTCTGCGCATCTGGCACTGTAATGGTGAGTCTGGAGTTTCTGCTTTGAGGATTCAAGTCAAGGTGGAGATTTGTTGTTATGCCTTGAATATGTATTAGCCGCTTCGACAGGTTGGTACGGGGGTCTCGCCGACGGTATAGCATGTCCTTTGTTTGGGCTGTTATTGGCATTCTGTCTCCTTATCTGGTTTGGGCCATATTGTTTCTGGGCCCAAAGCCGTTAGGGTTTAAGGTGGAGAGGACTATATATAGTGCCTCGTCTTTTATTGTAACCCGTAAGAGATAGGATTGGTAGAGAGTAGGAAATCTGTAATTCTGGCCTTTCTCTCTAGTGGAATCCGATCTTGGTCGGCCGTGGATGTAGCCAATTAGCGAATCACGTAAAATTCTCGGTGGCTTATTTTTCGCTTTATTTTCTTTACTCGTTCTTTCTCGGGTATTCCGCACAACAGATGATAATGGAAATGGAGAAATTCAGTGAGAAGAATCAGGTTCCACCGTCGACGGCGGAGAATAGGGACAAGAGTTTATCTTTTAATTTTTTAAAATTTTTTCTTTTTTAAATTCAATGGTAAAATGATCATTTCACTTAATTCCAACCAAAATTCCCATTGACTAGTGTAGTCAACGATGTCCAGGGTTAGATTGACACATACATCATAATGTTAAAGTTATTTTGGCACTTTCTCAATTTGCAGGGTTATATTACCACTTTCATCCTAAAGTTAGGGTTATTTTGACACTTACTCTATTTTTTGAAAAAATCAATCAATCACAAATTTTGGGAAAAAGCTCAATAACGGTTAAAATGAGTGAAAATTGGCATCAACCCTAACTAGTATCTAGTAATAACCAACATGTTACAAGGATATCTAAATTACATGTCAAGATGGCTGGTCGTTTGTACTATTAAATATTAGGGATCCAATAAAAATTGTAGCACCATTTGATCCAAATCTAATTTATGTTATCCAAACTGTTAACACTTTGTAATATTCAATCGATGTATAGAACTCCAATACAAAAAGATACTAACAAAATCACGAACACACGATCTGTACATAAAGATCGAGATTAATACATCGAAACATAACGATCTAATCGATTAGGTCGATATAACAAAACTAATGTATAAAAATAAATTTCACACTTATATAACATGAATATTTAAAATTAAATTAATGTATAGAGACAAATTTTATACTCCCTCGTCCCAGTTCAAATTGCACTATAATCATTATCACGCTATTTAAGAAATATGTTTGTGCGTTAATATGTTTAACTATGCTATATTATGGAATATAAAAAGTTGATATTTAGAAACTAATTGTTACGACGAATTCAATAATATCATATACGATAATATTGTTGTGTGTGTATAAATATATATATATATATATATACATATATATTCAAATATTCGAACAAATTTTGATAGAGTAGTGTAGAAAATATATGTATACATATATATTCAAATATTCGAACAAATTTTAATAGAGAATAGTGTAAAAAATAAGTGTGCATTTTAAATTGAAAGGAAGGAAATACCTATTTAATAAAAAAATAAATAATATCAACTATTTTTTCTCATCTCCCCCATAATAGAAAATAAGGAAAAAATAGAAAAATAGATTTTTCTTGATATAAGGATTGCTTGGCCAGCGAAAGAGTTTGGGCTTGCGTTTGTTTCTTGTAAAAGTATGTCATCTTTCTTGAACTTTAACCAAAAATGAAAGCTAGATGTATAGTGTACATCTATTTAGTGTGATAGAAGAAATGAATATCAACTATAATTCCATAGATGAAAACAACCCAAAACTTGATAAAATATTCAAAGATGGTAACTCGATTAAGGAAGAATCGATGCAGCGTTGAATGTATTTATAAAGAAGGTTCATGATTTCAAAAATCATATTGGAGATATGTTAGATTAATATCACTCTTGTTTTAATGATTAAAGTCATGAAAATGAAAACAAATGAAACGTCTTAAGAGAACCGACTCCATCAACAATTTAACGTTTTCTCAATTTAGTTTAATTTTAGTTTGGTCCATGAATGACCCATTTGGTGATGAAATCGTGGCCTCATATGAGTTCATTAGACTAAATAAGGTTAGAATAGATTAGTTGATATTCAGTTCTAGCTTATCTAGTTATGATTAGATTAGATTTGGTCGTATTAGATAAGACAATATTCATTCAAAACTTTGGCTTAATGAATTAGGCCATATTTAGATTTAAATTAGGTAGTTTAGTTTGATATGGTTTTAACTTTTTAAAACTGTCATAAGTCATTTCAGTTTATGTCAGGATTTACCAATTCCCGTCTTGTGTTTGCCAAAGTTATGTAATATAAATAGGGGATGTTCTTCAACGTTCTTAATCATCTTTTATTAATCAAATACATCGTATTTTGAGTTTAAACGCATTGCTTATTCAATCTTTTACATCGTTAGGCTTAGTTTTTGATTTGGTGCTTAGAACTCGTAGTTCTTTTTGTTAAACGTGTGAGTGGTGTCTGGACTGTGGTTTGGCCTTGTATCACTAAAGATCAAGTTGTGTTCATAATTGAATTCAAGTGTATCTTCTTTATTTAAAGAAGATGATTCGATCCACCAATTTACGAGTGATTCTCGCGAATATATTTTTTGTAAGGAGATTCATATCGGAAGTGGTATTGGACGCATATATTTGCATCTATTTTCTCTTACAGGTGCAACAATCCAAAGTTCCATTCCTGGTAAAAGTATATAAAACGAAATATTTGCAATATATCCTTATTGGATAATTTCCCTTTCATGTCACAAGAAGAGGTTTATTTATGTACATATTATATTTTGGCAAAGTCTTAGAAAAAATGGTCTTTGGATTTAAAATATAAACCAAACAACCTCTTAAAATATAAGAGTTTGTCTCTTGAAAGACGATCTTTCCACAAATTATGAAAAGATCAAGGTTTAAACTGCAATTTAGAAGAAGTGAAGATAAAATTTTTGGGTTGCATTAATCAGGTCATAAACTTACAACTACTACAGCTGCATTATAAATTTTTAATATTTAAACTAAAATATTTTACCTTTCTATTATTGTAATTAATCCCCGTCTTTCAATAAACCTATGGAAAGAGTTATCCCAAGACTTTGCTAGAATGAGTACGTCTCTTGAAAGACGGTCTTTCCATAAGTTATAGAAAGACCAATGTTAAACTACAATTTAGAAGAAATAAAAAAATTTGGGTTGCATTAATCGGGTGATAAACATATAACTACTACACGTTGCACAATAAATTTGTAATATTACAACCAAAACATTTTACTTTTCTATAATTATAATTCAACCTTATCTTTTCATATGCCTATAGAAAGGCAGTCTTTCCCAAGACTTTGCCTAAAATTTTAACTTATTAATTATATTTAGTATTTTAAAATCCCAATTCCATCACTATGGAGATTTTTTTTATGAATACTGCTTAAGCCCCCCTTAAATATTGGTCTGATTGCACCACTATTCCCTGCAAGCTTCCATACAGTAGTAGTTGGTCACAAAATTCAACAGCAAATCAGCTATGACTTATTATGGAAGCTATTAGGGATGGTAAGGGGTCAGGCGAGGGCGAATTATAGTACATTTATACTTATATACACCTAAAATTTTCACACCCATCACCACACATCATCCATGGCAGGTATAATATTAAAACTCACCTCCGATCCATTGAGTATAATATAAAATTCACCCCGCCTCATCACCCACTTGAGTCTCCACATCTACATAAAACTCATTATACTCACCCAATTTATCTCAAAAAAAACTAAAACTTAATTTATTAAAATAACTCCGATTTATAAAAATTTACAAGGTATTTACATGAAAATATTATAGGTAAACTATGTGTATTATGGAACCATTTATTGTATATTAAATGAGAAAATTTCTACAATGGTACCCAACTTTTAAGTGAAATACACAGTTTGATACCGTATTTAAAAAAAGATTCCTATGAGATACCCAATTTTTCATTAATGTCTCGAAAATGTACTTTTTAGTTAAAAGTGAGTACCATTATGGCACAATTTTGATCCAAATTGATACCCATTTCTTGCTAAAATGTCTCATTTTGAGACAAATTTTAAAAAAATGGTACCTTTAAAGGATAGATTCAAAATTCGGGTACCAAACTGTGAATTTCGATTGAAAGGGGTATCATTTTGGACAATCAGCCTATATTAAAGAAGCAGACATGTAGCGGGTTTAGTGGGGCGGAGTAGAGATATGACGGATGCAAACTACTACCTATGCCCGATTGATGTATCTCAGAGACACCTTTGTTCTTGCACCACCGGATTCCTAGTGTAGCATGCAAGAAAGAGCCCCCAGAGTGTTCTGAGGGGAAAACTCTCTGACGGTCTTGTCAGTAAATCTCTTAGACGAATAGTGAATAAATAGTATATATGAAATATGATGTGACATACATGTTTTATATGACACCCTATCATAGGTAGAGTTAGAATCCTATTTTCTTATAATAAAAGTATTAGGATTTGGCCTTATAAGTAATACCCACGAGACCTATTAACATGGACTTAATTAGCCCAACAAGGAGGCTAGAACGACCTAACTGTGGGTTGATCCTGCCGAGCCCAAGTTTGGCATGTGCCAGGCCCAGGAACTATCACCGACCCACTACCCATGACGGGTATCATTTTTCATATCCATACCCATATCACCCCAATCAAAACTACCTCCATACCCATCCTATTGGGGCAGATACTAGGCAGACCTTCACTAAAACTACTCATCCTATTGCCATCCCTAAAAGTTGTAGATTAGTTGATGGAGCCAAGAACTTGAGCAACGCCCTTAATTGACTTTGAAGTCAACTGAAAGTATTTTAAAAAAAATATATAATTAAACATCCGCATTACTGGATGAGAGAGTTATATTGGGCTCTTCAAACCCCAAAATAAAATAAGAAGTAGATCATAAGTTAGTGTTACATTGACTAAGTTATAGTAATCTAGCTAAGAGATGAGATTGGATAATGGTTGCTTTGGAAGTGTTTCCTATAACTAGCTTCCACCCCAATGTTAGCGTATTTTAAGCTAGACTTCCAATGATACCAATAATCCATGTGATACAAGATAGATGATCAGAGAATTCAACCTAAAACATATTAGTGTGCTCCCTAGAGTGAAAATTTATATAACCCACAACCTTGAGAAGGTCTGGACATAGGCAAAAAGTGCCATTATAAAAGCATTGAAATCTGAAGTGAGGTAATTCCTTCTGAGAGAGATAGTGGTGTGAAAATCTATTCCTCATTGGGATGAAGCAAGAGGTCTTCTAAAAAATCTTGTCATTAATCTTTTATGGTGAAGAACAGTTGCGTCCTTGTTGAAACCTACACATGCAATAAGAAATAAACACAAAGAAGTGATCTGAACTAAGGTGGATAGTCATGTATTCTAATGGATAGAAAACCATTCTATCTAGATGTAACAGACCTCTAACCTCACTAGTTAGAGATTGAAAAGAAATAATCACATTAAGGTTCAAATCAAAGCTCAGTTTGTCTAAGCAATAGCCACCTTATTTCCTTCTCTTTTGTTGTGAGAGATAAGGCAACCCCTAGTAGTATTAAAGACCTTGCAAACAAGAGAGAAAGATTTCCTGGGAGCAGAGAGGGGGTTATGTACATAATTCATTACATTGAGACAATCAGTTTCAATTTGGAATTGAGACTGAGAGATAGATCTACCAAATATAGCACCCTCTTGTATGGCTATTAACTCATAATCTAAAGGGTATTAGGCACAAACAATCATGATTTTAGCAGTGACAAAATCACCCATTTGATCTCTTACAATAATTCCAATTCCAACAAGTTTAGTTGACCTATTTCAAGAGGCATCTACGTTCAATTTTAGACCATTTTCAGGTTTGTTCCACAGAATTATAGAGATTAGGGGCCTAGGAATTGGTCTAATATGAGGAATCAAACAGTTGATAGCCCAATCCTTGTCCCAGTTAGAGTTGGATGGTAATGGTCTTGCATAAAAGGCTATATATATATATATATATATATATATATATATATATTTCTTTATTGATCTAATTATGCCTTCAATGTTGAAAGTTTTACAGTCAAAATTCAAGCTATTTATGGCTTTCCACAAATTCCAACACACAAAGGATGGCATAATTACGGACAACTGAGTATGAATAGCGGATAAACCATGAAAAAACTAGCAAACCGATAATGTATCCTAGATAGTAGGGTGATTCGAATATGGGAGAAATAGCAATCTATGCATTTCATTCCAAACTAAGACGGTAGAGGGACAAAATTGAAGAAATTATTTAGTGTGTCAGGGTTCATCTTGCATACTCCACATCTAGGCACCATATTAAAATGATGAAACTGTAAAATGGCATCAAATAAAAGGATAGAGTTACATAATTTCCACATAAAGATTGAAATTTTTTTAGGGATTCTAACATTCCATACCTGCTTATGGACCTAAAAATCGTGTTTCTGTATCTGAGTAGTTCATAGGCAGATTTGAATGTAAATGTGCCTTCCAGTCTGAAGTCCAGATCATTCTATCATCTTCATGTGAGATTTTAGCATCTTGAAGGATGGTGAGCAGTTCCTACGTTAAAAATTGAGAAATAGAAGGGAGGTATAGAGCTCTTTCCTCTATAAAGTCAGCAATAATGATCAGAGGTGGTATATTTGTGAGTGTAAGATCACAAATATCTACTAGAGGACCTTTTGAGGTCCAGCTGGATTCCCAAAACCTTGTTGTACATTTTCCATGAATTAAACCGTATTGGGTTGTGCCACTTGGTTAACCTTCATGATTGTTTCGTAGTTATTGGAATTCATGTTATGGGGAGGTAAAGACCAAACAAATTGTGACCATGGTGTGATTCCTTGTTGGAATTTTCACCAAAGTTTCATAGAGTAAGCCATGATAATGAGATTGAGGTCTCTAAAGGCCAATCAATTTTCATCTTTTGGAATACATAAATGTTTCCATGCTTTCCAAAAATTTTTAGGGTCACTTTCTGTGTCTCCCCAAAACAAGATAGTTAACTTCTTAATTAGTTCTTTAATAAATAATTTTGGGGGCTGTGGCACAGCCCAATTATGTTGTGGAGTTGAGAGGAGGAAAGTCTGAATGATGGTAGATTTACCTACAGAGCTTAACCATTTATTTTTCCATTTGGCAAGTTTAGAGTCAAAGTTTTCAAAAATGCGTTGAAAATAAGCTTTTTTTTTACTCTACCAGTAAAGATGGGGACTCCCAGGTACTTAAAGGGATAGGTTCCCTGTGACATATTTAAGGTGTTCCTAACCATGGTAATCTCAGCCCGTGAAGCTCTTTTAATGATGTAAAGTTACTTCTTTGATAATTAATGAGCTACCCAGTGGTAGTTCAAACTTAGCTAAGAAAGCCTCAATCCTAATGATATTAAGTTTAGTGACCTTTAGGAATAGGATTGTGTCATCTGCGTAACTAATGTGGGATGCTGGGATGGCTTCGGAGGGCAGCTGGAAATATTCCAATTTTTCTATGTTGAAACAAAACTGATGGTTTCTTGAGAAAACTTCAGTGAAAATGTTAAAGAGGTAGAGAGACAGTGGGTCACCCTGCTTAATACCTCTTGAAGGCTTAAAGAATTCGGTAGTTTTGCCATTTATTATAATGGAAAACCATGATTGGGAAATGTTGTTAAGTATGCATTTCACAAACTTACCATGAAATCCCAATGTTAGAAAGGTGTTGTTGAGGAAAGCCCAGTTCACCCGATCGAACGCCTTTGTGAGATCAAGTTTCAACATGCAATTAGGCCTTTTCCTTTTTAGATTAATGAATTTGGTCATTTCTTGGAGATAAACCACATTATCTGCTATGTTTCAGTTTTCTAAGAGAGCATTTTGTTGAGGTGAGATAATTTTACCCATTATGATCTTTGAGAAGACCTAATTGACAAAATTTGAGATGTTAATTGGTCGAAAATCACTGAAGGTAGAGGGCGTTGATTTTTTTGGTATTAGTGATACCCAGGTACTAGAAATGCCTCTAGGAATCAGTTTACCATCAAGAAATTCCCGGATGGCCAGTAATAAGTCGCTACTTATTATGTCTCACATTTTGGTGAAAAAATAGGAGTGAAGCCATCAGGGCCAGAGGCACTGTTAATGTTCAGACTAAAAACAACATATTTTAGTTCTTCTATCGAAACTAGGGCTGAGAGTTATAAGTTTTCATCTACAGTGATCAGCTGAGGTATTTAGTTTAGGAAATGATGGAAATAATTACTAGTTATAATATCTTGATCATATGTTAGTAATTTTTGAAAAAAAATTGAATTGCTTCCTGTTTAATAAGGTTTTGATCATATAACCAGGTCCCATTTGAGTCTTTGCAAGAGTGGTGTGTTTTTTTCACCCTCAACTAACCAAATGACTTTGTTTTTCTGTTTCCAGAAAATCTCATTTTCCTTTAAAGATTTGAGCAGCAAAGCCTTAGCATTGTTTAGGTTAATGAGGTCAGTTTCAGTTTGTGAATTCTGAAACAAGAGTTCTTGGTTTTTTAGCTTCCACAACCTTGATTATATTACTGTCTATGTGGTCATAATGCTCCTTATTCCAGGTTTTTAAAATTGGCTTCAATCTTTTTAGCTTTAGGAAAAGCTTTAGCATTAGGGTACCTAGAATATGATGATTCCAATTATATGAAATTAGGGGTTTTAGGTCATCCTTGTTGAACCAAACATCTAGAAACCAAAAAGGTCTAGGAGGTGCCTACTTGAAGTAGTAGGGGGGAATGGTCGGAGGAAAACTTATTGAGAATTTGAATAGAACTAGAAGGAAAATATTCAGACCATTCCATAGAGCACAACCCTCTATCCAATCTCTTGGAAGTTGGATTCTGTAGCCTCCCATTTTACCAGGTCAGTAAATTACCAACTCTGGTAATCTGCATCAGGTCATTACTAAGAGTAAAGTTATGGAATTCGGTAATGCTAGATCTATTAGGGTTGCTAGTTCTTATGTATTCAGTTATAGATGCAATAACATTAAAATCTGTGACTAGAATTCTTTTAGAATTAGGTAAGCCACTAAGTTGTGTCCATAATTGCCTTCTTCCAATCATATTAGTGGGGCCATAGATGAAAATATCTTCCATCTCGGTGTTCATTGTTCATAAGAAGGATTTTAGTGGCTAAGAACTGTGTATTCTGGTTAGTCATTGAATACAAGGTATCATTCCACAAAACCCAGATTTTACCACTATCAGCTTGCAAACTATCAGTAAATTGGAGGTTGTGCATACACGATCACATTTAGAATTAGCATGCATGGGTTCGATTAGGCATAAAAGTTGTATTTTATGAATCTGAACAAGTTTCCTAAGTCTGATCATTGATGTGCCCATACCTCTGACATTCCAGACCAACCAATTAATTTTTAAATTTTTTCTATTCATATTTACAAATTTTTTATCATCTCAAATTCATCTTATTGAGTTGTGAGAAAAATGTTGATTTTTTGTTTTCACATTAGCATTATTAAGGTTAAGAGAGCTAACCTGTTCTACCAGAAGTTCTCTGGACTTGTTTGATCTTTGGTAAAAGAGTCTTCTTATTCCATCTCATCTTTTAGTGGTAAGAACCTGTGTGTAACTATAGGAGAAGCTCTGTCAACTGGATGAGCAACTTGGTTAGATATAAAAGAATGCCTTCATATATTTGGGAGGCATGGATCATTCTTAGAATAGGTTTTTTCATTAAAGATTGAACCATATTTGTTATGAGGAGATGAAAGTTGTAACCTACTTATAGGCTGAGTGTTAAATATGAGTGATGTGTGAATGGTATTAAGGGAAGCATTTCTAGATGGATGTGATCTAATCCTACTCGAGTTAGGAGTGGTACTTTTACCTTTTCCCTTATCAATAGTTTTTAAGCTACTGTTTGTAAGCTGGGTGACTGACAACCGATTGGCTATAATGGTGGGATTCTTAGTTGTTTGGGTTTCAATGGTAGGTGTAGGTGCAGTTGGGGTAGGGTGTGGGATGGGATGCGTAGGGTTAGTTTTTGGGGTGGAAAAGTCATGGGTTGTGGCAGGGATATCAATTTTTGAAGGGCCTAAATCTTGATCAGGATAGAGAACAGAGGGAGGTTCAACAAAGCTTTTTTTTTTGCAGGATTCCAGTTAGCTTTCTGTGATAAGGCAGGGTTTTCAATCCTACTTATATACCCATGTGATGACCTAATTTTAGACAATGAGTACAGTATGAAGGGATGTCCTCATTCTCAATTGTATATTTCTTGTTATTGGTCATACTACCTAATCTGATGATATCAAGTAAAGGATTTAACAGGTTAATCTCAATGAACAGCTTAATCGGAGAGGGCCTTGTTAGAGCCTCAGTGACTGCATCCATTTTGATATAAGAGCCTATAAGATTACCAATAGATTGAATAGAAACTGTATTGTAATAATAAAGAGGGGTGTCACAGACTGTTAGCCAAATAGGAACAACTGAAGACTTGGCGTTTGGAGAGAAGTCCGGTGTCCAATGAAGAACTTTCATTGGTGCCCCGTTAAACACCCAACCTGCCTTGATCCAACAGCGCTAAAAATCTTTAGTGAGCTCGAACCTAATTAAGACGTGCTTGAAATCTAGTGAGCCCAACTGGAATTTCCCTTTAAAATCGGTTGTTTTAAAAGAGCTCCATTGTGGGTTGGCCGCGGATAAATTTGTCAATCAATGTGTTGTTATATGACTCTGATAATTTCTGGACCTATTCGTCGATGTATAAGCATGCTAACTCGTTGCGAGGCTCTGCAGTGGGATTGAAATTATGGTTGATTGGTAGGGTTTGGGCTAGCGGGGGAGGACGTGAGGTGAGAATCTGCAGAGAAGATTTGTTTCCGCCATGACCAGGAGGAGGTTGCGGCGCCATGTTCGGAGGAAGCACGGTGGAGGTTCCGGCCAGAAAGGATCGTTATCAGTAGAGTAAAAGTAGAGAGATGAAGGATAGAGAGAGAAAGACTTTTGCTTCAATCAAAATGAGTACATTGTATCAACTGAAAGTATTTCTTCCCCCTCATAGCTAAGAAAATTGTTTGAATTTTTAAAATTTTATTTATTGAACTCAATGCGCACGTTAAAGTAAGAGAAAAGTGGATAGACTTGTGGATTGGCTATTTGGTAGATCTTTCAATCAATTCTTCTTCTTTTTTGAAAATTAATCCATAATTTGAAATTACTCATGTAATCTGTAATTTGTTCTACTTACAATCTGTTATATCCATACTCAATTGAGTAAAAAAAAATGAATAGCTTGTTTTACCTGGAAATTACAGATTCATTTTACAACCGCCGATAATGAATTGTATGAATTCAGTTTATTAAAAGAAAATGGCTTAAATAATTTTTAAAAAACATTACTCCCACCTAAATAACATGAGTGCGTCTCTTGAAAGACGGTCTTTCCATAAGTCATGGAAAGATCAAGGTTTAAAGTGTAAATTAGAAGAAATGAAGATAAAATTTTTGGGTTGCATGAACCGAGTTATAAATTTTATAACCACTACATGTTGCATACTAAAATTTTAATGTTGCAACTAAGACCTTTTACCTTTTATTATTCAAATTAAACCCCGTCTTTCCATAAGCCTATGGAAAGATCGTCTTTCCCAAGACTTTGTCAAATAACATACTCCGTATTTAATTTTTGAGTCAAAATTGACCCAATTTAATTATTTTATTCTATTATATATATGTAAGATTGTCATTATAGAATATGTTATTGATTTTTTTCATAATATACATTCTTAAATTATTGTTTTTTAAAAAAATTAACAAATAAATAAAGATATCAATAGTTAAACATTAATGCAGTTGATTTCAAATATCAAATTATGCCAATTCTAATGGGACGGAGTTAGCATATTATTAGTATAAAATTGGGAAGTACCAATGTAATTTTTAAAAAGAGAGGGAGAGAAATGTAATATTCTCTCTGTTTTTATAAGTTTGGGACACTTTTCATTTTTGTTTTTTTTAAACGGCTACATTTCCTTTATGGTAAAAAGTGAATCACCTACTTTATTCATTATAGTTTTTTCCCTCTTCATATAATTCTCTTCACACGTTCCAACATGTAAAAAAACAACTAAAATCATGATGGGAGCATAAAAAAATCTCAAAAGAAGTGAACGAAGCCACAAAGATAGGCATTGACAAAACATCAAATTTATGGGCTTGTGAGATATGAGCCCAAGGCTTGGAGCCCACAGTGAGTTAGTTGCTGGTTCTTGGTTGTTTAAAGGTTTTCAGAATTTTTTCTCATCTTTTTAGGTAGAGTTATTTTGTGTGTTCCCTGTTTAGTAGTTCTATATTTACCTGTAGGTGTGGGAAAAAAAATCAAAAATAAAAAACCGAACCAAAAATTGAATTATTCGATCCGAATTTAATATACGATTTTTGGATATCCTAATTGAATAAACCAAATTCTGAATGTGGTTTTGGATATTAAAACTCATATAGAAATCGAACCGAATACTGAATTGCAATTAACTAAACAAATTAAATATATATATAATAATAATTAAATTTTAAAACAATACAATTAAATGAAAAGGAAAACGTAATTGATTTTCCATGTATTTGTTAAAACTTTAGGCCCAGAAAGAGAAACAATTGGGCTTCCATTTTTCGCATTTGGTTACTGCTTTAGGCCCAGAAAGAGAAACAATTGGGCTTCCATTTTTCGCATTTGGTTACTGCTTTAGGCCCAAAATGAGAAACGAATAGTATCAGTCAAAGCTTCTTCTTCTATCGTCTTCCACCTCTGCAACTTGTTTCAGACGATGGCGAACCTTTTTCTTTCTTTTTTTGCTGATTCCTTCTATTCAACAGATGACGTGGCATGAATGGCTTGAAAAATAGCGACTTTGTGATACTAAACAACCCCTTTTCAGGGGCTACTCAACAAATGCCGTTTTCCTCATCTTCTTCTCGCCATATCGATTCAATTGGACCGACAACATTGAGATGCCTATGTTTGACAAACTACTGATCCTTTATCATTTTACACCTTCCACTGAGCCTAGTGGGGAGAGTTTTCAACCATAGCGGATGCTACAAACTGAAGATCAAATCGGCTAAATATTAGTTAAGAGTGCCTCTTTGATGAACTTTTTCCTTATTCTAGTCTGCATCATATGCAAAGAACTCAGTAGTTTTTTTGGATGGCATTTACGTTTTGATGTTTTCTGTCGTTGGGCTAAATAACCAAGAAAATGCATAAACATTCATACCCATGAATTTAGTCTCCCTGTCATACTTGGCTTTGCTGTGGAAGACGCTCTTGCGATAAAAGTAGAAGATTCAAGAAAACACCAAGAAATGTGGACTTTAAAGAAAGAAAGAAAGGAGAAGAGTTTGGCAGGATGGAAGAAGGAAGTACATCGACAGCACGTAGAAACTATTAGGTAGAAACTGCTTAGTATGAGTATCACTCCTCCTCCTCGTTGCATTAAAGCAAGACCCTGTTTAAAGGCCATTTAATAACTTGGTGTCGAACAAATGAGCCTTAAAATGACTTTAAGTGTAATTTTTCACCCGCATATGGGTTTTTGGTCTGGGTCGACCACAAACGTTGCCCAAGTGATCAAATTATTCGGTTTATTTGGTTTGAATTTGGTTTTTAATTTGGGTTATTTGGAACATTTGGGTCGATTTCGATTTTGGACTTTCCAGGGGGCAAAACCAAATAAATCGGGTCGAATAAACCAAAATTCGATTAAACCAACTCGATGCCCACCCCTATTTACCTACGTCACAATTCAATTTGCATACTAATCATAAACGTACTTGACCGTCAATATGTTTACTAAATACGTATAATAAGGGCAAATAAAAAGTTGATATTTATAAACTACTTGTTACGACACTACGAATCCAACAAAATTACATATTATTCACACACACACACATATATATATATATATTCAAATGTGCGATCATATTTTGATAGAGTACAGTGTCCAAGAAGTGAGTGCACAAACATATCAAATTACTCTACCATCCACATGTTTTACGATTTACATGTATAACTATTTAAATGTGAGTGAGTCTCCTGACAAGTGGCATATCCATAAGCTTATGCACAAGTCACTTATTTTTTACCTTATACACTGCATTTGTTAAATTATGTACTAAATTTAGAAATTTTGAAACTATTTTTTATATTATTTATTTTTTTCACATTCTGGTGTATACCTAGCCCATAGTTGGCTTCATTGGGCTGTAAGCCCAACCTAAAGGACAAACGCAGAAGAGGCCAACGAAGCGATTGAAGCGGAGTCTGGTCTGAGCTATGCGATCACAAACCAATAAATGCGGAGACACGATCAAGTCACGATCAAGAAGTTTGGCCAGGAACCGGAGTAATAGAGATTGTGGTGCAACCCACGTTCTTAGATGAGAGAAATACGGAGCCACGATGGCGACCTCTTATAAATACAACAAAAGTAGTACTAAAGAAGGTAAGCATTTCTACACCGAGAAATTCCAATTCTCTAAGGAGGAGACTGACTTGATCGCCGGAGTCTTTTCCCCATAATCATTTTCAGGAGCTGTTTTGCAGGAAGAAGAATATACGCGGTGAACGACAGTGCTCTACTTAACGAAGCAACCACATCATTTGGTGCCGACTGTGGGGATCGAAAGATTTTCTTTGGTTCTAAGATCCTTCAGGTAAATAATGGTGTCACTAAAAGTGAGAAAAGCCACAACCATCAGACCTAAGAACACACAACTGGGCATAACAAGAACACGCAATGCCATGAGTATATCCCTAGTAGAGAGAGAGAACAGAAAAAAGAAGGTACAGAGGACGAAGAAGAAGCAGAATCTCCCAATGCAAACCATGAGAAAGAAAGGAGGGAGTTCGCGGCATTTTTGGAAGCAAACAGAGAGAGCCTCTATAATCAATTTTTGACAACGCTCAAGCCCAAGTCGCTAGGAATGAATAAGAAAACAAGTTAAGAGCATGAAAGTATTAAATATGAGAAAGAGTTGCGAGACATAGTGGCAGATGATGATGCAGACATGTCACCCCTAGCACCGCATCTTCGAGATTACAAAATGCCGAACGATTTCAAGCTCCCTCTCCATGTTAAAATTTATGATGGGACCACAGATGCAAAAGAGTTCCTACACACCTATCGAACCAGCATGAGGTTTAGAGACGCAAACATCGAGTTGGTTTGCAAGGCATTTCCCATTTTCTTAGCAGGAACGGTAATCACATGGTATGAGGGCCTACTAAATGGAAGCATCAAATCGTGGGTACAATTGTCAGATCTATTTTTGGGATGTTTCTACCATAAACAAAAATTAAAAAAACAATTGCAAATTTGAACAACATAGATCAGCGAAGTGATGAAACTCTAGCAGAGTATCATAATTGGTTCATTACCGAGAGCTTGCAAGTTCGGGACCTATCATTTCAATCGTCATTGGGAGAATTCATAGGAGGCATGCGATATGGAGAATTCTACAAAGAGTTAATGAAAAACATGCCCAAAAACCCGAGAGAATTACAAAAAATGATAGAACAACATGTTCATATAAAAGAGGTGAATAATCGCTAAATAGAGCAAGAGCGAGGAGAAAAAAGAATGATCAAAGACTCACTAAGGAAAGAGCAACATCCCTTTTAAAGGTAAAGAACCGGTGATGTAGGCAGCACCAAGCCAAGAAACTCCTCTAACAAAGTCAAGAAAGGAAGTATGGCAGGCGAAGAGAGAGCTATTTTGTGGCCCACCACCAATGATAGCACCCCCTAAAAAATGGTCCAGAGAATTCTATTGTGCATTCCAAAAAGACCATGGCCACAATATAAAATATTGTAAGGATTTGGGGAGGCAAATTGAGGAAAACCTGAGGAATGGTAACCTGAGCCAATATAAGAAAGAAGAAGGAGGAAGCAGGTATGGCGAAGCTAACAAAAAGGGGAACTAGGTAGCATGAAGCCAAGGAACAACGAGCTCACTTGCCAAAAATCATAAAATGATGGTAGCGGTAAATTATAGTGACAACATGGCGGATGAAGTTCCAGAAAAAGTCATCATGTCTATACATGGAACAACTGAACCATTATCTAGTAATGCTTGGAAAGTCAAGGCCATATATTCTCCTCCACAAGAGCCTATTGATAAGAGGTTCCGCCCAAGCGATCACATTTACCGAAGAGGATGCAGTGTCCAACGCTTCGCCACATAGTGACCCAATGGTTATTGTCGCCAAAATTGGAAATGCAATGGTTCACAGAGTATTCGTGAACGATGGAAGCACGGTCAAAATACTCTTTGTTGATTGCTTCGATAGGTTAGGGTTTAAGTGAAGTGACTTAAAGAAGTCCATGCCCTCCCTGATCGGATTTACAGGACGAGCAGAAACACCATTAGGCAACATATAGCTGCATGTTACCACTGGGGACATCAATCGACATTGTACCGTAATGTGTGATTTTTTTGTCATGGATACGCCAAGCACGTTCAATGCCATCATTGGAAGGCCTTGGATGAACGCGGAAAAGCGATATGGTCCCCATACCACCTAGTAATGAAATTCCCAACTCTAGCTGGAATCGTAACGATAAGGGGAAATCAACAAACAACAAGGCAGTGCACGGTGATCGTGATGAAGAGATGAAAAAATGCAGAGAAAACTAAGATGGTCAAGACTGTATCCAAGATGGGATTACTTAGCCATTAGGAACCAACAATAGATTTGGGTGAGGAAACTGAGCTATTAATTTTGAATGACCAAGACGATTACATGTGTATTAAGATAGGAAAAAATCTTCCACCTCCAGAAAAGGAAAGGGCCATACAAATCCTACGAAGTCATAAAGATACGTTTGCATGGACCTTCCATAATATGGGAGAGGTTGATCCAAGCATCGCCATCCACTCCTTGAATATCAATAACTTAGTGTAGCCGGTCAAACAGAAGTAGCGTAACTTCACTAGTGATAGGCGGAAGGCAATTGAAGAAGAAGTCACAGCCCTGCTTTGGGTATGTATATTGAAGGAGGTTATCTACCCAAAATGGTTAGCGAACCCACTAATGGTGAAAAAATCAAACGCGGGATAGCGAATGTGTATAGATTTCATTTACTTAAACAAGGCATGCCCAAAGGATTGCTACCCTTTACCCAAGATTGATCAGCTAGTCAAAGCAATATCTGGCCATGAAGTTCTATCCTTTTTGGATGCGTACCAAGGGTACTACCAAATACTGATGGATCTAGAGGATACAGAAAAGACAGCATTTATAACAAGCTTCAGAACATTCTACTGTGTGAAAATGCCTTTTGGACTTCAAAACGCAGGTGCAACATATCAGAGGGTGATTGATAGCGCAATTTGCAATCAAATAGGGCAGAACGTAGAAGCATATGTTGATGATATAGTTATCAAAAGTAGAATGGGTAGTGACTTTGCCGCAGATTTGAAAGAGACTCTAGATACATTACGCAACATCGGGATGAAGCTCAATCATAAGAAGTGTATCAATGGAGTAGGTGCGGGAAAATTTTTGGGTTACAAGGTATCTTCCAAAGGGATCGAAGCTAACCCATAGAAAATCCAGGCTATAGTAAAATCTTCCCCAGTCACGAACAGTTACAGAGGTACATATATTAATGGGATCTTTGGCAACACTCAACATGTTTGTTTCTAAGGCAGCTGAAAAACACTTCCCACTATTCCAAATCTTGAAGAAGGTCAAGAATTTTAGCTAGAACGAAGAGTGTTAAAAATTATACGAGGCGTTAAAAGACTAAATCCAAACTCTATCGACATTGAAGTCACCAGTTGTCAAGGAAACTTTTTATATGTACTTGACAGTTTCGCACAACACAATAAGTTTAGTTCTTGTGCGCCAGGAAGGCCAAAAACAAGGGCCAGTCTACTACATCAGTGGGATATTACAAAGCACGGAGAGAGCATACTTTCCCGTTGAAAAGCTAACTCGAGCATTGGTATACTCATCAAGAAGGTTCTGAACCTGTTTTGATGGGCATCGGATTGTTTTCTATACGGATTTCCCTATCAAGAACATCTTGACCAAACCTGAAGCGTCTAGTAGAATGACCAAATGGGATCTCGAACTAGGATATCATGAGATCCAATTCCAGCCAAGGACATCAATCAAGGCTCAGGCCTTAGTGGATTTTATCGCGGAGATGACCAAAGAAGATGCGCAAGATATGAATGCATGCAAAAATCTTATAGTAGATAAAGGCAAGTCAAAGTGGGTAGTTGTCGCGTGGAAGCTGTTTGTAGATGGAGCGTCCAACAAAGAAGTGTGCAGTGCAGGATTGCTGCTAGTTGACTCGGAAGGTGGGGAGCACGGATACTCACTCCATTTTGACTTCCCGCTAACAAACAATGGGGCAGAGTATGAGGCTTTAATATGTGGCATTGACCTTATAGTCAGAATGCAAGTCAAGAGTGTTCAAGGATTCAGCGACTCCAAAATAGTAGTCCAGCAAGTACTGGGAGACAACGAAGTGAGAGAAGAATAGCTGGTATCATACTTAAGAAGAGTTCGATAGCTTATTACCCAGCTTGAGTACTTCAACATCCAGTACGTGCCCATATCCGAAAACACAAAAGTATATGTGTTAAGCAAGCTGGGAATGACAGGGTTCAATTAATTGAGTGAACAAGGGGATGTCAGAGTGGAAGTCATTCCAGTTAGAAGCACGACGATCACAACCGTGTCATCAATTTAGACAAATTAAATAAGCTGGACGATGCCTCTAATAGAGTACCTCTCAAAATAAAAGTTACCAGCGGACACCATACAGGCTAGAAAGTTGGAGTTGCGATCTCACAACTACGTCTACAAAGGAGGAATCTTATACAAGAAGGGCTTTCTATCCCCGTGGATAAAATACATAGGACCAACACATGCAAGGGAAATTCTAAGAGAAGTATACGAAAGGATGTGTAGAATGCATCAAGGAGCAAGAACAACTGCAAAAAAGATCACCCGTGCAGGATACTACTGGTTGACCATGTTCAATGAGGCCTACACCTTTGTGCTCAAATGTAAAAGCTTCCAGATCAACGATTCGCTGTCACATAAGCCACAAGCTGCATTGAGAGGTATATATAGAGTGTGGTCGTTCGAAAAATGGGGGACTGACCAAGTTGGATCCTTTCCAAAAGGCAAGAGCAACACCAAATTTCTAATCGTAGCAATCGACTACTTCACAAAGTGGGTAGAGACGAAGCCATTATGATGAGTCACAGTGGAGGTAACAAGAAAATTTGTCTGGCAGAATATATTGTGTCGCTTTGGGATGCCACATACCATTTTCACGGACAATGGCACACAGTTCACGAGTGGCACATTTACTTATTGGTGTTCAAAACTGGGGATTCTCCAGAAGTTTACATCTGTAGCACACCCTCAAGCTAATGGGAACAGAAATATCGTTCAAGGAATTCAAAAGCAATTGGAGGGGAAGCAAAATGGTTGGGTGGATGAAATACCCAACACCCTATGGTCATATGGAACGACCGTTTGCGAACCGACAAGGAAAACACCGTATAGTTTGGTCTATGGTCACGAAGCAATGATACCAGTGGAAATAGACAATTCAAGCCTCTGCATATGCGATTACGAAGGGGTTGACAATCCAGACAGGATGAGGTTGAACTTAGATGAGCTGGAAGAAAAAAGAGAATTAGCAGTGACCATAAAAGCTAAATATAAGGAAAGACTGGCAAGATCTTACAATCAGAAGGTTAAAGAAACAAGGTTTAAGATTGGTGATCTTGTGTTAAGGAAGAATGAGGCAAGCCTAGTAGAAGAACACAGAAAGTTATGCCTAAAGTGGGCAGGACCTTACAAGATCACAAAGGCCCACACATCCAACTGTTACGAGCTAGAAAGGTTGGATGGCAATAGTGTCCCTAACAGTGGCACGTGATTAATTTGAGAAGATTCTATGTCTAGGTTTAGGCAAGCAGACAGACAACATCTACTTGTACAGAAACCAGGAAATTATCATTGGTTCCATCCGTTCTTCTATTTCAAGGGCAATATTATTGTAGTCGTATATTATAAAAACCGTCTTTCTGGGCAACAATTACATTGCTAGTTTGCTACTTGCAAATTTTAGATGATAACACATCTTTAGCATATCGCAATCAATGTGACAAGGTCTTTCAATGGTTAATGGCCGAACACAATCATGTGTGTCATAACAAATACCCAACTACAAGCTATAGATCTTGCAACTTCACAAATACTACATCCGCAAGTTATAGATCTTGCGCAACTACTAATACTTGCAAGCTTTGGATCTTGCAATTATGCGAACCTCACAAACTGCAAGCTATGGATCTTGCAACTTCACAAATCCTACATCTACAAACTATAGATCTTGCACAACTACTGATACTTGCAAGCTTTAGATATTGCAGTTTCGCGAACCTTACGATCGTAAGCTATAGATCCTGCGTAAGGGAAGATTTTCCCATAAAAGTTACACAAGCAAGGAATAGATCTTACATGATGAAGCTCTCAAATATACAAGAAACAATCCTTGCAGCTTCGATATACTAAACATGCAAGCTATAGATCTTACGGAAAGATTGAAAACCACAACAAATCAAACATAATTAGTGAAATGCAGGCTCAATCATGAAACTCAAACACTCGAAAAATGACTACCAGCGTAAGCATTAGCAGAAGATAACTTAGTAAGGGACAACAACCTCGCAAGTTTACAAGATCACAATTAAATTATTCGGAGTAGTGCAATAAAGACGAAGTGATTTAAAATAGAGGATCTATCTACGCCTAGACGCTCTTGATGACCCATAAGATGATTAACCATCATAATGTCGATTGAGTTCAGCTTCAAGATAGGACTGATCAGCCCTGTGTTGCTTTTCTTCAGCATCACGCTCATTGCTAACAATGTGGTCATACTTCCATTTCATGTGTAAAAGAGAAGGATGGCGTATTAGACCTCTTCGCTCTATATGACCAAGATATTTAGCATAATAAGCCTTGAAGTCAGTTATATAGCCAAACCCCTTGCGATTTAGCTGCATACTCATAATGTTAACAGTTTCTTCATATATTTCATCTCAGCCCTCAAGTTTTGTACCTCCCATTCTAAGTGCCAAAGATGCAATCGAACGACCTCAGACAAGTTAACCCCCTGCCCATCAATTTCCATAGTAATATCTCCACAAACAACATTCCTTTGAGACTACGAAGGGAGAGCCTGAAGTTTATTGTTATACGTAACACAAGCCTGCTCAAGTTGGTGTACAAACTTATCAAGTCGGTCGCACTTAGAGTGGAGCTCCTCATTAACTCTTCGCAGCTGTGTGTTGATAGCAAACTATTCGTCAAACTTACTCTGCCAACCAAAAACGGAGGATGAAAGGTGATCACATTCATCCTACTTTTTCTGGAACCGATCAAGCAAATCGTCAATGCAAGAACATTGTCTATCAATGACTGGAGTCTTTTGATGGGCTTCGCGAGTCTTACTTGCAGCATAATTTCTAGCATCCTCCTGTTGACAAAGCATCTTCACCATGTTCAACTGTTGACGGTGAATAAGACCGTTCTGCTCATCGCAAATCCGTCGTAAATCACGCACAACATCTTGTGTTTCCTTCACATTCTTGTCCCACTTTGCTTCAAGGTCATTCATACCCAGGAGCATGTACTACAAATGAATGCCCAGAGATAATGCCCATTCTTGGACACGAGCAAGAGGTTAACAGAATGCATGTACACGCCAGTAGATTCAAGATCAACCAAACAACGATAATATCCTTGCCAAGCGATTCAACATTGTAACCATCAAGGACAAACTTACTACAAGGACATGATGAGGAAGAAGATGACGAGGGATTGGAAATAGGAAGTTGCCATCTGATGGATAAAGGGAACGACTCTATACGAAAGAATCGATAAGAAGAAACAAGCCCATCATATTCCTTAATTAAAGACTGGGTAGTTCAAACCAATCTAGTGGAGCGTTCAAAATCATATGGAAAAAATCCATAGCAGTCAAAAAATTGATCAGTGATTCCTAGAAAAATCAAGTCGTTTAAAAAATTTATGATCAACCAAAATATCGAAGCCATGAATATAAGTAAATACGATAAGAGGTATTAAAAATTGAGGGCCTAACCAAAATCAATATCCATAGCCGTACAAATAGCACAAACATGCAATAGAAATTTTTTCTTCTTAAGTTACAATTGAAAGTCTGAAAATCGGAATATTAAAAAATCAACTAACATCAGCAGAGGAAGCAGATGGAGACTAGATAATGATAGCATCATCTTCCTTGTTTTCTTGTTGAGAAGAAACTTCAGTGTTCACATTAGCCCCGTTCGGCACATGAACATTAGAGTTCGGAGGCAGCAGAACAATACGAGAACCAAATGAGAGTTCTTCAAAGTAATCAACCTCACACAGCTTTAGCTCATCCACGGAAGGAAGACTGGGAAGACTAGCAAGATAGGACAATAGAGAATATGATAACCACCATCAGCGATGGTGCTTATGAAACCTTTGTTGAGTTGGGCTTTCTGTTCCTCTAATACGGTCTCAACCTTAGGACGTTTTGGAAGACTCTGAACTTTAGCAGCTGGGTTAAGCTATCGCAGCTTCAACATAGCCTCGCAATATCCAACATTGTGAGCGATAGAAGAAACCCCCTCAAACATTCTATAAAAGGACTTGGTCTTCACTAGCCGATCAACAAGAACCTAAGGATACCCTGGTGAAGCAAAACTGGTGGTCAGCACTTGTTCCAACTCTTTTCGCAACTTGGAAGCATCCCTCTCAGTAGCTACTGCACTCTCTTCAGCAGCTTTAAGGGACACATTCATGGCCACGCATTTATCCTCAGCGGACCGGCATTTCTCAACAAGCAAACTATCATCCTTGGAATACTGGGTGACACGTTTGCTGACAAACTGAAGACTCTCCCCAACCTGAGTATAAGTTTCGATAAATGAAAGTTAAGGAATAGTAATGGAACAACATCAAGTAAAGTCATATATACATTTCAGTTCGCATCACGATCAGACATACCATAGCCAGGGTTTCATGGAGCGGGAGTTTAGACAAAGTAGCGAGAATAGTAACCTCCACCATCAGTTCTTGGCTCAACAAAGAAATCTTCATGTGAGAATGCCCAACATGCCCCTTTTTCTTCGGAGGCTCCATGGTTCTCGACAACCCACTAGTACGATCTTTCCTCCTCCTTTGAGAATTTTAAGTTGTTTGAAGACCAGCACCCTTCCCATCACCATCAACAACGACCTCGGTAACTAAAGGATGAAGTTTCATTACAATATCATTCTCTTAAGACATGCCGATAGTGAACAACTTATTCGTCTGGGCGATAGTGGCCTCTAGTTTGACGTCATCACTACCAAAAAATGATCTCTCCATGGTTTCTTTGGATTGATTCATGTCTGTAATCCAGCACATAAAGGCAAGTCAAACAAAAGAGCACAAGTATTACGACAGTGCAAAAATGATGATAAGGAAGTAAGACATGCAAGGAAAAGTAACAAGAAAATAATAAACACCTTTGCCCTCGCAATCAGCACGACGAAGAGAGATTGTATGTTGGACAAGTGTTAACACAACCTCAAATTTAGCATTAAGGAAGCTTAGTTTTAGGAACGTTATAGTTCCAACTCGCAGAATCTGTTCGCTCTCAGTACAAAGTCTTAAAAGAAATATTTTTTATGCCACACTCCGCATTTTCTAAGAAACTCACTAACAAACTCAACTTTAGGAATAATAGGATAAAGAGTGAATTCATCAGTGGACTTTTTCACCTTGCGAAGCTGGTAAAGGTAACAAAATAGGTCAACCAAAAAAGGGACCACAGCAGCTTCGCAGCCGTGGTAAAATACAACGAAAATAGAGATGGCCTTAGGATGAAGCTGTGGTAGGCTACCTGATAATGATTCAATAAATCCACGATATGTGAAGTAAGAGGGAAGACAACTCCAAACTTCAGATAATCTAAGTAAAAATAAATGAATCCAGGGGGAGGGTTGCGAACACTATTAGAACGTTTGGGGGCTTTAAGCTTGTAAGGGGACAAGAAAGGAAAACTATTTTAAAATTGTCTAGATGGTAGTCAGATATTACGCTACTGACGATAGAGAAATTGGTGGGACTGTCAGAATCCACCCCAGAATCAACAGGCACATCTAACACATCCTTCAATGAGGATTCACCAACAATGGGGGTAGATGTGGAAGCATACATTATTCCTAAAATGCAAATGAGAAGCCTATCAATTAGAGTTGGCATAACGCAACTGAGTACACTCAGATAAGTATATTGCACACAGTCAGCACACAATCCAAGAAAGAACAGAGAATGCAAGAGAAACAATAAATGAACAGTAGTAGAAGAAAGTCTGGATTGAAATTAGGAGAAAAATATTGCTGCAAGGGAAAACAACAATACAAAGTTTATGAGACCTGAACATGATTTGCAGAAAAGAAACAAGGTGGAGATTGAAGAAAACTTACAGATATTAATGGAGATGAGTTGGACAAAGAGGAAGATGAAGGAAAGAAGAAGACTCCGAAACAGATATGTGATTTAATAAATGACTTGAAAATGCGAGAGAAGTCAAATCAAAGAAGGAATAATGATTATAGCCTGACAAAAAGTTACTCGCCTTTTTGAGAAACCGAGACGCCGGCGTATAAGGGGCTAAAAAAGTTGTCCACAAAATAGTGACACGTATTCGATGCATTACAATATTTGTTATAGGAAGATATAACAGCATTGGAGGATAAATCGAACCGACAAAGTGAATATAAAGGAGGGCAATCCGGTTAATATCCATCAAAGATTTCAAAACGATGGCGGCAGAGAAGAAGTAGGCGAGGTATCCAAATTCAAAATTCAAAAGGCAAAAAATTACATTGTTAGCCAAGAAACAAGTAACACTTCACGGAGACAACCATAGCTACATCCATACCGAACATGTTGTTCCAATCTCATGAATCCAAAGTACAACAGTTCGAATACATGAAGCAAACAAAGTCATTGCTTCATGTCTACTAGTCTTCATGGCTTTGGGGGCTTATGGTGTATACCTAGCCCATAATTGGCTTCATTGGGTTGTAAGCCCAGCCCAAAAGACAAACGCAGAAGAGGCCAACAAAGTAATAAAAGCGGAGCCTGGTCTGAGCTATGCAATCATGAACCGATAAATGCGGAGACACGATCAAGTCACGATCGGGAATTTTGGCCACAAACCGGAGTTATAGAGATTGTGGTGCAACCCACGTTCTCAGATGAGAGAAATACAGAGCCACGATGGCGACCTCTTATAAGTACAACAAAAGCAACACTGAAGATGGTAAGCTTTACTATACCAAGAAATTCCAATTCTCTAAGGAGAAGACTGACTTGATAGTCGGAGTCTTTTCCCCAGAATCATTTCCGGGAGCTGTTTTGCAGGAAGAAGAATATACGCGGTGAACGACAGTGTTCTACTTTACGGAGCAACCACATCACATTCAAATACGTATTATTACTTGTTTTAACTTTTAAAATACAATATTTAAATTTTATAAAAGAATGGGTCTCCCGACAGGTGGTTTGTCCATAAGCTTATGGATAGAACACTTATTTTTTTTACTTTATACACAACATTTGTTAAACTACATACAAAATTTAGAATTTTTGAAAATATTTTTTATGTCACATATATTTATATTTTCACCTTCAAATGCATATTATTAATTGTTTTAACTTATAAAATAAAAAAAATTAAATTTAAGAAAAAATTACAACATTTAAGGTAAAAGCCCCTGTGACTGTCTATAAGTTTATGGAAATGTTGTCTTTCCTGAGACATTCTCTTCATATAAATTACAACATTTGTAGGAGATATTATATGAATATCTTCTGGAATATTATTGTGCCCTAGATAGAATCATTTTCCTTTTATAACTCTGTAAATGTTGTCTATGTATTGTACCCTTTCACCATCAATGAAAACACATGTTCATATTTTACATGGTATTAGAGCCTAAATCCTGAGAAACCTAATTTTTTTCCCCTTACTCATAAAAACACCGCCGTCGCTGCCCTCCCTTCTCCGTCTGCCATCGTTGTGCCTGCCACTACCACTGCCATCGAGAAGCCAGCGTCATCGCTCTGTTCAAGTGCTGCTGTGTCCTGTCCGTACCACCTTCACGCATCACCGCAATCTTCACCCACACACCCCAAAATGGATCCCGTTATTAGTTTTTGATTGAAAACCTTGATGAAGTTCCCGTTCTGGTCGTTGCTCCGCCGCTCCCCATCCACGACATCGTCGATCCACCGCCGCCGCTCATGGAGGAGCCGCCGCCGCTTTACCACACCGACTTGCTCCAATGTACGCTCCGCCAGCTCCTGCTCGCCAGCGATGCCTTGACCCTTTCCAATTCTCAATGTCCTGCCGGTGATTCTTTCGTTCTGTCTGCATCTCATTTGTTCTATGTATATCCTTCAAATCATACATGTTTTCTTATTTCCTCTACGATCTTGAAGGGTCATAATAATTATAATGATTGGAGTACTGCTATTCGTCATGGATTTAATTCTAGACATAAGCTTGGTTTCTTAGATGAATCCATCACCAAGCATTTTCCCAGTGAACCTTTTGCTAATATTTGGAGTAGTTTGAATTCTATGCTTATTGGTTGGATCGTTCAGACCCCCGATCCTCCATTCGTTCTATTATCACTTATTATGAATCAGTTAAGGAGCTGTGGGATGATCTCCAACAACGTTTCTCAGTTGGGAATGACCCACGTATGTGTCAGATTCTCGCAGACATTTACAATTGTCGTCAGAATGGTCAAGCTGTCAATGCCTACTTTGGTCGCTCCAAGAAGCTGTGGAATGGCCTACTTGCTTACATGCATCCACGTACTTGTATTTCATATCCCAATATAGCTATCGTTCAGGTTGAACATGAGAAGGAGATGGTTCATCAATTTCTCATCGGTCTGGATGATGGTTATGCTACTCTTCGCTTATATATCCTTGCACATGATCCATTGCCTTCGTTCGACAAGGTTTACTCCCTTGTTTCTCAGGACGAGCGTAAGAAGACTGTCATCTCAGCCCATGATTCTATCACCTCGGTAGACACTATGGCCTTTGTTGTCTGTCGTCGGGCACAAACCTTCACTCCAAAGTCCACTGTCGCTGCTCAGGGATCCATCCCGGCCGCCGCCGTTGATCTTCGAAGTCTTACCTGAACTCATTTTGGTCGAAAGGGTCATGATATTACCACTTGCTTCCGCATTATTGGTTATCCGGATTGGTTCACTAAGAATCGTCCACCTGCATCAGGCCTGAAGGCTGTCGCAAACCTCAAGACACGGGCCCCCCATGGTGCACCATTTGCAGGAGCTACTCAGCCCGTGGCCACCCCACTCCACCAATAGGTGCAACCGCCACTATCGTCTCAGACTCCGATTGATCCACCTTTGGCCCGAATCTATCCAAGGAGCAATAGAGTGTGATTTTAAACATGTTCTCTAAGTTAAATACTTTTGACAATATGTTAGGTAAGACTGCTTCACCTTGGATTCTTAATACCAGTGCATCGTATCATATGACTGGCGATAGGGATCTTCTTTATGATACTGAGCATGCTACAAACGTTGATGTTGTCCTCTCTGATGGTTCTATTTCGACTACTGTTGAACAAGGTAAAAAAATTGGAGATGTTATCGTGACTCATGTTCTTTTTATTCCGGCATTACGATGCAATTTACTATCGTTTGCTAAGTTAACTGCTGCTTTAAAATGTCTAGTTTTGCTTACCAAAAATTTAGGTGTACTACATTATATCAGCACGAGAAAAATGGTTGGTGCGGGTGAACAACGAGGAGGAGTTCATTGGTTGCGTAGATTGGGAGCTTCCAATTCTACACAGCCGTCCTTGTCCATTGCTTCTTCAGTGTCTTTGTCTTCTTTATGGCATCAGCGTTTTGGGCATCCTTCATCATCGGTGTTATCATCTATCCCATCCATTTCTTTACATAATAATGATTTTAATAAATATGTTCCCTGCTTGGTATGTCATCGAGCAAAACAATTTTTAATAGTTTCCCTGTTAGTTCTGCTAAGGCTAGTAATTTGTTTGAGCTTATTCATTGTGATGTTTTTGGGAGCCTTATGGTTGACCCTCTTTTAGTGGAGCATTTTTATTTTTAACCATAGTTAATGATTATTCCCAAGTTGTTTGAGTTTATTTATTAGTTTCTAAGTCTCAAGTATCATTGAAGATGAAGGAGTTATTTGCGTTTGTTCAGACACATTTCCGCCGTTCCATTCAGCGGGTTTGGGCAGACAATGGAATCAAATTCCTGCCTTTGAGATCATTTTTTAGGAGAAAGGTATTCGTTTTGAGTCCTCCATAGTCTACACACCTCAGCAAAATGGACATGTGGAACGGAAGCACAAATATTCTTAATGTTGCTCATGCTCTTCGTTTCCAAGCTCATTTGCCTATCGACTTTTGCGGTGAATGCATTCTCACAACGGCTTACCTCACTAATTGCATGCCAACACTGGTGTTAGATGGCCAAATGCCTCATCATTTCCTATACGGTCATGCACCAGATTACAGTCATCTCCGTGTGTTCTGTTCATTGTGCTTTGCATCTCAGCTTCCACGACCGCGTGATAAGTTTGCATCTAGAAGTCGGAAGTGCATTTTTCTTGGCTACCCCGTTGATAAGAAAGTTTAGCATGTTTACGACTTGGAGTCCCGAACTGTGTTTGAAAGCCGGGATGTAATATTTTATGAAGACTATTTCCCTTTTGCACCCATTTCTACAAATATGCCACCTCCATTGCCATCTCTGTCACCTACCATTTTTTACAACTCCATTTCTGAGCCGCCTGACCTGGTGAGCTGCCCAGTCTTGATCAACCGCGACCAGCTCATTCCAAGCTCCAACCGCTAGATGCTTGACCCGTGAATATCTGTGATCGCTCCACCATCGCCCGACCTGCGGCCACCCGTGATCGTTCCGCTAGCGCCCAACCCGCGGCTGTCTGTAATCGCTCTACCTGATCTGCATCCATCCGTGATTGGTCCGCGACCAGTTCATCCTGAGCTCCAGCCGAGACCGTCAGTGACCGCTCTGCGGCTAGCTCATCCTGAGCTCCAGCCGCGGCCGCTCCGCAAGCATTGCCCAACTCGCGGCTGCCTCCTGCCGAGCTCATCCAGCCAGCGCCTGCTACCACCACCGGCTACATCCGCTGCTCGTCCTCCCATCACTTATCTTCTTCAGCCTCCGGTTAAATTAAAAGATTACATCTGCACTTATACTCGCTCAATAACCCCTCATTTCTGCTGATCCCGCGTTATCTGATTCACTGTCCTCAGGTACGCATTACCCTATTGTTGATTATGTTTCTTGTAGTAATTTTTTGGTTTTGCATTTTAGACTTTTAGCTGCAGTTACAGATGCTGCTAATCCGGTTACTTTTTCTGATGCTTATTGCCTTGATCATTGGCGTGCAGCTATGTCCGATGAGAATGATGCACTCGAGCGGAATAATACATGGGTTCTTGCTACTCTTCCTCCTGGCAAGAAGGCGATTGGTTGTAAGTGGATTTATCGGACTAAGTTTAAGTATGATGGTTCTATTGAGTGATACAAGGCTCGTTTGGTTGTACTTGGTTATGGTCAGATTGAGGGGACTGATTTTTCTGAAACATTTGCTCTTGTTGCCAAGATGAGTTCACTTTTTCTTTTCTTGGCCGTTGCTACTATTCGTGGCTGAGATCTTCATCAGATGGATGTTCACAATGCATTTTTGCATGGTGGTCTTGAGGAGGAGGTGTACATGTGTCTGCCTTCTAGTTATACACTTCCGGTGCCTGGGTTGGTTTGCAAGCTTTGCAAGTCTCTTTACGGTCTGCGACAAGCTCCCCAAAATTGGTTTGCTAAACTCGCTGCTTCTCTTCGCCTCTTTGGGTTTGTTCAGAGTAAGGCCAATTACTCTTTGTTTTCTTACTTGAAGGATGGTGTTTCTCTTCTTATATTGGTTTATGTTGATGATCTTATTGTTGTTGGTTCCTCTTCTGAGATGATGACCAAGTTCAAGAAGTATTTGTGCGCTTGTTTTCATATGAAGGATCTTGGTGCCCTGAAGTATTTCTTAGGCATAAAGATAGTCCATCGTCCTGATGGGATGTTTCTGTCTCAAATGAATATACCTTAGATATTTTGTATGATATTGGGTTATTGGCAGCTAAACCCACATATTTTCCCATGGAACAATAACACAATTTGGCGCAACATGATGGTCCTTTGTTTGATGATTCTGCGCAGTATCACAGACTAGTTGGGAAGCTCATTTACTCACCATCACTCATCCCGAGCTTAGTTATTTAGTTCATACCTTGGCCCATTTCCTGGAGAAACTGTGTTTGGTGCATTGGTATTCAGGGTATTCAGCTCTGCAAGTTCTGCATTTTTTTAAAGAGTCATCATGGTCAAGATTTGTTTCTATCGGCTAAGAGTTCTCTTCAGCTTACAACATTTTGTGATTTGGATTAGGCAGCTTGCCAATTACTAGGAGATCTTTGACTGGATATTTTGTGATGATTGGTGAATCTTCGGTTTCTAGGAAGACGAAGAAACAACCCACTGTTTCTCATTCTTTGGTTAAAGAAGAATACTGGGCTATGGCAGTCGCATGTTACGAATTGCTATGGCTCAAGTCCTTTCTTCGTTCCTTGGGAGTGGCGCATCCTACTCCGATGCGTTTGCATTATGATAGTCAGGCAGCTCTTCATATTGCAGTCAATCTAGTGGTTCATAGAGGAAGGGGCACATTGAGATTGACTGTCATTTTTTTCGTGATTTGATTCAGTCTGGTGATTTGTTACTTATCATATTCGTACTGCTGGTCATCCAGCAGATTTATTTACGAAGGCACTTGGATGGCAGATATTTCAGACTTTGCTTGGCAAGTTGGCCATTCAAGATCCGCATGCTCCAACTTGAGAATGAGTGTAGGAGATATTTTGTGAATATTTTCTGCAATATTATTGTACCTTAGATATAATCATTTTCCTTTTATGACTCTGTAAATGCTGTCTATATATTGTACACATGCACCATCAACGAAAATACACGTTCATATTTTACAACATTTAATATAAAAATTAGTGTGAATTATCTATAAATTTATGAAAATACCGACTTTATTGAGACTCTCTTTAATCATTATTTTATTACGGTGTCAAAAACAGCCTAGCATAAAAAACCAGGTTTACAAGTTCAACCCTAAAAAGAAAAACAACGTGCGGAAAAAGAGCAAATGGTGGGTCCCCCAGTACCCATTGATTAAATCATTTATTTATTTTTCCTTGTTTTCGATTAATTTAATGTATTGTCTACTCGTGGCAAACATTGATTTCAACTCGGAGTATAAATCCATTTCCCCAGCAGAGTCCAGACCCGTAAATCCATTCTCCTGCCTTGTTTATGCCTGGTCGGTTTTAATTCCTATCTACAAACTGCAGGTGAACATATGAATTTTGTTGTTATCCTTTTTGCTCAGCTTCTTTTTGGATTGAAAGTCACAATTGTTAAGTAGATTCCTTTGTTTCTGTTGTGTCTGAATTGGGTTCCTTTTGTTTTGCTTCAAGATTGTTTCTTTGGTTTCCAAAGATTGATTCTTGATTTGGGTACTGAGTATGTAGATGGCTTCTTTCAGTTGATATGTTTCTCATTTCTTTGTATTTTTATGTATGGGTTTCTAGTTGTTTTTTCTGTTTGCTTGTTTAGGCATCAGATCTAGTTCTTGTTGTCTTAAATTCTTGATTGCATAGATTTATTCATTATTGAATTTCTGAAAGGGGGGAGATTAATTAATATGCTTGGTTGAGCTGTAAATGAGTTGAAATGAATGTTTAGGACTTACCTTTCGAGTTAAGCCTCGTATAGAATGGAACTAGTTCTTTTAATGGAGCTTCCCCTGTCTCAGGTTGAAGGGTCTTGTTGACCTTTGATATGCTTGTAGTACTCATTTGTAACCGACTTTACTATGTAAGCTGGATGAGTGCAATTGGAAACTTCCTTGGTTATACTTGTAATGTAATAATCTTTTTCTTGTGTAGGTTTCACTGGATTACAATCAAGAACTACTGCATGTGCAGTATATCCCACTTGGAGGTAGGATCTAGGGAGGTTTTGGTGTACTTAGAGATTGTTATTGTGTAGATCCCTCACTTGTGGATAATATTTGAAGTTTTTTGGGAAAATTTTGAGGTGCAATATGATGGAATTTATTGTTTTTTATCACACTTTGTAAGCTTGGGTGCGAGTGGGACTATGTTAGGCTTGGGTACCAACCCTAAGTCGGCAGTTTTTAGTTACAATTATTTTTATGCAGTTTCGTGTCTGCTTAATATTTATCGGTCTCTCATTCTCTGATGTATGATGGGGGTTTTATGCAGATGCTCTTGGTTAGTGGTTGTTTACTTCCTGGATTGTGTGTCTCCTTAACGAAAAGGAACTACGGCTGTTAGGCATTGGAGGGTGATGCTCTGTCTGTTGTGAGACTCTAGTAAATACGCAAATGGATGACGATAATGGTCTTGAACTAAGTTTGGCCCTTGCTCCGCCCACTACTGGTGAAGCTAGCACAGGAAAGGGTAAAGTTGGAAGCTCATCAGAAACTAGGCCAGGCATCAGTGATAGGGATACCAAATTGATCAATGAGTTCAAACAGTTTCTTGATGGAGGCAACATAATTCATTCTGGGGTGGTGTCTCAGACTCAGAGGGTTGATGCTTCAAAAGCTGAGAATTTCTTTACCACTCTTCCTAACAATCCTGATGCAGACGCTTCTAGAAACCTTAAAACTGGAGAGTTTTGGGCTGTGAAGGATAGATCTATGAGCGGAGAGGAAAATCAAACAGATCTTCGTGAAAAACGCAAGAGTGTGTTTGGTGAGACAAGTCAAGTAAAAAGACATGAAAAGGAGGGTGATCACAGTGATTCACTTGACAAGCCAAAGGTGTCCTACATTTCCATAAACACAGATGATGGTTCTGCTGCTGAAAATGAAGATGTGGCTGACTCAGAAACCGAGGCTTCAACCTCTAAGCGGCAGCTTTCGCAGCAGGATGATGTGACCACTCGATTTGGCGGATCCCTGCAATCCGAGGTTCGTAAAGACTCGCATGGAGTTCCCGAGTCAACTGCTAAAGAAATAGCAGGACAGAAGAGGTTTAGCATCTCCTCAGACAAGGAATTTAAGATTAGTAACATTCCCCATGGTTTCCAGTTTCCTACCCAATCTGTAAATGCTGTGAACATGTCTCAGCCATTGTCTGCTAAGGACTCTAACTCTAGTAGCGTACCGATGAGATCAAGTTACTCATTACCTAGTATGATGCAAGCTATGGCTGCTACAAGTGGTGAGAGAACGGGAAGTCAACCAGTTATGCATGCAAACGTGCCATTAATGGTTAGCTACTCTTCTTCCCACCTTCCTTCGTTGGATAAAGATAATTCTCGGCTAAATGTTTCTCATCAGCAGATGCATCCATCCTTTGTGAGCAGAGCTTCTTTGAATTTGGATAAGCGCAGTGATACCCTGAAGATTCCTCAAGGTTTTACTCTATATCCACTGTTGCTTTCATAAGCTTTAATTCATTCTTATTAAGTAGAACTACTTTGTTTACGTTCTGAAAGTTTTGGTTAAGAATGCTTTAATTGTTCTGTCCTGGGCACAGAGCATTGATGATACCGCCTTGTAGATGCAAGAAGTCCTAAAATCACTGGATTTTTAATTGGGAAAATAGTTCTTTCAAGATTTTCCGTATGGATTGTCTTGGTGGAAGAGTGATATTTTCATCAAAAGAATTTGATCTATATCGATTGTATTACTGTGATGTCGCCTTATCTGGATGAAAACATTGTTGAGCTTTTGGACAGGTTTTAGATTGAGAAATATTATGTAACCCTTAGGTGTTTGGTAATGGTTGGAACATAATTCCAACTAATCACCATTGTTATTTGCTGATGTCTTAATTTATATTTTAATTTATTCTTTTTTATGCGTGATTGAAGATAGTAGTGAATGATAGCATTGAGCCATTGATTGTCTTTTACATCGTAAGCTTTGCTGATGTTCCTGTTTGGAAGGAGTGGCAATGATGAGTCGATGACATTGTAGTATGACCTCCATGTAACTGGAATTGCTTGCTAAATGCTTTAACTTTTGGAATTAGCAATATGACATACACATAACGTTTCGTAATGTAGCATAGCTATTCAGTATTGGCATATGTGGGACCGACTCTTTGAAGAAAGTTGAGAATCTGTTGCATATGAAGTATGCTTACTTTTCCCTACCATATAATTGCGGTTTTCATGTAGCTATTCCCCCAAACCCGTCTGATGGAAAGCAACATGAGGGGAACGGGCAGCTACTTTCAGCAGGAAGCCCTTCTCTGGCAGAAGATGCTGCAAAAGAAAGCAACGCGCCCTTCAGGTCAAAAGATGGACCTGAGCTGCCTAAAGCAGAGGGATTCACTTCAGAATATCCCACCATAAAGCCAGGTATTGCAGCAGACTTGAAATTCGGAGGCTGTGGCGCTTATCCTAATCTACCATGGGTTTCCACAACTTCTCCCGGACCAAAAGGCCGAACCATATCAGGAGTAACCTACAGATACAGTCCAACTCAGATCAAGATCGTCTGCGCTTGCCATGGTTTGCATATGTCTCCTGAGGAATTTGTTCGCCATGCAAGCGAAGAGCCCAGCTCGGAAGCCGGAACGGGCGTATTACCGACTACCAATCCAGCAACCTCGGCGCAGAGCTGATCTCGGCCATGTCGGGTGATTTTTATTGTTTAAGAGAATGGTGTTAGATCCTCAACCATCTTGTCCAAAAGTCTGATTAGTAGGGGTCTGTAATATTCAAACTGGTGTTCCTGCTTGAACTATTGCTCTAGGCAGATAATTGCATGTATTAATTATTAAACACATTCTAGAACCAAATGGGGTTGTGTAAATTGCTCCTAATTCAACTGCTGCTCAATTTGAAAAATAAAAACTCATTTTCCACCACACATTTTCTCCCTTAATTTATTTTGGGATCAAGTTCCCCTTTAATTTTAATTTTTCTGCGAAAATAAGAATCATGCACTTATATTACTATCATGTCCCCGATTACATCATGGACTGTATTGTGGGCATTCATTACAACAATCTTAGAGACTTTGATTACATGTGTTTGTGAAAATCATTGCTAATATTATAATGCTCCTGACCATACCCTTTAGATCTAGTGGGACGTTCGGAAAGTTGTGGATATGATTCAGCGCCATTTTACGATCGGTGCTTAGGCAAATGTGTGTGTTACTGCTCTGTGTCTTGCGTGTGTCATAGCTTCATGTATAGCGGTGAGCTCTATTTGAATTGTTAATGCCGCGTGGCCGATCCGTGCATATTGATATACTTAAAACCCGAAGGGTTGGTCCTGATATTCTTGTTCCATGCCTTGTGGTACCCACTTTTGACGTGTACTTGCCTAGCCAGCCCTTATCCCAGAATTTGTAATCCGTTTGTCCCAGGCGAGCTAGGTGGGTGTGTATTCCTACAATGTCTTTCACTATCTCCGGCTGAAAGAACAACCTTAGTAGTGGCATGCGCTATTGTTTGGCATAGTCTATGAGATCACTGATTTTAAAACCCAATAAGGGTAGAAGCTGTCGATCATACCTTATAGGATTTTTATGGTTTGGGATCCACTAATCCTGGATGTCTATGTCTCGGCCATCTACCACTTGCCATTTGAGTTTGGTCTTGATTAGGTCTCGACCCCATAGAATGCCCCTCCATCCCCACGAGGAGCCCTGTTTTGGTTTTACCTCAAAGAATCCCTCATTTTTGCAGTACTTGTTGAGGAATAGTTTGGAGAAAAAAAGAACTCCTTGTCAGTTTTGATCTTCCATGCTAATTTTCCTGGCAAGGCTTGGTTCATCTACTCAGTGGATTGCATCCCTAGGTGGCCCTGTTGCCACTTTGAATGGCACATGGACTGCCACGACTTCTAGTGTATTCCTCTCTCCCCTGCATCCCCGACCCATATTGATGTGGCATAAGGGTTGGTATATATGGACAAGTGGGACCGGCGTGATGACATTTTTTTTGCTCCAGTTAATTAGAATATTTGCTTCCTTTAATTTGGTCATCTAGTTTGCTTTCTTCAATTAAGGCTTTTTCCATTTCCTTGGGATATTTAATTTCGTTTTTCCATTTCTCTTAGAAGATTTAGTATCATTTTCCCTTTTCCCTTAGGAGATTTAGTTTCCCTTTCCCTTTCTCATTAGGAGATTTAACATCCTACAAATATAGGAGGCATTCTTATGTAAATTTCATGCTAGTTTTGATTATGATTAATAAAAGTCGACATTTATGTTGCAAACCCTAGTGTTTCATCTTTCCTATATTACGTGCTACATCAGTTGGTATCAGAGCCATTTCTATCCTCGCCATGTCGCATCATCGAACCCATGGTGGCATCCCCGATCGTGATATTGATCTAGAATACGTTTATAGATGTGAAGAAACCGCATGATTACGTCTGCAAGTGGAGGCCCTAATATGCTCTGTCGAAGCGCTTCTTCTACAATGGCTTGAAGTACGATCGGCCCCTCTTGATGAACCCGACACCGAAAACGACCATGAAAACCTTTTCGCCCAGAATTTTGGTAGACACGTCTACGCGATACACTTGCGCGACGCAGCTCTAGAAAATTGGCTTGGGGAGTCAGTGTTCTAGGTGGTTATCCCAGAGTACGACGAGACGGCGTACGGAGAGCAGAGCATGGCAAGGCTGTGTACGATGAGCCGGAGTACGGAAAGACAGAGTACGACGTGCCCTTGTATGGCAACGTCGTGTACGATGAAGCGAAATCCAACAAGGTAGTATACGACGACCCCATATACAACGAGGAAAAGATTGAGGAAGTCGAGCAAGACTTCTTAGGTGAACCGATTTATGATATTTATGATGATGGTGTGGAAGCCGAGGGGGGGATTGAGGAAGTCGAGCAAGATTTCTTTGGTGAACCAATTTATGATGATGATGTGGAGGTCGAGGAAGAGATCGAGGAATTTGTGGGAGACATGGGTTATGCACTCATAGTCCAGCAAAATTTTCTTACCTCTCCAAGTCGCGAGGATGGGTGGCTTCGCCACAACATCTTCCAATCTTCATGCACCATTGGCGATAAAGTTTGCAACTTTATCATCGACCCTGGAAGTTGTGAGAACGTCATAACTGCGGGCATCGTCACCAAACTCGGCCTCGAAACTATAAAAGCACCTGAAACCCTACAAACTTGCAGGGTTTCAAACTGACACTGGCAACACCATTTCTAACCGGACCTTGGGAGAAGAAGTGCTCGACTTTAAGCCAGTCCCGGAGACTAGATGCGTCCCCTTCGTCACTTTTACACGGGTGAAAATTTGGACGATTACGCACTGGAAAATTTTGGGATGAATTTTTCCGACCCCCAGGTGAATGATGTGGCATAAGGGTTGGTATATATGAACAAGTAGGACAGGCGTGATGACACTTTATTTGTTCCATTTAATTAGAATATTTTCATCCCTTAATTTGGTCATCTAGTATGCTTTCTTTAATTAAGTCTTTTTCCTTTCCTTTAGGATATTTAATTTCATTTTCCCATTCTCTTAGAAGATTTAGTTTCATTTTCCTTTTTCCCTCAGGAGATTTAGTTTCCTTTTCCCTTTATCATTAGGAGATTTAGCATCCTATAAATATATGAGGCATTCTTATGTAATTTTCATGCTAGTTTTGATTATGATTAATAAAAGTCGACATTTATGTTGCAAATCCTAGCATCTCATCTTTCCTATATTACGTGCTACATCACATATGAATCTAGCCATGTGACTGTCAATTTTTTTTTTGCGACTGTGGATGATATTCAGAATGTACTGAGGGTATATTGTGTTGCCGATGCAAGGACGTGTTTGCTGAGGGTAATCCTTTCCATGACCGAGATGTATCATGCCTTCCAAATTACAGTTTTTCCTTCACCCTCCTTGTTAATTTCCCAAACATCTGAACTTTTGTGCTTGAGAAATCCATGTCATAGCCTATGAAGTTTTCTTTGAGCATATCTTCAAAAACTACGAAAGTTTGGCATAGGCGTTCCTTTGTTGACGGATTCATGTTGGGGCTGACTAGGAGTGCCGATTTCTAGAAGTTTATTCTTTGTCTTGAGTATGTCGCAAAAAGGTTTAGGGTTTGCGCTAGTTTCCTTTATCCTCTTTCTAAGATGTTAAAGAAGAGGATGCAGTTTTCTAAGTGTGATACTGGTTGGGCCGTTTGGCTTATCTTGACCCCTGCGCAGACGTCCTGGAACTCATTGGACGTTACCATAGATGAGAAAGGCTCATGGCACAGTACGTTATCTTAGTTTAGGTTTGAATGGTTTGGAGCTCGTCCCGATGAGCTTTATAGAACATGACATTGTGGTGACATACTCCATTACCCAGCCTATCAATTTGTTTGGGAATACCATATTTTTTATCATTTGCTTGAGGAAGTCGTAGGATACCCGATCGTAAGCCTTGCTCATGTTGATCTTCATTGCTTCCATTGATTGCTTCCCTATATTCATCTTACAGATGGATTCAATGACTTCGTGCGCTATTAATGAACTTTCAACAATGGATCTTCCTTGCATGAACACCGATTGGTTTCCTAAGATAAGCAGGCCTATGACCTTTTATATTCTGTTTACCAAGATCTTGGCAATGATTTTGTATATGACATTGCACAAATTGATTAGGCGTAGGTCAGTAGGTTCCTTTTGCAGTTTCTTCTTTGGGATTAAGATGAGTGTTGTGTGGTTTCACTCGGCCGACATTAACGTGGTTGAGAAGAACCTTTCTATTGCTCCAATGACTTCGTCCCCCACTTTAGGGCAATAGTGCTGGTAGATCCCCGACGGAAGTCCATCCGGCCCCGGAGCCTTCCACTTGCTCATTTGGAAAATGGCTAATTTTATCTCATGAGGGGGTGACTGGTCTCTCCAGTTTCTTCTGGTGGTTTCTTTTAACCCCCTTGTTCATGAGGCTTAAGATGTCTAGCATGGTCGAGTCTCTGAAGGCATCTGCTGGAATAATTGATTCTGTAAAAAATACCAAACTTAAATGGTTGTAGACTAACGTCTGTAGATATTCCGACTTTGCTATCCACCTCCCTGGCTCATTCTTCAGCTGGATTATATAGTTCCTTCCTTTCCTCTTCTATGCCTAACTGTGGAATATTTTGGTGTTTTTGCCTCCATCTCTTAGCCATAGTGATCTCATCCTTTGTTTCCAGTAGTCCTTCTGCTTTGATAGAACATTGTCCAGCTATATTGTCTTTTTTGTGCATTCGGTCTGCATCTTTCTTGCCTTTGTTTCACGCCCAACTGTTCCTCCACCCGCTTTATCCTATACTCAAGCCTGCCCACATTTTTTGGCCCAGTTTTGGAGCCTTGTGGTTGTTTCGAGGAGCTTCCCGTTGAAAACTTACTATTGTGTTAGACTGGTTCCCTATCATCTGCGTACAACCCGTTCCTGTTGATATCTCTGTTATGTGTTGTACTGGTCTCCATATTTGCCTTACAAACTCCTTTGTGTGGTAGTATCTAAACCAGTAGGACTCAAATCTTTTTCTCATTGACCTATTTGAATCTCTTCTCCCCGGGCAGGTGTTTATTGTGAGACTCCATGGTCTAATCTCATAATCATGTGATTTGTGAGGCAGTTATTCTTGAACATTGTTGTCAATGCGCTGTTTGTGAATTCCTTATCCAGGCATTCTAAGATCATTTCATTTCCTCTCCCCCCATTGGGCGAGATGAACCACTGCCCCCTGTTCCTGAGCTCATTTAAGCTTGCAGCCACGAGTAGTCTGTTGAGGTTTTCCGCCTCCTCTAGTACTACCGGTCTTCCTTCTGATTTATCTTCTCCTTCCAAGACTAGGTTAAAGTCCCCTATGATGAGTACCAAAAGATTTTTGTTTTGTAACATTGCTTTAATGCTCTCACATACCGGTTTCCTTTATGATCGCTGAAGATGCTCATACACAAGGATCAACATATATTCATCGCCTTGGGCTGTTGTGATTTTGCAACATACAAAATTTAGGCAGCTCTTTATTACCGATACTAGGATATCTGAGATCCAAGCTACACTGAGCTCTCCTACTAAATCTACTAACTCCCAATTAGTAAATTATGATCTACCTGGCCACTTACTAATTTTGCTATAGAAACTCTTAGTTTCTATTAAAAACACAAGATTGGGGTTATACATGTTGATGTGGTTGCCACAGGACCTTCATTGTCAGAGGATGCCTCAGTCCTCTGCAGTTCCAACTGAGTAGATTCATATACCTCTGGGTGGTTGTTTTGGACCAGCCACTGAAATACTACAGCTTTTAACTTCTCCGCCTTGCGTTACCGTCTGGACCACAGTCTCATATGTTATGGCTATGATAATGACCAACTCTCCTTGTTATGCTTCAAGCTTATAGTTTATTTCTGGGAACCTTGTCAATGTATTGATGAGCCTCTTATCTTCTGGCATCCCGATGCACCTTCTCTTGTTGAAAGAGACTTCACCCATTTCCTCATGTAGCACTCTTTTCTTTTTTACTCCTAGACCACTTGCCATTGGCATATACTCCGTCATGGCCCAATGAATTCACTCCCTCTGTGTGTTGGTTAGATCTTAGTGGCCACTAGCATGTTGTGGTCCTGCCGGTTCTTGTATAGCATTTGAGGATCCTTCCATATCGATGTTGATGTCTTCAACAATGTTAAGTTGCCCCACTCTTTCCATGTTCTTCTCAATAAGGACCCTGGTAGCAATTGTTGATTTGGTTGGGGTAAGTCTGATGTTGCCTCTTCTTTCGATTATGCGTGTCACTTGCATGAAATTTCCACACCATTTAACCTTAGTGTAGATTGATCCAGTATTCTGTGGTGGATTAGCTGGGTTAGAGCTTTGACCCACTTCTAGTGATTTCTGGGTTTTGTGCAATTTTCTTTTCTTCTCTAAATCCTTAGTGTTTGCACAAATAATCTCTCCAGCCCCATTTCCTTTTTCCTCAATATTTCCATCCTCACCATCAATATCTAATCTATTTGCCAAAAATGATCTCTCCTCACCCCTCAAAATCCATTTCCTTTTGTCTTCCTTCTGATCCAGGCTACTTTGCTAGAGAGGAGAAATTAAATATAGGGGAGTGGCACCAGTGAGGTGATCTGTGCGTTGGGATCAGGTTGTAAGCGGTGGAGCACTGCTTTCAAACTGGTTTCTCTAGCGGCCTTGGTTTCATTTTCGTCACTAGTTTCCAGTTTTCCAATATTTTTGTTGCAGCAGTTATTTTTCCTCTCTGGTAATCCTTCAGTGGTTGTGTTAGTTTGCCTGATGTGGTTGGTGGCATCGTGGTCGCCTCTGCTGGACTCTCCTGGTTGCGGCCAACTTCCAACAGTGGTTTTGCATCTCCATTCGGGGTTGCGGCTGGTTGAGAGATCTTTGTGGTCAAAGCTGCAACTTGTGGGGTGATCGGAGAAGAAGCATCTTGGGTCTATGTAGCACCCAGTGAAGAGGTGTCCTTGATGTGTGTTGCCACCGGTGGAACAATTTATTGTGTCAAGGCTGCATCTGATGGAGTGGTGTCGCAGGTCGCCTCTCTGCTGTGGGCTGTTACCGGTGGACAATTTTCTTGGGCCATGGTCATGGTTGATGGAGTGGCGACGCAGGTCTAGGCCCCATTTGGGATAGTTGGGAGAGATGGGTTGGGTATTCTATGTGTCCTATGTGAGGAATTTATATCCTTGGTATGTCGGTTGCCTCTTATTGCTATTGAAAGGTTTGATTGTTCCTTGGTACATGCATTGTTTCTTTGTGTTGGGCTTTGGTGGGCTTGTGGATGGTGTCTACTAGCCATGTGGGGTGATTTGGCTAATGGGTTGGTTTTGGCATTGGTGTGGGCATGATTAATTTTCTTAGGTACCTCGTTTGGGTTATATGTGTTGAGGCTAAGTTTGGCTAGTTTATTGGGCTGTCTTGGGCTATTTGGTTTTGGAACTTTGGGATTAAATTATTACTTATTGGGTATTATGGGTTGTGTGGGTCTAATTTTTGTTTAGGGTGGGTCAAAATGGTTTGGTCTTGGTCAAATGACATGGCTTTGTTTACTTTCTCGTGTATCGATTGGTTCAATAATGAAAGAAATTGAGTTTTAAATGGTACATGAGTCAGCACTTACTGTAACGTTATCCACATTTTTCTCTCCATTCATTAATCCTCCACCTTCTTGCATTAAATACTTTCCATATTTTCCATCTTTTTCCATCCATCTCTCTGTCACCATTACATCCACTTGCACAACCCTTTGTTGGAATGATGAAAATCTTCCGCTAATCTTTTACCTCTTTCTTTCTCCTGGCCATCATCATGACCCTCTGACAGTATCAGATGCTATGAGCCACTTGATTCTCCAATGATTAAAATTTTTTTGGTCCCCAACATATGACCTAATACCATCTTTCGGTTTCCATTTCCAATACCACATCCTTTCAGTACCCTACACATTCAAAACGATTTGTTTGGTCTCCAAGGTGATTTTCAAGGTGGTTTTCAGGTGGGTTTGGAGGCCAAAAGATGGTATTAGATCATATGTTGAAGACAAAAAAAAATTAGTCTACCTGAAAACCATCCAGAATCTGGTGTGAGGACCAGAAAAATTGTTTTGAATTTGTAAGGTACTGAAAGGAGGTGGTTTTGGAAACGAGGGCCAAAAGATGGTATTAGGTCATATGTTAGGGATAAAAAAACAATTTATTCTTCTCCAATTTTCCCTATTGGGGGCATTGTTGGAATTGATTCTCCAGGGACAGAGTTGGAGCTTGACAAGAGTGGGACTGTTGTGCTGATGGGTTCATTAATTTTAACTCCTATTCCACATCGCCATAGGCTTGTTATTCCTTTCTACCCTCCATTGTAGCTTAGACATTTTTGCCTTTTTGTCTTTTCCTTTGGGCTCATCATCACTTTTTTCCTTTTCCTTCAGGTTGACGGCTGAGGCCAAGCTTGCTTTAATGGAACTCTGCAAATTCATAATTATATATGCCTCGCCACCGGGCTCTCTAAAAGAGATGGTGAGTCCTATATCAAAATTGAGCTCAGTCGCTGTGTGGTCCAGCTCTGAGTCAGCAAAAATTTGGATCTTTCAAAAATGCCCCGTTAGTGAGAAACAACTCGGTTACTATTCTGTCTGCCAGAGTGAACTGCTTTAGTTCCACCTTGCTAGCAGGGAGTTGGTCTGTTACTATTCCATCGGCGAGAATGTATCGCCTGCCTCCGACCACCATGTACTCTTTTGTTATGACATCAGAATTTTTTCCCTCTACGTGTTTTGTTCAGACCCCTCTGGTGTCTTGGTTCCCGTATGCCATATTAGGATCAAATGCAGGGAGCGGTGACATGGAATTAAACTCCCGCATGTCCACGTCTGAAAGATGGTTTTGGGAGATTACTGTCTTCCTCGTAGTCATCCTAGAAGTCTGGCACATCCAGCAGGTTTGCAAGCCTTTCACGTGCTTCATCTAGGCCTTGTAGGTGGATCTCATTGACTTTGTTTTCTAGAGCTATCATCCCTGGTGTTGGGTTTTTTTCTATTTCCAATGGTGGAAAAATTCTATATCTATGGCTACAGTGCCTGGGCTTGGATACAAATGCGTAGGACGCATTAGCACAATGCGTCCTCTACGTTTTTTCATTTTTTTTGGATCTGAATGCCTGAGGACGTATTTGGCAAATGCGTCCTCAGTGCATTAATTTTTTTTTTCGTCAGGGAAAGAAGAGGAAGCATTGCTAGAATGCGTTCTCGGTTTAAATTTTTTAAAAAAAATTCACGTTGCATGAGGACGGATTGTCCTAATGCGTCCTCCCTGAGCTGAAAAACTTTTTTTTGCAGACCTGACTTTGGATGCGCCTGACATTTTTGACTTGGCTTATGCTTAAAATTTTTTGCCTAACTCTGCATGACATTTTTGACTTTGCATGACCCTGTGCTTAAATTATTTTTTCAGTGCACTGACTTTGCATGCAAGCATGCGCATTATATATTTTAATGATTAAAATTACAATTTGTAATCCCTCTGTTTCTTTAATAGTGTTATATCATTTTTTATGTTAGAATTTAGGAGATGCTAAATGAGTAGATGAAATTGAATTAAAAGAAGAAAAAGTAAAATGAGTGGATGGAATAACCTTAAACTTGCCATAAATAGAAAATGCCAATATAAAATAAACATCTTAAATTAGAAAGTGTGTCACTATTAAAGAAACGAAGGGAGTATATTTTACTAATAAAATGTGGGACTACAAAAAATTATGTACATATATACATGTCAAATTCAATACACGTTTTAATAACACTGATTTAAAAAAGGTATAATTCAAACAGTATTTTTAAAAAAATTAAAATTAAAATAGACACATTTTTTTATTTAAAAAAATAAATTCATGAGGAAGCATTCATGTAATACGTCCCTACTATATATTACTGTTATTTTTAGAATAACATAAAACAAACACGAGTCTACGAATGCACTATATTCACCCAAAAAATATAAAGAATAATTTTTAAATTATATATTTTACTGATTAAAATTACAATTTATATATTTTACTAATAAAATGTTGGATTAAAAAAAATTATGTACATATATACATGTCAAATTCAATAACACTGATTAAAAAAGGGTATAATTCAAACAGTATTTAAAAAATTTAAATATAAAATAAACACATTTTTTTATTTTTAAAAAATAAATTCATGAGGACGAATTCATGTAATGCGTCCTCTAAACAATTCGTTTTAAAATTTTAAAAAAAATTGAGGACACATTCATGAAATGCGTCCTCTTAATAAAATTGTTAAAAAAAAAATCTGAGGACACATTCATGGAATGCTTCCTCTAAATAAAATGATTTAAAAAAATATGAGGATGCATTCATGGAATGCATCCTCTAAATAAAACTATTAAAAAAATAATAAAATACGAGGACGCATTCATGGAATGCGTCCTCTAAATAAAATGATTAAAAAAAATGAGGATGCATTCATGGAATGCATCCTCTAAATAAAATTGCAGAAAAAAAAAGGATGAGGACGCATTCACAGAATGCGTCCTCCACAATTGTATCCACATATAATATCATGCACAACTGCATCCGGTTTCTCTTTATCATGCACAATTGGATCAAGTCCTCTTCCAATGGTTGGTGTGGCTCTTGCGGGCTCTCAATGTTGTACTCTTGGTTTACCTCCCCCAGCTCCTCTGGCGTAGGGCAAATCTCCTTTGCATATTTGAAGCCATCCACAAAAGCATCGTATGGCATGTTCAGGAATGTATGCACATTTGTGTGGAAGTAATGAGCTGGGAACCTTGTGAATCTTCTTATGGGCATGATCCTGTGAACTCCAGTTGATGGTGGGTAGAGTTCCTTTGATGAGTGTGTATAGATTTTCAATTCTAGTTTCACCCCCAGGGTGCAAATCTTGCATCGATGTGTCACTCGAGAGCTTCTTCATCCTTCCATCTGCATTGCGGGTATGTGTGTCCCAAATCTCCACACCTCCTTCACATCTTTTGTACCCCTTCATAGCCAATGCAGATGCACGCCATTACCCCTCTTCTCAGTAACAACCAGAAGCCAGGAACCAAAGCTTAGTGTACTGGTGTCCACACATGAAAGCTTACAAACTCTGCATGTTCGAGTAGCCTACCTCCAAAATCCACCTCGTGCGTGTCTCTGACCACAGAGGCAAACTTGATGATGGTGTTTCTTCCAAAGTATTCCAAGGCGAGGGTATAGATACGAATCTAAACGAGTACTCTGATTACCGTCATGTGCAAGAGGGTCGTTACTGGGACCAACCTACGCAACACCATCATTCCTCCAGATATTTCTACAGGACTGTTGTGAAGCACCGCTAGGAGCTTCAATATCCGGGCAAACTGGAGGACATAGAACTTCATGTTTTTTGCTATGGCTTGGACCCCCTCTCCTCAGTAATTTGGTATAAGGAGCTGCAATCTTCATATGGAGAACTAGCGATAATCGAAAAAATAGCATGCCAGGGAGTTCTCAAAAATGCTTTGCCCTCTTTCGTACTCTTCTTCTTTGGGCCTGAAATAACCTCTCTTTTGGCTAGTAAGTATGTAGCTCTGTTGAGCTCATCTCCGAAGATGATATCTCTGTGTTCCTCTGAGCTCTCCGATCCATCTCGCAACCCATCCGACTAATGATCCTCGAGGACCATGTTCACCATGTGTTCGCTTTGCTGTGTTGTTTCCTTTTGGGTTTTGTCGTGCTTGCTGATATGATATTCGTGTATTTTCTTTTCCCGTGGGCTGTTTGTCCAGGTTCTTGGGTGACTTTTTTATTGGATGGTTGGTAGCAGGTGAATTTGTTTGTTCTGGTTACAGTTTATCAGGTATGGGATTCTGTGGGGATTGGGAATATGGGTTCAGGCTGGGTTTTCCATTTGTGCAAAAAACATTAAGTGCGGAGGTTTTGTACATGGGGAGGTGAGGGGCCAATGAGATTTTAACAAGCTTTAAATTCAAGTAGAAAAAAATAAGGATGAATTTAAATGTAATTTTTAATTAACACTTGTTAAAATCTCATTAACCCTCTCTTCCCACGTACAAAATCCCCACACATAAAATTTTCTACCATTTTTTAAAACTAAAATTTCATTTCATATTATTGGAATCGTCAAGTATCATATGAAAGAAGAAAATTTGGGGGGAATTTTATACAGTATCAGGTGACTCGCTCGACTTCGCAAAACTAGCAAGCGAGCGAGCGAGAATATTTCAATCTCGGGGTATACAGAAGGGTAAGTCTAAGCCTGCCTTAACTAACATAATCTGAATTTGGTTAATTATATCTACGCAAACAAGGTTTGGCTCCATTTCCCTTCTTACCTGCGTATAAGCCCCAGAGAATCTCTAAGAATGCAAATGCTTTGATCATGCAAATTCACTGACATGCAAGTTGCTTCACGTAGTGCTAGGGCTTCACCTAAAATTGCACCAGCTACGCCTAACTTCTTCATCCCAGCGGCTTGCCAAAATTCTCCTTCTGCTGATAGAAATCACACACCAATTCCCATGCGATCCTCAGTCATGTCTGCGTCAAAGAAAATTCTGGGTCATCCTTCCGGTGAACGCAACAAAGCACGCAGATGAAGCTCATCTGAATGATACTCCGACCACTAGTTGGTATTTTTGAAGCTACTCAGACTTGTTATAACACTCGCCGCAAGGAGCTCTGATGGCATGCTTTTATTCTCAAATAGTTTTTTATTTCTCTGGAACCACAAGGCGTCACGCAACATGATTATTAGCTAAGCACAATTATCTTTGCTTGTCACTATCAGATTCTAAGGCCAAAATTCCCCACGGCTCCTTCTCCCCGCTTCAACAACTCCATCTAGCGAGAGCATTCTCCAAGCTCCGGTAGCATATTAGCAATCAAAGAAGGTGTGCCCTTCTGTCCATCCTCCCCTCCACATTGTACACGTGAAATATTATCCATGGTTCTTTTACGCAGATTTTCACACGTATGAAGTACAGATTCTCCATGCCAGATGCTTTGCTCTTTGCGGGATACGGAGTTTCCACAATTTGGACCATAATGATTTTTTTGAGTCTGCCACCAGGGCATGGTTGATTAAGCTTGATCTCGGAGATTCGAAGAGGGTATGGTGAGCCGATTTAACATTGCAAGTTTCTGTAGTCGTGTGATGCCAACACCAACGATCGGTTTTAGACAATTGAGGAAGCTGCATTCGCTGGATTTTGGCCGCATCATTAGGGTGAAAATGCTCGGCCAAAATATCCTCTCGCCACTAGTGTGTATTGTTGGACATATATTGATTATATCATGCGAAAATCAAATAACAAAAAATTGAACGAGCAATTAACATATGCAAGAATAATACAATTTTATTAATTATTCAAGCATACAATCGAAAAGGTTAAATTACAAATAATCAAAGCATGAATCACGTTTCAAGTAATCACAAATTGATGGAGTCACGAGTAACACTCGCTGCCCTTGAAACGAATGAGCCCCGTCGTGGACATCGTTCCCTAGGATAAAACCATCGCAGGCAACAATTAACATTTAAGAGTTACCTGGGATTCACGCAAGGCCCGAAGGACTATCACCGACAGACACAGAAAGAAGTGAGACTCAAGTTTAGAATAAATGAGGAACTTGAGAATGGTGCGAATTTTCTGACTGACTTAGAGGCTCTATTTATACTACTCTAAGAGGCCCTAATCATGGAAACATGATATTCTGATTTTCTGCAATTAGAGAAGAATATTCTCCAATCACCAACTCACCAAATCCGAGACATTCCATGAATACTCGAATCATATCTGCTGGAAAAGGAAGAAATATTTGTACAAATATTCTTCATCATATTAAACATGGTAAACCGCATATTTATTTAAGATAAGATATCTCACAAAATATGGAAGTATTTTGTTCTTATCTCTTAAGAATTACACACAAGTAATTCCATATATACTATGCGGTTGGGCCTTCATAAGACTTCCATGCGATCCATACGCATTTTGGACAGTCCGGAGAAAATTACCTGGGCCAATTTTCGCCCATTTTTTTCCTCTTTCAAGAGTGAAATTAAAACATTCATATCCCATTCACCCTTGATCCGTTTTGAGAGTTTAAATAGTCGATTTTATAGTACTCGCGGAGGAGAACCCAAAAATGACATCTATTGACCCAAAATCCGTTCGGGTCACACTCTAAACGAAGCCCAAAAAGCTGACGAATTTCAACCTTTTAACCATCATTTTCCAACAATCCCCCACATGAATAGATATTGATATAGGAATCAGAACAATCACGTCAGACACAGAGTTTGACTTGGTGATAGATTCATTTCGACGGCATAGATGCTGCATAGGATAAGTAGGTGTCACCCTTTGAACTTTCCCTTGAGAGAGTACACTTAGCCCACTGGTTAGGAAGTAGATGCGATGTCCTTGAACTTCCCCAACCGCTTGTGTGAACGACAATGCACTTCCCACAGACATCTTTCCTAGCCCTTGCGCTTTCCTTGGTTGTGTCCATTAATCAGGCCATGGCACACACCTAGTTCTGTAAGGTTTCTAAAGAATTGCATCCCAACAATTCCCTTTCGAAGCGGCCACACTTCTCGCTTACATAGGTGATTCTTGGCGTAAAAGCAGTTCCAGAGACTATGCGCTCTTTCAAGTACTACACACTTGATGCCATGAACCATTAAAAGCAACCTAATGCTTAACCTCCATTCACATCACTGTTTCTTCATCATAGGAATAAGATAGGAGGTATGAAACCCCCACAGTGATCGCAATGGGTCTTTGCAGTTTAGTTGTCCCTTTGAACCTAGATCTTGGGATCTCCAGTCACATAGGTTGGGTGTCCACGTACGTAACCCATCATTTAATGGACTTCAGTCCCATTCCTCTCGATGATATTTCAACTACCTCTCGATTCAACCCTTTAGTCAAGGGATCGGCTATGTTGTCCTTCGACCTTACATAGTCAATTGTGATCACTCCAGTTGAGAGAAGTTGTCTTATGGAACTATGTCTCCATCGAATATGATGAGACTTCCCATTATAGAGCATATTCTGAGCCTTTCCAATAGCAGATACACTATCACAATGTATACATATGGCTGGCACAGGCTTCGGCCATCTAGAAATGTTCTCTACGAATTGACGGAGCCATTCGGCCTCCTCACCCACCTTATCTAAGGCAACAAACTCAGATTCCATCGTGGATCGAGTAATAACCATTTGTTTAGAGGACTTCCACGAGACTGCTCCTCCACCTAGTGTAAATACATACCCACTAGTGGATTTCAGGTCCTTTATATTGTGTATCCAGTTTGCATCACTGTATCCTTCAACTACAGCTGGATAACTCGAATAATGTAGACTATACTAGGGTTACTCTAGTTATTGCTTTCAAGTGAGTCATACTGGGGTTACTCGCGTATCTACTCAACCTACTTACAGTATAGGCAATGTCTGGTCTAGTACAACTCATCAAGTACATCAGACTCCCAATGACTCTCGAATACTCCACCTGATTAATAGCCTCCAAATTGTTCTTTCGTAGATGCAAATTTGGATCTATTGGAGTCATCGCCACCTCTGAGTCATTCTTGTTGAATTTCTCAAGGATTTTATCTACATAATGAGACTGGGTTAAGGTGATACCATCAGAGCTTCGGATGATCTTTATCCCCAAGATCACATCCGCCAGTCCCATATCCTTCATGTCAAAACGAGAATTCAACATGTCCTTGGTAGATTTGATCATCTTTTCATTACTACCCACAATGAGCAAGTCATCTACATATAAACATAGGATTACATATCCATTTTCCGTGTCTTTCACATAGATGCACTTATCACACTCATTTATTTTGAAACCATTGGCAAGGACGACATGGTCAAACTTCTCATGCCATTGCTTTGGTGCTTCTTTGAGACCATACAATGATTTCACCAACTTGCAGACTTTTCCTCCTTGACCGGGAGCCGTAAACCCCTCAAGTTGCTCCATGTAGATTTCTTCCTCTAAATCTCCATTCAAGAAGGCAGTCTTCACATCCATTTGATGAACCTCAAGCTTACGCAGCACGGCGATAGCAAGTATCATTCTAATGGAGCTTATTCTCGTGACTGGAGAATAAGTATCAAAGTAGTCAAGACCTTCCTTTTGTCTATAACCTTTGATTACAAGTCTAGCTTTATACTTGTCAATCGAGCCATCTGCTCTCATCTTCTTCTTGAAGATCCATTTGTAGCCCAGTGGTTTACACCTCGGAGGTAAGTCCACTAGCTCCCAAGTATGATTATGTAGGATTGAGTCGATTTCGCTTTTAATCGCTTCTTTCCACATAGGCCCCTCAGACGAATTCACAGCTTCTTTATAGCTTTGTGGCTCACTTTCAAGCATAAACGTTAGATAATCAGGACCAAATGTTTTTCGGTCCTAATCCGTTTACTTCGTCTAGGTTCATCCAATTCCTCCTCTTGATCCTCAAGATCGTCATGAATTACTACGCCTTCATCTAATGACTCAATGGTCCTTTTCGACGACTCAGCCCTTTCCTTGGCAGGGAACACATCCTCAAAGAAATTTGCATTTCTTGATTCCATGATCGTGTTCTTGTGAATCTCGGGATGATGAGATTCATGTACAAGGAAGCGATAAGCACTACTCTCATGTGCATATCCTATAAAGATACAGTCAACCGTTTTAGGTCCGATCTTTAACTTCTTGGGGGGTGGGATTAATACCTTCGCAAGGCACCCCCACATTCGCAAGTACGTAAAGGATGGCTTCGTGCCTTTCCAGAACTCATGAGGAGTTGCTTTCTCATCCTTACGGGGTATCTTATTCAAAAGATAGTTGGCCGTCAAAATAACCTCCCCCCACATGCTCTGTGGCAACCCAGAACTTATCAACATCGCATTCATCATTTCTATAAGAGTGCAATTTTTTCGTTCAGCCACACCATTAGATTGAGGCGAGTAGGGGGCAGTGACCTCGTGAATAATGCCATGTTCAGAACAATGGTCTCTAAATGGCTCTACATATTCACCTCCACGGTCACTTCTAATCACCTTGATCTTCTTATCAAGTTGATTTTCAACTTCCATTTTGTAGAGAACAAATTTCTCAATTGCCTCATCTTTGCTTTTCAGCAAGTACACATAACAGTATTTCGTACAATCATCCACGAAAGTGATGAAATACTTGTTACCTCCTCTTGTTTGCACGAACTTGAGATCACATATATCGGTATGTATCAACTCAAGAGGTTTCGTGTTTCGTTTAACTTGTTTGAAAGACGTTCGAGTCATCTTAGCTTCAACACAAGTTTCACACTTATGATTTGCATCAATTTCCATGTTAGGTATGTTCTATATTTTAATTAATCTTCTTATTGAATCATAATTAACGTGTCCTAGTCTACCATGCCATAAATTGGAAGACTCAATCATGTAAGCAGAAGAAGAAGCATTCATTTCATCTTTCGTAGGAGGTACAACCATGGTGTTCAACTTGAACATACCATCTAGCTCATAACCTTTGCCTACAAACATACCTTGCTTTGACAAGACTAACTTATCAGACTCAAACACTAGCTTAAAGCCATGCTTGATCAACATAGAATCGGACACAAGGTTCTTGCGAATGTCTGGCACATACAAAACATTCTTCAAAGTCAACTCCTTCCCAGACGTCATCTTTAGCACCACAGTGCCACGGCCTTTCACCATGGAAGTTGCAGAGTTGCCCATGTAGATGGTCTCTCCATCTTCAATTGCCTTAAAGTTTGAGAACACTTCCCTGACAGAGCAGATGTGCTTCGTAGCACCAGTGTCAATCCACCATTCCTTTGGATTGGAGTCCACCATGCTGACTTCAGAAATCACAGCACACAAATTGATGTTATTCACATCTCGTGCAAGATTTTCAACCTTGTTGGCCTCATTCTTGGCATTCTTTGGCTTCTTACACTCGGAGGACTTGTGGCCAGCGAGGTTGCAGTTGTAGCACTTGCCAGTGAACTTCGACTTCTTCGAAACTCCACCCTTAGCTCCCAACTTGGATCCCTTCTTTGCCTTGGGCTTCTTTGATTTGGAGCTCCCACCAACCTCCACGAGATTGGCCCTTGCCACAGGCACAGATCCATTCATCCTCTTTTCAGAGATGCGATTATCCTCCTCAACACGAAGCTTTTGGATCAGATCCCTCATGGTCATCACCTTTCGCTTGTGTTTCAGATAACTCTTGAAGTCCTTCCAATTTGGAGGCAGTTTCTCAATGATGCAATAGACTTGGAGAGTCTCGCACATTGTCATCTTCTCGGCTATCAGCTCATTGATCATCATTTGAAGCTCTTGAGCTTGACTGACCACAGACTTGGCATCAACCATCTTGTAGTCGAGGAACTTGCCGACGACCCACTTCTTGGATCCAACTTCCTCACCCCTGTACTCTTGGTCAAGAGTTTCCCACAACACCTTAGAAGGCTCTTTCACCTCATACACATTCCAAATGGCATCGTGAAGGCTATTCAAAAGGATGTTGCGGCAGATATACTCCTTAGAGTTCCACTCCACCGCAGCATCTTGAACTTCCTTAGCGCTTTTCTCATCCACAACGGGACGATCTTCGTGAACGTAACGTTCCAAACCCATAGTGGACAAGTAGAAGAGCATCTTCTGTTGCCACATCTTGAAGTTCATACCATTATTTAACTTCTCGGATTTCTCAGCATGAGGAACAGCCACAAGAGGCATCACCCCAGAGGTAGTCTTCGCAGCATCATTGCTCGACATGGTTCTGGGATTCATCAATGTGCACTTACAAAATTATTCACCATTAAATATAAGTACACATCAAATATCGTAGTATAATATTTTAAACAATTATACATAACAAATAACCAAAACTATTAGCATGCATATTTTTGCAAACATACAATTTCCATAAAGCATGCAATCCACTATGATTTGCGCAGAATTACAAATCATATGCATATTTTCGACAAATATGGCATGCAGATGGTATGCCGATTAAATATATCAGGCAAGTAATTTTCGTCAAACCAATTTCAACATATTTTCGTCAAACTGGTAACTTCATTCTAATGCATTATTACCTTACATAAATATTCTGCAAGTAATATATATGCATACCATATTTATGCAAGCATTCTTACCGGCATGATTATTTTGACTACGCATGCATCTTTTGACCAAATCAATATAAATCAACAAATTTCATTCGTTTCAAGACTGTTGGACATATATTGATTATATCATGCGAAAATCAAATAACAAAAAATTGAACGAGCAATTAACATATGCAAGAATAATACAATTTTATTAATTATTCAAGCATACAATCGAAAAGCTTAAATTACAAATAATCAAAGCATGAATCATGTTTCAAGTAATCACAAATTGATGGAGTCACGAGTAACACTCGCTGCTCTTGAAATGAATGAGTCCCGTCGTGGACATCGTTCCCTAGGATAAAACCATCGCAGGCAACAATTAACATTTAAGAGTTACCTGGGATTCACGCAAGGCCCGAAGGACTATCACCAACAGAGACAGAAAGAAGTAAGACTCAAGTTTAGAATAAATGAGGAACTTGAGAATGGTGCAAATTTTCTGACTGACTTAGAGGCTCTATTTATACTACTCTAAGAGACCCTAATCATGGAAACATGATATTCTGATTTTCTGTAATTAGAGAAGAATATTCTTCAATCACCAACTCACCAAATCTGAGACATTCCATGAATACTCGAATCATATCTGCTGGAAAAGGAAGAAATATTTGTACAAATATTCTTCATCACATTAAACATGGTAAACCGCATATTTATTTAAGACAAGATATCTCACAAAATATGGAAGTATTTTGTTCTTATCTCTTAAGAATTACACATAAGTAATTTCATATATACTATGCGGTTGGGCCTTCATAAGACTTTCATGCGATCCATACGCATTTTGGACAGTCCAGAGAAAATTACCTGGGCCAATTTTCGCCTATTTTTTTCCTCTTTCAAGAGTGAAATTAAAACATTCATATCTCATTCACCCTTGATCCGTTTTGAGAGTTTAAATAGTCGATTTTATAGTACTCGCGGAGGAGAACCCAAAAATGACATCTATTGACCCAAAATCCGTTCGGGTCACACTCTAAACGAAGCCCAAAAAGTTGACGAATTTCAACCTTTTAACCATCATTTTCCAACATGTATCACTGTCAATAAAATCTTCAACTTTGGAGAGCATTCTTGGGATGACTTCTGCATTCTTTACAAAAAAAAGTCCTCTGATCTAGGAATCCAAGGGTCATGACAAATACTTGTTTGAACTCCTCATCAGATATGCTTGCAAAAACCAAGTTTGAGCACATCAACACCTTTCATAATACTTCTCTAAGACCATGAAGGTCGTGACTCAAGTGCAGCTTCGAAAACACTAGAATTTGAGAAATATGCATCCCTCAAAACCCTGGTTACAAGAGTATTTGGATGAACTAAAAATCTTAATGCCTTCTTCCCTAAGAGGGAGACATTCGCCGCCTTAAGGTTTCAGAATCCCAGCCCTCAATTTGTTTTAGCCTGTGTCGGCCTTTCCCGGGAAATCCAATGTATTTTACGCCTACCTGTTGTGTTACCACCCCACTAGAACATACTTATCATACCTCTAATATCATCTAAGATAGTATCGGGGATAGTTAAGCAAATCATGGCGTAACTTGGGATAACTTGTAAAACCGATTTTATCAATATTTCTTTCCCTGCCTTGGATAAGTACTTTTTGTCCCTTCCATCAATCCTTTGCCTAATCTTGTCTTTAAAATTCTAAAAAATCTCTGACTTGTTCTGGCCAATCTTCAAGGGAAGACCCAGGTAAATGCCATGTGACGTTACCTCCGGAATCTTTAGGATATCGCACACCCTGTTTCACATTTCCGCCGTCGTGTTTGGGCTGAAGAGCATGCCCAATTTATCTGTATTAATTCGCTGGCCTAAGATGCTCTCAAACAGGGTGATAGCCCAATGTATATATTCCGCCTCTTGCTCTGTTGCTTTTCCAAAAAGCAATGTATCATCTGCAAAGAACAAGTGAGAAATATTTGACCCAAACCTAGATACGCCAGTGCCCTTGATTTTCCCTGAGCATATCAAGTCAGTGAAAAGAACGGAGAAAACTTCAGAGCATATGATAAAAAGGTAGGGTGAGAGGGGGTCGCCCTGTCGAAGTCCTCTTTCGGCTGTAGTAGTTCCATTTCTCCACCATTTAAGATGAAGGAGAAGGATATTGTTGATAGAAACTGCGGATGAGCCAAAAAAAAAAGCCTCCAAAAAACCCATTCTTGTTAAGGTACAATATACAAATTCCCACTCTATATGATCAAATGCCTTACTCATATCGATTTTTATGCTCATATGCCCCAAGTTACCTGTTCTCTTATTCTTCATAGTATGGTGGAACTCATGCACAGTGAGGATATTATCTGTAAATAGTCTGCTCAGAATGAACGCCGATTGGGATTCAGATATTATCTTCAGGATGATTGGTCTCAATCTGTTCGCCACCACCTTAGAGGCAAGTCAATAAACGACATTGCACATGTTAATAGGTCTAAACTGGGTGATCAACTTTGGATGTGGGGTTTTCAGGATCAAAACTATATGGGTGTAGTTCATAGAAGGTTCAAATACCCAATTGTTTAGAAAATTCAAGACAAAAGCCATAACATCACCTCTGATAATATGCCAAATTTTTTTAAAGAAGACAGGGCTCATACCTCCAGGTCTCTGAGGTTTTAAGGGATGCATTTTCTTCACCGTTTTTGCCACGTCCGCTCCTGTATACTGCCGCACAAATGACTGGGCATGTTGGTATGCCTTGAATATGTATTAGCCGCTTCGACAGGTTAGTACGGGGATCTCGCGGTCAGCAAGTCGGGGGGTCCAGGGGGCGGAGCGCACCCTGGCCTGGGGGTCCGGGGGGGCGGAGTCACCCCCGGTCCGACGGTATAGCTTGTCTCTTTATTGGACTGCTGTTGATTTGGGCCGAATTGTGTTTTGGCCCAGTTTGTTAGGGTTTAGTGGAGACAGCATATAAAGTGTCTCTCTTCTCTCTGTAAACATTAATTCTGATATAGTGAATCCATCTCCCGTGGATGTAGCCAAATTGGTGAACCATGTAAATCTTGTGTCTTGTTATTTTCGTTCATATTTTCTGTTCTTTCTCCATTCCGCACAACAGGGCCATTTCACTATCATTTCTTGGTTGAATGCTCACTACATGTTGCACGATTTCCTCTGAAGGTTTTGACGATGAGAATAGGCCTCCAAAATAATCCATGACAATGTGCTCAATGCTAACCTCTTTTGTCTTCATCTCCTGGTTTGCATCTTTTATCCCTTCTATGTGATTGATAGCCCTTCTCTGTGATGCAAATCTGTGAAAAAACTGTGTGTTTATATCGCCTTCTTTGTACCAATGCTGATTTGCTCGCTACTTCGATTTGATACCCTCTGCATCTTTCAAAAAGTCATACTCCTGCAGTAAGGCAGCAATAACAGACTTGACACTCTCCGTGATGGTGCTGCCTTCAAGCTCCAAGATCGATTTATTTACTTCCTCTACGCGTTTTGGGATGTTTGGGAATGCTTCTTTTCCCCACTTCATCAGCCCGATCGAGAAAGTTTCCAGCTTCTGCAATAGTGAATTTTTTGAGTCGCTCCATGAATCCTTTGTCATTTTCTTGCAGTCACTAGAACGGATCCAAAGGACTTCAAACCGGAATCTTCTTTTTCTCTTGAGGTGGTTGGCAGACGGATATTGGTCTTGGAGGCAAACTTGCAAGCACATGTGATCCAAATAAACCATAGGGAGAACGTTGACTGACGACCACGAGAATAGATTGTGCAAGCTCTGATTGCACGGTCGAGTCTTCCTCTCTTCCAGTCTGGCTATGTTGATAATCTATTCCAAGTAAACCTTGGACCTGTATACCCCATATCAAACAAGCCACAAAAATCTAGCACTGCCCGAAACCCGGTAATCTGCCACTCTGCTCTTGGATGACTCCCTTGAAATTCATCTTGCGACAATACTTCATTGAAGTCTGGAAAACAAATCCATGGTATCGTGGAGTCTGAAACAAGTTGATGAAAGTTCTGCCATCTTACTCTGCGTCTAGCAACTTCTGGTTCTCCATAATAACCAATAATTTGTATTCTACTTCCAAAAATTGTAAGAAAAACATATACTAAACGACTCAATGTCAATTTTAAATTTACTACGACTTGCTTACTCCATAAAAAAGCAATGCCGCCTGAACGACCTTGTGACTCAACCGTGAAACCAAAATAATTAAGTTTCGACTTCAAATTATCAATGACTTCTACCGAACACTTAGTTTCACTAAGAAAAATAATAACTGGAGATTTCAACTGTACCATAGTACGCAGCTCTTGAACTGCCCGAACCCTTCCGAGCCTGTGACAGTTCCAACTTAAGATATTTATTGGCCTGGGCAGGAATAATCTCCCTCGCCAGTCTTTACCTGTGTAATACTCAAACCTTCCACGGTTTGAGATGCCTCCTCGAGGCCCTGTTATTGTTTATTCTTCTCGGTTTCCATGATTCCTCCACCTTGAATCATTTTTTCCAACTCCAGTTTCCGTTGTTTCTGCCCTTGACTATTCCTCCTTTGTGAGTTCACCGGTGCTGCCCTTCTCCGTGGTTTCTTCTTAGAAGTTTTCTTCTTCTTGCAGCTTTTTTCCACTTGATTCTCCATTTGCTTCGTAACACGGCCAATAGGAGATGAAAATAAATCGGCACTTGCACCATCGCCAGACTAAGAGGGTTAGCTGTAATATCGTTCACTTGTCGGGTGAGGATCCTTCTCCTGCTAGTATCATATTGGTGTTGTGCTCCTATGTTATTGATTTTCATCTCTAAGGTGATCACCCGCATGTTTATTTTCTTCAATATTTTCCAGGGGGGCTTCAATCATGGGGAACTCAGTAACTTGCTTCTGACTTTGCTTTGGCTTCGGGTACGAGATGACCAAGTTTCCACCAAATTTATGTGGTATTCCTTCAAGATTTGTCCTACACGTCGGAATTTTGCAAAAAAATAGTGGTGGTGGCTTCTTCAGTATTCTCTGCTCCCTTTTCTCTGGTCTTTCTTGATCATAATTCTGATTCGGCACCTCTTTTACCTACAGTTTCTCCTATGCTGACTACATCTCCTTAGTCCCCTTGCTTCATTTATGCTACAAATCTGGCTCCAGTTCATCAGCTAGCATCGCCTGCATCTCCGCCGCCCAGTCCGATCGGCCAGTCTCAGCCCAATTTGACCACCCCATCACCTGTTGCCTCAGCTTACTCCATTCTTCTGACTTATTCTCCTTGGACTCGCACTCATTGGATGGCCACTCGATCGGCGACTGGGGCTATTCAGCGCAAAGAATACTCAGACATTATCACTCACTGTCTTCTTGCAGCTTTACTTGCTTAGTTGGAGCCCACAGATTACCGTTCAGCTCTTCAGTATCCATCTTGGGTTTTTGCTATATATGAGGAGATAGCATCTCTTCGTGGACAACGTACTTTGGATTTTATTCCCCGCCCATCAACGTTAACATTGTTTCCTCCAAGTGGGTCCATCAACTAAAGTATTATCCTAATGGCACGGTTGATTGCCATAAGGCTCAACTTGTAGTGCAGGGTTTTTCTCAGATTCTAGGGTATGACTTTGATCACACTTTCGGTCATGTGGTCAAAGCCTTCACTGTTCGGATAGTTCTCGCCATTACCACAATGCGTTCCTGGCCACTTTATCAGTTGGATATCAAGAATGTCTTCCTCAACGGCGTTCTCGATGTATATGGCGCAACCCATTGGCTACAAGGATCCACTCCATCTGGATTATGTTTGTCGCATGCGGAAGGTCATTTATGGTCTTAAGAAAGTACCTTGAGCATGGTTTAATGATTTAACACTTATTTGACTCAGCTGGTTTCCATTGCAGCTCCGTCGACACTTCTCTGTTTATTCTTTCTCAGGGATCATCGTTACTGTATCTTCTGGGTTATGTCGATGACATCATTCTTAGAGGTAACGATCCGACTCTTCTTCGGTAATTTATTGGTTGAACACGTCGGGAGTTTGTCATCAAGGACTTAGGCACCCTTCATTACTTTCTTGGCTTAGAAGTATCACCTCTTGGTCAATCTAAGTATACCCGTGACATTCTTACATGTGCCGGGATGTCTGATGCTGCTCCAGTCTCTACACCTCTTTGTGTTGGGTTGCAATTGCATACCTCCACCAGTTCTCTATTTCGAAATCTGACATTGTATCGTTCTCTAGTTGGGGACCTCCAATACCTGACCATTACCCATCCTGACTTGGCCTTTTTGGTCAACTCTGTCAGTCAGTGTCTTCAGGATTCTCGTGACGATCATTTTGCTACTTCACTCAGGTTCTCCGATATGTTCGAGGAATACTGCATTTTGGTCTTACCTTTCGATCTGTCAGTTCTCCCGTGGTGTTGGGTTATTCTGATGCTGGTAGAGCTCGCTGTCTGGAGACTCGTCGATCCACTTATGAATATGTTTTTTTTCTTGGTGGAAACATTGTTTCCTGGAGTTCCAAGAAATATCCCACTGTTTCTCCTTCCAGCATTCTCCGATATGTTCGAGGAATACTGCATTTTGGTCTTACCATTCGATCTGTTAGTTCTCCCATGGTGTTGGGTTATTCTAATGCTAATAGAGCTCGCTGTCTGGAGACTCGTTGATCCACTTATGGATATGTTTTTTTTCTTGGTGGAAACATTGTTTCCTGGAGTGCCAAGAAACAGCCCACTGTTTCTCGTTCCAGCACGAAGTCTGAGTACTGGGCTCTAGTTAACACAACTTCCGAGGTTGTTTAGTTGACTCACCTTCTTGGAGATCTTTGAGTTCCACTTTCTGGCTCTTCATTGATGTTATGTGACAATAGTAGCGCCATCTTCTTGGCTCAGAACCTAGTTGCTCACAAGCCAGTGAAGCATATTAACATCGACTATCACTTTGTTCGAGAGTTGGTTGTTTCTGGCAAGCTACGTGTTGCTCATGTTCCTACAGCTCTTCAGATTGCGGACATCTTCATCAAAGGGCTGTCTCATCCGCTGTTCGAGTTTTCCCGATCTAAGCTTTGCGGTGTTGAGCATCTGACGTTTCGCTCGAGGGGGGTGTTATAATAAGTCAAGTATCTTATTAGGTGATAGTTTTTACTAATGAAACTTTGTGCAATTGAGTTATAGATTTCCATTTTTTTCTTCTTCCAATAATTTTTTTAATATATTGTGATTAATTGATAACATTGTGCTATTTTTCGACCAAAAAAAGATATTCTAGAGAATGTCATCTTTTTATTAAACATCCTAGGGAAGACCGGAAAAAAACACTTTTGTAGTTAACAAATATTGTACTTTGTAACATTTCCGGCAGCACCAGTGGCTGAACCATGCATGGTCAAATAAAAATGAGGAGCTCATTTATAATGATAAAAAAATTATGTATGTTAGATCTAAATATTTTAAACTAGGGATATTGTAAGCAATTCATGATTAATTAATTGAATTAGAAATATATAAAAGGTAAGTTTTAAATTTTGATCCAAAAAAAATATGAATTCATCATTTTAGATAAAAATTAAATATAGTCTTAAATTGTCAATATTTCATAATTATTAATTACTATACAGATTAAAGAAAATTAAAATTCATGGTAATCTAAATTTAATATTAAAAATATAATATAATATACCTTAATACATTTTATTTTTTTATGACAAAATTTTGAGAAAGACCGCCTTTCCATAGGCATGTGGAAAGACAGAGTTGAAATAGAATTATAAATAAATAAAATGTTTTAGTTGCAATATTAAAAATTTACTATGCAACATACAGTAGTTATAAGTTTATGATCCGATTAATGCAACCCAAAAATTTTATCTTGATATCTTTATAATTTGCAATTTAAACGTTGGTCTTTCCATAACTATATTAAAAATTTACTATGCAACGTGTAGTAGTTATAAGTTTATGATCCGATTAATGAAACCCAAAAATTTTATCTTGATTTCTTTATGAATTTGCAATTTAAACGTTAGCCTTTCCATAACTTATGGAAAGACGATTTTTCAATATACGAACTCATATTTTAATACTATTACCAATCACAAATTGATATGCACTAAAATGTGTCATTTCTAAATATTTCTTAACAAAAATAAAATAAATTTGTATAAATAGACAAACTCTTGATAAAGACCATTTTTCCATAGGCATATAGAAAAATGGGGATGAATTAGAATTTTAGAAAGGTAAAAGGTTTTAGTTGCAATATTAAAGATTTATTATGCAACGTGGAGTAGTTAGAAATTTATGACTCGATTAATCTAATATAAAAATTTTATCTTAATTTCTTCTAATTTGCAATTTTAACCTTGGTCTTTGCATAACTTATCGGCAGACTTTTTTCATGAGACAGATTAAACGAAAAATTGCAAATAAAATTTTAAATTTTTAAATAAACCATTGAAAGTATTTACAAATAAAATATTTTATTACTATATTTAATATTTATATAAAGTATTTTTTACTGATTTTGTCTCAAAATTAAAATTTAGTCCATCTATTATTCTATATGTTTAACATAGTAATTTTAGATATTTTTGTAGGCAAATTAAATTACGTGGAAAGAATTCATCGCAGTGAGTCAAAATAATAATAATAATAAGTAGATGAAAATGATTCACTTATTAGGCAAAGTTTTGGGAACTGTCTTTCTATAAGCTTATGAAAAGACGGAGTTTGATTAAAATAATAAAAAATATTTTAGTTACAATATAAAAAAAATCAGTATGCAACGTGTAGTGGTTATAAAGTTTATGATCCGATTAATGCAACCCAAAATTTTTATCTCCATTTCTTCTAATATGCAGTTTAAACCTTGGTCTTTCCATGACTTTATTGAAAGACCGTCTTTCAGGGGACACACTCCACTTATTATCATGAAATGAAATGTGATAATATTAAAAAGATAAACCAAAATGGAAAGTGTATAAAATTTAAAATATATATTGTAAAAAGTAAGTATTATGAATCTCCTTAACAAATGGAGATTGAGAATACAAAAGGAATGTGCATCTTCATAAATAGGGTATGATTAATTACTCATCAATTGAAAAACGTTGAAGTATGGGAAGAACATTGAAATGGTGGAAAGATGTTCATTGTAAATTGGGGGTTGACTTAATTAAATATTTCATTTTAAATTAATTTTAAAAAGTGATGTGGAAATTTGTGTGAATGACATGTGGCACGAATTATGTATGAGGGATATGTGACAAAAATGACCTCATTTAATATATACTATAGATGTATCTAACGTTATGAATAGGTATAATCATGGGTCGGGTTTGGACCTGGTCTAATAAGACCCAGACCCGACCCTAAAAATATTTAGTTCAACCCAGACCCGACCCGTACCCATAGGGTCTGAAAATCTTAGACCCGTACCCAAACCCAATGGGTCCAAAATGGGTCTAATATTCTTCAAAAAATTATTCACTAAATAAAATTATAATATTTTAAATTTAAATAATTCTAGTTCAATATGCATCTGAATAAAATTTTCAAAAAAAAAATATAATACATATAATTTATTGAATTAATAATAAACATACAAAGAGAATATAAAAATAATTTAGAAATTAGATTAAAATTATGTATATAGTTAGGGTTATATGGGTCTATGAGTCGTGTTTGAGTCTTAATACTTTAGACCCAAACCCGTATTTTAAAATTTAGACCCGAACCCAATGGACCTGAATTTTTTAAACTAATCCCCGAGCCAAACGATCTAGACCCCGTGGGTATGGATCGGATCCTATGCCCATGATCATCCCTAGTTATGAAAGTTATATTAGAACAAGTGTACCATTGCACAATTTGAAATCAACTAGATTATAAGTACAACTAAATTTTGCAACGAAATAAAGGTTCATAATTGTACAATACTAAGACCATGCTTGCACTTCCGCTTGTTTTAGTTTAGTAAAATAAATTAATAATTTCATTTCATTTCGAGTATATTATTTATTTTACTATGTTTAATTTAGTAGAAAATTATGTTATAGAAATTAAAGATGAGTCAAAATGAGAAAAATAGATGTGGAGAAGGCTCAGCACATAAGATCAATGTGGTTCCATCCTAAAATCAATTGATAATAGAAGGAATAATCCACCAAATTTATATGTGAGACCTCCGGCCTCCAACTTTAATTGTGAAATACTTTAACATGCTCATGTAACATGGACTAAATAGCAAATTTAGCAATCCTCCATAGCAGCGTTTAGGGTGTCGATTTTTCTAGCATGTGGGATTTGTTGCATATTTTTGTCATCTACGGATCTACCGAATAAATGATAACCGATGATCACTGTTAATGACATATTCCATGTGAATCTCTAACTAAACGTGCCGGATTTTGTGTCTGAAGATTGCTTACTTGCCCAACTTTTCCTTCATTATTGCCTTTCTGTTTTGGGTTTAGTTATTCATTATTTGTTTCTGTTAAATTATTGTGTTTATTTCTAGGCAACGCCTTGGGAAAGACGGTTTTTCCATATGCTTATGAAAAAATGGGGTTTAATTCGAATAATAAAAGGTAAAAGGTTTTAGTTGCAACATTAAAAATTTAGTATGCAACATGTAGCAGTTATAAAATTTATAACCCGGTTCATGCAACTCAAAAATTTTATCTTAATTTCTTCTAATTTACACTTTAAACCTTGGTCTTTCCATGACTTATGGAAAGACCGTCTTTCAAGAGACACACTCTTATTTCTATTCACATCATAACATCATTATTTGATTTTATATTTTCAAAGATTTAGTGCTAAATCGTCCATCATTTCATTTTTATTTTTATTTCCATTTTTGAATACCAACTATTTTATCCTACTGTGCTTTATATGTATTTTAGAAAAGAATTACATTTGTTCTCCTATATTCATTCAAAGTACTTTCTTTTCATCATTTATTTTTGTCTCATTTCTCACTTTTATTCTAAAGTCGGTCTCTTGAAAGACGGTATTTCCATACGTTTTGGAAAGATATTTAAACTGCAAATTAGAAGAAATGAACATACAATTTTTGGGTTTCATTATCGGGTGATAAACTATATAACCACTACACGTTGTATAATAAAATTTTAATATTGCAATTAAAATCTTTTACTATTTTATTATTCTAATTAAATCTCATCTTTCCATAAACCTATGGAAAGACAGTCTTTCCCAATACTTTACCTTTATTCTATACGTTCACTTAATTATTATCTCCATACCCACTAACACTAGAAATAAATTAGTGGGACAGAAAAAGTATTATTTTATAGTAGTTTAAATAATAATAATAGTACTCCCTCCGTCCCAGGGGAATCTGCAGAGAGAGAATTCTCTGCAGAATTTTTCCCCTGGGCCCCACTGCACTCTAACTCTCCACGTGTTCATGCATTAGGAGTGGACAAAAAAAATTAAGGAATGTGGAGGAGGGATAATTTTTCCCTCCTCATTTACTGCTTTCATTTCCCGCATTTTTGGCCTCCTGGGAAGGCGCCAAAGGTCTTGCGAACAGTACCCAAAATTTTCACATGTGCCATTTTTTACAGATCCTCCGAACAGTAGCCACAACTTTTACAACTACTCTATAAATACATGAACATTTCAGACAGTTTTCAATGCTGAGAAACTACTTGGAAGAAAACTGAAAAGAGAAGAGAACAGATCCTTCAAGACTTGGAAACCCAAACCCGCTAACAGTTTGGGTATTTGGGGCACCCTCAGGTATGGTTCTACACTTCCTCGAGCCATCCCGACTCACCCGAGGGTGGTGGTTGCTCTCGGTGTTTTTCATCTTCCCATTCCTCATTGGGTTTTTTTAGGGCCAATGCGCAAGAACCTGACGAACGAGGAGAGGCAGCATCTGGGGGAATTTATGCTGGAGCAGCACAAGGATGGGAAGCTGTTGCATTCGACACGATTGCTGGCAGCAGCAATGTTCGACTGCTCCATACGAACAGTGAGCACCATCTGGGCTCTTACCCGGGCTCAAATGTCACAAGGAAGACCTCTGGACTTGCGTCATCGGATGACAGGCCATCCTCCGAAGAACAAGAGGGAAATCAACCTTGAAGAACTGAAATCATTGCCTGTAGTAAAGAGGCGCACTATTATAGGTACAGCAAAAGCACTCGGAATAGGGAAGAGTAGTGTGCAACGGGCAGTGGCAGCCAAGGTAATAAAAAGCCACACAAATAGCATCAAACCAGCTCTCACAGAACACAACAAGGTATCACGTATGTGGTTCGTTTTAGAAAAGCTTGATCCCGAACTGAGATTTCGATCAATGGACCATGTTATACACTTGGATGAGAAATGGTTTTATTTAAGCCAGGAATCAGTAAGGTACCTACTGGCCCCGGACGAACCGGAGCCATATCGCACAGCTAAACACAAGTCACATATCCCGAAGTTAATGTTTTTATGTGCAGTGAGCAGACCAATATGGGGAGATGATGGTGCACTGCTTTTCGATGGTAAGCTTGGCATTTTTCCATTCGTGCAAGATGAAGTAGCAAAAAGAAACAGCAAGAACAGGCTAGCAGGGACAGTTCAGAAGGCAGCAGTACCAAAAATCACAAGAGATGTCACAAAGGAGAAGATAATCAAAGAAGTCATCCCAGCAATTAAGTCACGGTGGCCATCTCACATTCTGGGAAAATTTATTCATATTCAACAAGACAATGCAAAGCCACACATTTTCAACAATGATCCAGAATTCAGGGAAGCGGCTGATGCAGATGGTTTTAACATACACTTAGTCAACCAACCAGCAAACTCACCCGACTGTAACATCCTAGACTTGGGGTTTTTCAACTCAATTCAAAGCTTACAACAAGAACATACATCGTCTAATGTTCAAGAGTTAATGGCAGCGGTGCAGTCAGCGTACGAAAGAGAAGATGCAATCACTTTGAACAAGGTATTTCTTACACATCAACTGTCAATGATCGAAATACCGAAAGCACGCGGGTCGAACAACTACAAGATCCCTCATATGAACAAGGATAAACACATAAGGGAGGGAACTCTACCAAGATCACTACAAGTAAGTGAGGAGGTTGTGAGGGGCAGCATTGAGCATCTAATCAGCAAGGGTGCAGTAGATGAAACTGTGTTACCACTTATGCATGCATTAGGTTATAGGCCCTAGATGCAGAATTGTAAACATTTTGGGGGTTGGTTACATGGCATTTTTTGCAAGCCAAGAACATCCCACTTTTGGTGTTCATGGGATGTTCTGACACCAACCCCGGGTAAATGTTCAGTTAGTTAATGAAGTTTAACCCTTTTTTCAGAACAAACTCTCTCATATTTTGCATATTAAGGGAACATTTCCCTTAATATGTTGCATATTTTGTCACAGTGTGAAGGCAACAATTAGGGACGATGCATAACATACTCTCAAGTAATTTTCGAAAACACATTTCCTCAGAACAGTTTCAATGCTGCCACACAAACTCAGAGAAGACTCAACTCAGAACAGTTCCAGCTAAATGTCACAGTGTGAAGGCAACAATCAGGGACGATGCATAACATACTCTCAAGTAATTTTCGAAAACACATTTCCTCAGAACATTTTCAATGCTGCCACACAAACTCAGAGAAGACTCAACTCAGAACAGTTCCAGCTAAATGTCACAGTGTGAAGGCAACAATCAGGGACGATGCATAACATACGCTCAAGTAATTTTTGAAAACACATTTCCTCAGAACATTTTCAATGCTGCCACACAAACTCAGAGAAGACTCAACTCAGAACAGTTCCAGCTAAATGTCACAGTGTGAAGGCAACAATCAGGGACGATGCATAACATACGCTCAAGTAATTTTCGAAAACACATTTCCTCAGAACATTTTCAATGCTGCCACACAAACTCAGAGAAGACTCAACTCAGAACAGTTCCAGCTAAATGTCACAGTGTGAAGGCAACAATCAGGGACGATGCATAACATACGCTCAAGTAATTTTCGAAAACACATTTCCTCAGAACATTTTCAATGCTGCCACACAAACTCAGAGAAGACTCAACTCAGAACAGTTCCAGCTAAATGTCACAGTGTGAAGGCAACAATCAGGGACGATGCATAACATACTCTCAAGTAATTTTCGATACAGAACAGTTTTATAGAACAGAACAGTTTCAGGACTGCCCCAGAAAATCAGAACAGTTTCAAGTCAGAGCAGTTCCAGCAAAGCACATGTATATCGCACATTTATATCGCACAATCAGGGACATTTATATCGCACATATATCATCGAGCAACTGCATTACACAGTCGCTCTCGCACATAACACATAAAAGGTTAGAGGGAAGCCAGGAACGATTTCACCTCATCCGTTTCCAACCGTTTCCAATTCTGTAATACCCCCAGTTTGATCTTATCTCTTCCCCACCGAAAGCAGCATCCAATGAATGGATCCTGCATATTTATCAAACAGTCGTTAGCGTGTAGAACATAGAAGTCAGATTAGGCACAGGAAACTTAGCACGCGAAACTCTACGGAAGAGGAACGAACCAGATTAATGTGAACAGCGAAAGACTTATCTTTTTGGGGCCAGTTTGCGATGAGACCAAATCGGAGCTAGGGTTTGCGCCGACGGGCGTCGCGCTCCTCCCGCAACCAAGGGCATAACAGGTAGAGGACCTGGTTGCTGCCATACATGGTGTCCTCTGGGTCATCCGGCACAATGGTTTCCCAGGGGAACCGCGTTGGTTCTGCAACGGCCCCCGTGCCTTCGCCACCGGATATTTCACGGCTGGGAGGAACCAAACCGTGGTCACCGTGGCTAGGATGAACTTCTTCTCCGCCATGCAAGTCCCTCACGGAGGATTTAACATCAGACTGTGGCTCGGTCGGAGCAGATTCCCCTGGGACTGGAGTGGAGGTGGGTTCGCCATGGCCGGCGACCACAGTTTCCCCGAGGGCTGCGTCAGACCTCCAGGCGGAGGTGGCATCATCCGCCTCCGTCTCGGGGACGAACTCCGACTTGCTGTATGAATCCGACACGTAGCACAACGAACACCTCCGACAAGATTGATCGGTGGAGTTCGAAGCGAACGACATGCGAAACGCACCAAATGACCGGGTCAATGGGGGGGAAGATGACACAAATAGACCGGATCTAACGAAAATAGATGAAAACAGCAACTGGATCTGGGGGAAGATGCGAAAAATCGAGGAGCTAGGGTTTCAGGATGAGGAAGAGGAAGAGGAAGATGGAGAGGAGCGTTTCGGAAGGAAGAAGGTGAAATGGCACCAGCTTTGAAGACTGTGGTGCCATATAAAGTCGAGCTTTCTTTTCATCTGCCCAAGGAGTAGAAAAGTCGAGCCACATTCATTGCTCCTGCTTCCGCCGTGGAAGAGATAAGATCACGAAATCTTATCTTCTGAGGAAGGGAAACGGTTGGGAAACAGCAATAATGGTTGCAAATGGGTTAAGGTAAATGGGTTAAGCTAAATGGGTTAGGGTTTAGATTTGGGCCCAAATCTGATTTACTAATTGCAATTTTTTGGTAATTGTCCAAATATTGTGGGGGTAATTTTGTAATTTCAAATCAGTTTTTTTGCCAAATATGGAAAGAAACAAAAAGAGTGCAGATTTGCCTGGGACACCCATTTAAGGAAAGTGTGCAGATTCGCCTGGGACGGAGGGAGTAACAAATATTATAATTTGTTGAAAAATAATGTTCTTCATACAATAAAGCATTGTAGTTTGACTTAAAATCACAATAAGAAGATAAATAATCACTATTGTATTTGAGTCTCTCCCTCTTTTATTTTTCTGCAACCCAGAGGAGTCCTTATCATTGAACAAAATTACTCCCTCCGATTCTCTATTCGTGCCCCCTTTGATCAGACATTTTTATGGCATTTTGATCATCGATAACTTCTGTTATATATATTAATGGATATTATGTGAGATGTTATTGAATTCTCCGTAATAAGTAGTTTTTGAAAAGTAAAATTTTATAATCTGTTATTGTACGTAATAAAAGTTATTGATGATTAAATATGCATTAAAAAAGTTTTAGAAAAATAGGGATATAAATAGAGTACCGGATAGAGTATTTGTATTTTTTTCAAACATATGGTCTTTATTACCCAGCAAATGATGTTTTCCACAATCCAAATCAAATTTGTACTCGTAGCTCCACATGGCATTATGACAATGGCAACTTCGTCAAAACAGCTGGCCATTTTTTCATATTTTTGCTATCATTCACTTTCGTATATGAACCCACATATTCTTAATTTATTTTATTGTTTGACTCTCCAATATTCGAATCATGCACGCACCTATATTTTATGTTAACGTCGTTTACTTTGCTATGATGCGTTTTAATTTAGACATGATGTTTCTAGTTAAAATATTATACTATGTTTCAGTTTAAATGCATATTAAAAATAGACGGAGTCGTAAGAAAGATGAAATTTAATTAATATAATAAAAAACTAAAATATTTTAGTTGTAATATTAAAAAATTATTATATAACACATATTAGTTATAAAATTTATGATCCGATTAATATAACCCAAAAATTTTATCTTCATTTCTTTTAGTTTGTAGTTTAAACCTTGCTATTTCCATAGATTAGGGAAAGATTGTCTTTCAAGAGGTGCATTCTTTAAAATATGGTAAAAATGCACAATTCGAAATGAAAGGAGTAACGTAAATCTATCATTACAATCTAAAAACTTTGCTAAAATCATTTTACTTTAAAAGAAAGACTCATATAAGTGTATGAGATCATATCACTATAACTTATGATGAGACAAGAGACTAAGTTTAAATTTAATAATTATAAAAAGTACCTTATATCATCTTTAAATAATTGTACTTATACCATCCGTCTCATCTTAAGATTGGGCGAGACCATCTCATCCCAATTTCCGTACTCCCTACGTTCCTCTATTAGTGGCACACTTATCTTAATGAGATGTATTTTTTTAAATGACACACTTTCCTTTTTTGGCAAGAATCTTTCAATTTCATCCACTCATATTACTTTTTTACTTTTGACATTCAATATCATCAATTCATTTTCTTCATATAAATCTAAGTATCTAAACCTATAACGTCACTATTAGTGAAACAGAGGGAGTATTGCTTTAAAGGGATATATACAAATATAACCCTACCTACACCAGTATGCGCCAGTATAACCCATATAATTTTTAGTACAAAAACACCCTAACTAGTTGATGAAAGTGTAAATATATCCTTAATACGCCATTTCCGGTGTTGACTGAACATAAAATGACTAAAATACCTTTGACCTAAAACCTAAAAGTGTTAGGACATTTTTTTCTATTGTGCCACCATCCACCCCCTCCACCACCCACCACCCCTAGCTGCACGCAGCCCACCCACCACCCCTAGCCGCACGCAGCCCACCCACCCCATCCCCCAGATCCACCACCACTGATCTTCGACGCGAGTGTGAGAAGCCATTTTTCCCGCCCTGGGCAAGCCACGCGGTGATTGGGTCGCTAAAGTCCTTCGACTCGATACCCTTTGGAGGGACCATTGCCCCGGGTACTTGACCCAGTCGAGGAGGCCGGGACATGATAGGTTTGCGAGGTAGGTGAGATTCTGCACTTGCACGAGACCGGCGGTGTCGCCGCTGTAGAGGATTACGATGTCTCCGTCGGGAAGGAATGTGGCGCATCTGATCCAAACTCCGTTAACTTCTGCGAGAGTGTCAGGAACCATGGCAAATGGGAGTTGTGGTAGTGGCAGCGACGAGCGTGTAAAGTAATTGTAGTGGGGCGTTAGGGTTTATGAGAAGAAGAAGTCGAGTGAAATGACATTTTTTATATAAAAATTCTGAAGAAGGGCAAAATAGTCATTTTATTGGATTCAAGTCAAAATTTGTCGGAATTGAGTATATAGGGTTATATTTGCGCTTTCAGTCATCAAAAGATTAGATTAACACTTATGTGAAGTAGGTAGCATTATAAAAGTATTTTTCTCTACCTTTTATGATACTTAATGTACTGTTCACCACGTTATAAGCAACATTTTTTATTCTAGACTCTTCTAATGCCTTTTAATTTAGCATTAGCACCAAAATTTTGCCGTAAGTATGCAATTCTTGACCTTGCCCTTGTGGCAGTGTATATTCTCAAAGTCATGGGCTGCTGATCATTCATCATGCGTTGACTTTTGGTCCAAATTGACGAGGGAGCATGGAAGACACCAATTATAATTGTGTGTAAACAAGTTGCAAGCCAAGTAGAGATAAGATTAGTTGGGTCCAAATTAAAGAAGAAGCAAACAAAGAAAAAGAACTACCAATTCGGGTGACAACAAAGAGTGATTGATGAGCAATGCATTTGCCATTTGCCAATAATATATTGAAAATAAAGATGAGATGACGATGCAGGCCAAGCTCATAGGTTAAACAAACAAGTGTAAATTGCTAAGCTGGACAATCCAATTCCGATGTAGATCAATGCTATAGATGAAGATATTGATAGTTTTTCAAAAAAGAAGGTGAGTAGAGAAATTTATCAAATACTAAAATATCAATTGAGTTTTTTTAACTTAAACTAATAAATAAAAAGACAGCATTTCATACACAATGTGTAGAACTGCTCGTGAGACTATCGTCTAGTGTTTTCTTTTTTCTTTTTTAAAAAAAGTTGGGTAATAACTCAAATGAGCCCCCAATAAAATCCCTCCCCTCCCATTGGTGGAAATTGAACTCATGACCTCATGGTAGTAGACTAACATTCAACTCTCATCTAGTGTTTTCTAAAGAGAAATGAGAAAGCCTGAAAGGCCCAATTTTCACAGGAGTGCACTCATGCCCCACGGCAAGTATGTTTTTTGAGAGTCAATTATAAGTATTTTCCCACCTCAGTTACGCCCCTGTGTGGCCTAGGCCTGTAAAGATGATGCAGGTCAAATCCATAGTTTAAAAAAAGATGCCACTCCTCCCTCGTCACCACACTAAAATCCACCCCCCAAATGCACCCGACACAAAAACAAATCCCTCGAAACCGACTCCTATACCAACAAACCAAACACAAAAACACAGCAAATATGGCTCACAATCACAAACCAGTGTCAAACTAAGCCCCCAATCCCAATGTATTCCTCCTCGAGTCTTCTCCTCCTGTTTCTCCATCTCATTTTCCCTCGTGGAAAAGCACAAACGCCATCCAACCAAATGGGGATAGGATCACAAAATCAAGATGCAGTCAGTAGCTTTCAACCCAGCCTTGCGGTTGTAATAGGAATCCTAGCCATCATGTTTTCCTTAACCTTCATCCTTCTCTTATATGCAAAGTTCTGCAGAAACAACAGCAGCAATCATCCAAACTCTCTCCAAAACCATGTTTTTGATGGCCTGCCTAGATCAAGGTCCCGGTTTTCCGGCATCGACAAAACTGCCATCGAATCCCTCCCTTTCTTCAGGTTCAGCTCCCTAAAGGGGTCCCGGGGAGGGCTCGAATGCGCGATATGCTTGAGTAAGTTTGAAGACATCGAGCTTCTTCGATTGCTGCCCAAGTGCAAGCATGCTTTTCACATGAACTGTCTTGATCAGTGGCTTGAGAAGCATTCCAGCTGCCCTTTATGCAGGGATAAGCTGAGTGCTGACGATCTTGCAGCATTCAACTACTCCACCAGTTTAAGGTTCTTGTGGAATCAGTCCGAACATGGGCAGGAGTCGAGCTTGGAGCTGTATGTCCAAAGGGAGCAAAGCCACCACGGATCTTCAAGGTTCAGTGTTGCAGGCAGTTTCAGGAAGATGGACAAGGAGAAGAAGGAAGATGAGCTCCCGATTCACCCCAAAGACAGCGACGATGAAGATGATCAGTTACATAAGTTCAATCATAGGATCATTGTGAATGATTCTGTCCTGATGAAGAACAGATGGAGCAATGTGAGCTCTTCAGACCTCATGTTCTTGAACTCAGAACTGCTGAATGTAGCCTCAAGCACTCGATTTTCCGCGTTGCAATCGGGTTTTCATGGCAATGACCATATCGATCCCACAAGGTTGATTGGAGGAGGTGAGATCATGAACATCAAGGAGGAAATGGAGAGGAAAAGGGAGTTTGAAAGCAAGATTCAGCAGAATGAGTCCTTTCCGCCATTGCCAAACTTCCCAAGAGCCTCAGATTCCAAAAGGGATGCAAAGGATTCAAGAATATGCCACTCTGAGAAGAGATCCGTGTCAGAGATTGTAGTTTTTCCAAGAACTTATAGAGATCATGTTGTTAGAGTTGAAGCAAATAGTGGAAATGAGGAGAAAATGAGGAGAATTTGGCTGCCAATTGTTAGAAGAACAGTTGAATGGTTCGCAAACAGAGAAAGAGGAACAAACCAGAACCAAAACACTACGATAACAGAGCCGTGATTTTGTTGTGGTGAGAACTTAGTTGTAGAGATAGTTGGAGTTCTTTATTTGTATTAATTTTACTCCCTCTGTACATGAATCACTGGGATTAATTGATAGCACAAACTTTTTCACATGGGAGTCCATTCGCAGCAAACTTAAACTCGACTCAATAATTAATGAACATGAGAGTTAGTGAATTGCTATTTCACGCCCTGTATTTTACTTGATTATGCCCTGTATTTATACTATTTAAAATGCAAGGCAAAGTCTTGGGAAAGACGGTCTTTCCATAAGCTTATGGAAAGACGGGGTTTGATTGGAATAATAAAAGGTAAAAGGTCTTAGTTGCAATATTAAAGTTTTAGTATGAAACATGTAGTAGTTATAAAATTTATAACCCGGTTCATGCAACCCAAAAATTTTATCTTAATTTCTTATAATTTACACTTTAAACCTTGGTCTTTCCATAACTTATGGAAAGACCGTCTTTCAAGAGACGGACTCAAAATGCAATATGTATTTTTAATTTAATTTAAATTAATTAATATGAAATTAAATTAATTATTTATTTAATTTATACTCCGCCCTGCTCCCGCCGCCGCCACCGTGTGCCACCTCCTCTCCTTCCCCTTCTCCCGCTCTCCTCTCCTTCCCCTTCTCCCGCTCTCCTCTCCTTCCCCTTCTCCCGCTCTCCTCTCCTTCCCTTCTCCCGCTCTCCTCTCCTTCCCCTTCTCCCGCTCTCCTCTCCTTCCCCTTCTCCCGCTCTCCTCTCCTTCCCCTGTCCCGTTCTCCTCTCCTTCCCTTCTCCCGTTCTCCTCTCCTTCCCCTTCTCCCGCTCTCCCCTTCTCCCGCTCTCCTCTCCTTCCCCTTCTCCCGCTCTCCTCTCCTTCCCCTTCTCCCGCTCTCCTCTCCTTCCCCTTCTCCCGCTCTCCTCTCCTTCCCTTCTCCCGTTCTCCTCTCCTTCCCCTTCTCCCGCTCTCCTCTCCTTCCCCTTCTCCCGTTCTCCTCTCCTTCCCCTTCTCCCGCTCTCCTTCTCCCGTTCTACTCCCCTCCGCCGGTTCTCCTCCGCGCTCTGCCATTTCCAGCTTCTCCGCCGCCGCTTCTCCGTCGTTCTCCTCTCGGGCTAGGGTTTCGCTCGACGGGGACGGCGGAGGAGGAGCTCGGCTGGGGTTTGCTGCGGACGAGGGACGGCGGAGGAGACACGGTGGTGGCGGTGGCGAGACTGCCGGAGAAGACGAAGAAGAAGAGAAGAAGGGACGGCGGAGACGGACGGCGGCGCTGGTTCACGGCGGCGGCGGAGACCGGCGGCGGCGTCAGCGGTGGTTTTTTTGTTTTTGTTTTTGATTTTTTGATTTTTGTTTTATTTTGAAAATTTAATATTAGTATTATACGTGTATATACGTATTAGGGCGTAAACTAGTAAAATACAGGCCGTGATATAGCAATACCCGATAAGTAAGACTAGTTCTTATCGCATGATTAAAACTGAACTGGCCTGAATAAAAAATTACAAAATAGTAGCTTCATGTTCTTTCCGCCTTATTTCTACTTAAAATAAAGTGAAATGAAATGGAACTGAGCTAAATTAAACATAATAAACATAGTGCGACCATATTTTTCAGTTGATTTCCTACTGAACAAAAGTGAATGGAACTAAACTAAATCAAAACATAATAAAATACAGAAGAATAATAGGCCAAAACTAAGTTAAATAGCATCAATTTATAAGAACTGAACAAACTAAATGAAGTGCGGAGAAATTGAAAAGGATGAGATCTAAATAAAATAAAATAAAACAACTTTTTATTAAATTAAAATTAACCACCCATTAGACGAATAAACTAAATTAAATTGATATGCAGTTGAATAAAAAGAATGTAACTTAAACCTTATATGAGGTTATTCTTTTCGTCCCATTAGACTAGTCTTGTTTTTAATTAAAGTATTTTTATACCCCTTCCGTTTGTTGGAGATGTCACCATACATTTAAGTGTTTAGATTTATGTGAATAAAATGAGTGGTAGAAATTGAATTTAGAAAGGAAAAAGTAGAATAAGTGGATGAAATTAAAACGGCTCACGTGTATTAATATTAATAAAAACATGCAAATAAAATTAAAACTACTTATTACGAAATACTACTAGGTAAATTATATGGTATTTCTGAGTAACATGAGCATTATATCCCAAGAAATAATTTGTGTATTTTAGATTGTAAAAATATGCATCATTGTATGTGAGATTGTGCATTATTTTAATTTACCTATAATTACTATATAAATATTGAATAAAAAATAATAATAATAAAATTCACATTCTACATATAAGAATTGGTAAAAGTTAGGCTTCGAACATAATGTTGGTAAAAAAACCAGAGGAAGTTGACAACTCCTCCTACTATAACTGTTTATTTTTGCTATAGGGCATGGGGAACCCAATACATAACTCCCTCACCTTCGGGTGTTTTGCATTAAAAAAAAAAAAACTCCTCCTACTATATAACAAAATAATATACTTTCATCTTTAATTTGTTTGATTCAGGCAGATGCACTGAGTAAAGGCTCTCTTATTTTAAATTTAGCTGAATTTAAGTTTGGTTTAATCAAACAAATTTAAATTTAATAAGATTTAATTAATTATTTTGATTTATATATCATTATTCTTTGTTATGTTTTAATTTAATTCAAATAGTTAAAAAATATGCAAAAATGTATGTGTCACGAGAATGATTTTAGATTTCCCACTACTACACAAGATCCTATACATAAAAATCAAAATTAGTGTAGTGGATCATGATTCTTTGCCTTTGTAGTTTGCGTACCCTATGTGATCCTCTCTTCGTCTCATTAGGTGTGGTTGAGTAGGTTGTGTATTTGCTGTTTAAAGAAACAAATTAATAATCACGCAAGATACAGGTACCCCTGTTTTTTTGTATACGTTGTCTGCATCTTTGAACCCAACCACCGTTTACTTTCAAATTAGGCCTTAAAAAGGGGCGACTTTCTCTCATTCCTTTAATTCCTGTTTCGCAGAAAACCAATTTCTGTTTTTGTTAATTCTTGTTATGCTGAGTACAAATTTTCTCTGAGCTGCGTGATGTTTCCTCCTGGTCCAAAGGCACTCTAAATCCTACAAAAACAGGTAAAGCTAACGGTCGGAAGGTTGACGATGGATCGTGTCTGTTCTGATAATTAAGTCAGATCGAAGAATCATTTAGGGCTTGTGTTATCTGCAAAGTAAACTGATGTCTCAACATACATTGTGTGCATGCTATATTCTTTAGTATATAAGGGTTGGTGGCTGACATGACTCGCTCGTTCGTATCGTGTCTTGTCTCTTGGTCCTCCAAATCAGGTCGTTTTAGTTGGGCTAATTTGTGATCTTTTAGATCGTTCTGGCTTACACCTTTTTAAGTTCCCCACCCCAAGGCCCCGCTCCTACTAAGTGCTGGGCGAACCAGAAGCAGGGACGAGAAATAATTGTGAAAAAATAATGATATTTTGGGATAACAGTGGACTCAGTTTGAAAGTTATTTAAGACGGGCATAGTGGTAATTTAACAATACATTTGCTATTTCAGGTAGTTTTTAAATCATGTATTTTGTTGGGACGGATGAAAAAGAAAATTATACAATTTTTACTAGGGAGTGTGTTTCTTAGTCCCTTTCGTTTTTATTTATTGATCTCTTATAAGATGTCACAATTTTAAAGAAAAAATAGAATTAGTGGTGAAAATTGTATTTGAAGAGCAAAAAATATTTTGAGTGAATGAAAATAATTTAGGAATTGTCATTAAAAAAGAAAAGACCACTATAAAAAAAGAATCGTCTCTTGAAAGACTGTCTTTCCATAAGTCATTGAAAGACTGTCTTTCCATAAGTCATGGAAAGACCAAGGTTTAAACTGCAAATTAGAATAAATGAAGATAAAATTTTCGAGTTGCATCAATCGGGTAATAAACTTTATAACTACTACACATTGCATAGTAAATCTTTAATATTGCAACGAAAATATTTTACCCTTTTATTATTCTAATTATGCCTCGTCTTTCCATAAGCCTATGGAAAGACGGCCTTTCCCAAAACTTTTCCATAAAAGTAATAAAAATTATTATTTTATAAACAAGGCATCATATAAGACAAAATCTTGGGAAACACCGTCTTTCCACAGGCTTATGAAAAGACGGAGTTTAATTACAATAATAAAAAGTAAAAGGTTTTAGTTGCAATATTAAAATTTTATTATGCAACATGCAGTAGTTAGAAAGCTTATAACCCGATTCATGCAACCCAAAATTTTTCTCTTTATTTCTTCTAATTTGCACTTTAAACTTTGGTCTTTCCATAGCTCATGGAAAGACCGTCTTTCAAGGGACGGACTCCACATATAATATACTTCCTCCATCCCACGATAAATGACATATTTAATTTTTCACGATATTTAATAATCATATTTGACGGTCAATATCTCTAACTACATACAACAATTATGTTTAAAAATTACATATTAAGATGAATCTAACAATATCTTATGTGATATTTTATTATAAATATATTAATTTATATTTAGGATAAAGTTTATCAAGTTTGACTTGAAAAATGTAACTCGTAGGATGAAGGGAGGTATTATTTATATATTAACAAAAAGTTGTCATAACTAATCAAAGAGTCTGTCTCTTGAAAAAAGGTCTTTTCATAAGTTATGGAAATACCAAGATTTAAACGGAAAAATGCAAGGAATGAAAATAAAATTTTCGGGTTGCATTGATAGGGTTATGAACTTTACGACTACTACATATTGCATAAAAAATTTTCTGATGTTGCAGCTAAAACTTTTTACCTTTTTATTATTTTAGTTAAACCCGATCTTTCCCAAGGCTTTGCCCTAATCAAATACATTTAACAAAAATCATATTACCAAATACTAAAAAACCGAGAAATTATATATATTTAATATGTTTAACTAATGAAGTAGATAAAGTAGATAACAATAAAAACCGAGAAATTATATATATTTAATATGTTTAACTAATGAAGTAGATAAAGTAGATAACAATAAGAGTCTGACTTTTGAAAGATTGTCTTTCCGTAAATAATGAAAAGATTAAGGTTTAACCTGCAAATTAGAATAATTTAAAATAAAATTTTTATATTGCATTAATTGGGTAATAAATTTTTATAACTACATCGATAATTTTTTAATATTTTAATTAAAATATTTGGCAAAGTCTTGGGAAAGACGGTCTTTCCATAAGCTTATGGAAAGACGAGGTTTAATTAGAATAATAAAAGGTAAAAGGTCTTAGTTGCAATATTAAACATTTAGTATGCAACATGTAGTAGTTATAAAATTTATAACCCGGTTCATGCAATCCAAAAATTTATCTTCATTAATTCTAATTTACACTTTAAACCTTGGTCTTTCCATAACTTATGAAAAGACCGTCTTTCAAGAGACGAACTCAAAATATTTTACCTTTTTACTACTCTAATTAAAACTCATCTTTTCATAAACTTATGGAAAGGCGGTCTTTTTCAAGACTATGCCTAATAATAAATTCAAATTATCAAAAGATCTAATGATAATCTAATCTTAGAATAAATTAATGACTCCATCCTAAGAGCAAGTACAACAACTTCTCTAAAATTTTGGAATGAAATTTAATATTCCCTATTTTTTTTTGCTCAACTCCAACAACTTTCCTATTTTATATCATCTGACATTAATTATTGCTATACTTACTTTATTATATGAAGTTAATAGTAATTTTTAATCACTTCAAATTATATTTAAAAAATTGAAATCTAGTCTTTAAAACAATAAATATAAGAAATTGGCAAAGTCTTGGGAAAGACGGTCTTTCCATATGTTTATGGAAAGTCGTGGTTTAATTAGAATAATAAAAGGTAAAAGGTCTTAGTTGCAATATTAAAAAATTATTATACAACGTATAATAGTTATAAAGTTTATAACTTGATTTCTGCAACCTGGAAGTTTTATCTTCATTTCTTTTTATTTGCACTTTAAACCTTGGTCTTTTCATTACTTATAGAAAGATTGTAAGAAGATAGACACATAAAAATTTGAAACTAACATGTAGATGTTAATTAGAAACTAACTATATTTTTATTTTTCCATATTTTCACCCAACTTAAAATAAAATGTAACAACAACAACAAAAATTCTAAAATGACATCCAACCATCTAACTTCTGGACAATTCCAACCTTCTCAGTAATTTCACTAAACTTCTTATTTTTTATTTTGCAAAATGGAGAGAGGTTGACATTTTAATAGTATTATATAAAAAAACAGAAATAATTGAGTTGTTAATTATTTTTTTTGCCAAAATGAAAGTAATTTTTTTGCAATCATATGTTTTCATCGTGCTAAATCTCGAAGTTTTAGATGAATAGCTAATACTATGCTCTAAATTGATACAATTGCATTAAATTCTTATTCCCTAAATTTTTCTTCTCTTTTTACAAATATATGAAAGCAAATACTCTCTCTCATTAAAATCTCTTTTGTATGGAATGAGATGGGGAAGTTGTTGTTCGACTTCAAAACTCACCTAAAATCTCTAAGATCAATCAAAATCTCTATTACAGGGAAGCTGTTGGACTTGCTCATTATCTAGCATATACTCCATCTGTTTCTCTATTAGTGGCACCATAGGTTTAGATCCTTGGATTTAGGTGAGAAAATGAGTGGATGAAACTGAATGTAGAAAGTTAAAAAAAATGAATGAAATTGAAGAAATTTTACTAAAAATGCAAGTGTGCTAATGTAAAATGAATAAATAAATATGCCAATAATAGAGAAATGGGGAGAGTGTATATTTTAGCATTGGTTGGTAATTAAGCATAACAAAAAGGAAATAGTGCTTTCATTCCTTTACTAGGCTTCAGTTATGAGTTTTGAAACCGACACAGACATATTCCCTATTTCTTGTTGAGCTTTAGGTCAACTAATTCCTCAATAATAAACGAACTTTTAGGAGGCCTGCACCATCATTCCGCTCTCAGTTCTCTACCCATGTTTAATAAACATACTCCTACATGCATAACTATGGGGAAAGATCGTATTTTAATATATTTATAAAAAATAAATTTTAATTAAAATAATAAAAGATAAAATGTATTAGTTAAAATATTAAAAATTTATTATACAAAGCTTATAACTCGATTCTTGCAATATTAAAATTTTATCTTAATTTCTCCTATTTTACACTTTAAATCCTGGTCTTTCAATAACTTATGAAAGGACTGTCTTTCAAGAGACGGACTCCTCCTACATTGGTCAATTTTTTAAAAAATATATTAAGATATTGACTGAAAAAAAAAAATCAATACAACAGTTATGGAGTAATTATTCTTCCTAATACAAAAAGGATAATTTTTCTCCATGTTTTTTATATGATAAAATGTTGAATTTAAAATTTTCAAATAACATTAATACTACTTGTTATTTTTTATGAGGTAACCTTGTCACTAACTATTCGCCCATGCATTAAGACTTCTTTTTCTGAAATGCGTTATATTATGTTGTCATCTAATTCACATCGTATTAGCTTTGTCACATTTAATTGGACGTTAAACTGGTTTGAAAATTAAAAGTGTGAATATTTGTGAATTGAGCGGTCCTATATTCATTCTTATATGTAGGATATAATGTATTTTCTCCAATTTATTATTAGTGACTATATTAACTTTTTTTTATAAGATTCAGTTAATTTTATCATTCATTAAAATTTTATATAAAATCCATTTCATTCACATAAATTTAAATTAACAAAATTAAAGATATCATTATTAATGAAATGAAAAGCTTAAAATCACATTCTTTTCACCTCATTTCCCTTGAATTCAACTGAATTCAATCTAATTTAGGTTAACTCGTTATCGATAGGGAAGAAACAGTGGCGGAACTGAATTTTTTTTTCAGGTGGGACTGACACAGAGCATGACTGGAGGCTAGAGCAGTGGAGGTGCACCACTTCTATTCTGGAACAACAGTAATTTCTGATTGTGGATTGGATCATTCTTGCCTAATCCAAACAAACCTAATACTTAAAATTTGATTATTTGTTTTGTTCAGTACTAACCAAAACGACATCGTTTGACTTGTACTAAAACGATGTTGTTTTGGTAAAGTTTGGGCCAAAAAACAAGGCCAAGAGTGACCTTCTTCTCTAACACTAATCGCCGAAAAACAGAGCTCTCGCCATCGCAAAAGCGTAAACTGTCGAGAAGCGCTACTCACCACTACTATCATGGTGTCGGAATCTTAAGTAGGGCTTGAATCCTATCACGCGTCATGTTAGTTTCGCCCATGGGAAGAAAGGCCTTGGTAGCATCGTAATTACTTAAGAGATGAGTCATGAGTCCGCTTCGTTGTCGTGCTAATTTGTGAAATCATGAAAATGCATGCTTCGTGTTACGCCCATAACATTATTTTTTAATTTGGGACTTCTGTGCTTTTGGGGATTGGTCCCTTTCTAATACTGCCAGATCCTACAAATTTAAAATTAAATTGTACTCTTCCATAAATTTTGACCTATTCACTTTTCCACAATTTCCAATGATCATGTTTAATCGTCAATATCTCTACCTATATTTAATAATTTTATATAAAAATTAAAATTTAGAAAATGAATGTTAAGATGAATCTAAAAATATCTCATATATGATATTTTTATTATAAATATATTAATTTATATTTAGGTAAACTTTTGGAAAATATTGTATTTTCATATGTTTATGGAGATGGGGTTTAATTAAAATAATTAAAAGGCAAAATATTTTAGTTGTAATATTAAAATTTTATTATACAATGTATAGTAATTATAAAGTTTATGATCCGATTAATGCAATCCGAAAATTTTATCTTAATTTCTTCTAATTTGCAGTATAAAATTTGATCTTTCCATGGCTTGGAAATGCCATATTTCAAGAGATGGACTCTTATATTTAGGGTTAAATTTTATCAAGTTTGATTTCAAATAAGTAAATAGGTCAAAACTAGTGAGATGAGAGGATTATACCTCGGAAATTAAACAAGAGTTATTAAAACCTTGAATTGACCTCTGAGCCTTTTTTGGGGGGGGGCGTTAATCAGCTTTTTGTGTCTTCTGTTTTGTCTCTCATAAAATAACTATTAAATTCTCATCTAGTGAACAAAAAATAATGAGCAGTCCATTTGTTTCGTCAGTTTCTTGAAAAAATATTCAACATATATTTTCTACTATTATCCAGACATGGATTTTAAAGATAAAAAGACAAAAAGGATAAACTCTTCGATAGGTATGGATAGTCTTTTGGACACGATTGATAAGTTGATTAAAGTGTCGCTTTATAATTCCTGGAAAAAAATAGGGTGTCAATTTATGTGTATTTGGTTTTACCCTTGCTACATCGAAATCCTCTTCCCTTAACACACAATTTTTTTTAAACAATCATTCCAAAATGTGAAAAAATACCCAGCGATGATTACATATCTAATTAGTGTCTAGCAATAATTAAAATATTGCAACGATGTCTAAATTACATGTCAACTAGATTAATCGTTTGTACTATTACAGATCAGAGATTCAATAAAAACTGTAGTATTGCTCTCGAGAATATTAACTTGCTTCCCGCAAAAATCATGACCACTTGACAGAGGAGCGTATCACGCATCAATGACACTGTGTCAAACATGGATCTTCTACAACTATAACATCATTTGATCCAACCACGATCTATGTTGTCCAAACTGTAAACACTTTGAAAAATACAGATCTAACGAATCCAAATTAACGGAAATTCAAAAATAAAACCGCAAACAAAATTACGAACACATGATTTGAACAAGCAGATCGAGAACAATACATCAGCGTGAACTATATCGAGTTATCATCATGAACACTACTATCTAATCGATCAGTTCTAAGAACAAAATTAATCAGTGGAGATAAATCTCACATTTATTCAATAAGACATGAATTAAAATAAACTGTTTTTCTCCATATCTCCTAATAGGAAGTTGGGGAAAATTGAAGAAGGGTTGCGGCGAGCCCGTTAACACACAACTTAATAACATTAGAAATATATATAGAGTAAATATGTTAATTTTAATTTATCTACACTTCATTTTAATTTAATTCAACCTAGTTTAATAAAAATTTAATTGATTTTGACTATTTACTTTAATTTTGGTTCATTAGTTTTATTGATTTTGACTATATTTTATTTAGCTGAATTTTATAATTTAAATTTCAAAAATTATTTTTATTTTTATTTTTTCTACACACAAATACGCCTGCAAAATGATAATTATAACGTTTTAATAAAGTCAAACGGAGAGTCTAGCTAGTATCATGGGTAATCAAGATTACTCTATGGTAAACGGTTCCTACCCTTTTCTTCTGCCTGAGCTTCTCCCCTCAAAAAACTCAGTTCCTTCATTAGAATTTCCACCTTTTTTTTCCAACTTTCTCACTACACACAGATTATCATAATTTCAATTAGTATACATGCACCAATATGATCATGTGAAATATTGTTAAATTTCCTGCCTTATGCATTTTTTTTAAGTTCAAATTTTAATACATTATTAAGAGTCCGTCTCTTGAAAGACGGTCTTTTCATAAGTTATGGAAAGTCCAAGGTTTAAAGTGTAAATTAGAAGAAATGAAGATAAAATTTTTGGATTGCATGAATCGGGTTATAAACTTTATTACTACTACATGTCGCAAATAAATTTTTAATATTACAACTTGGACCTTTTACCTTTCATTATTCTAATCAAACTCCGTCTTCCCATACGACTATGAAAAGACCGTCTTTCCCAACACTTTGCTCATTATTAATATACATAATTAAAATTATTAATAGTCAAAACTGAGAAAATCTACAAAACAAATGTGCAAATTCATATGTGAACGAGGGAGTTTTTTTTCTTCAATCTTTTCTTTTCATCTTCCATCAATTATGACTGAGTTTACTTCTCTCTTAATCGTGAGTTAAACGGCTCCCGTACTCCGATTGGTGTTCACTAGTTTAAATGACTACCTATCATGTGTGTAAAGTCTACATCTATCTATTTGGTAATTTGTGAAAATTATGTAAATATGAAATTATTGTGTTGAAACATCAAAGAAGTAATGATCGAAATTTATAGAAGTCTACGAAGAAATTTGAGTAGGAAATATTTAAATTCATAATACATTAGTTCCTATGGGATTAGATTGAATTTATGAAAATTGGAATTGATTTGATGAATATCCTTTGTGGAAAGGATTTGGACGGAATATATTAATTCCTTTTTTTAAGGGATTAGATTTGATAATTCCTATCTCCAATGGATTTGATTGTAATCCGAATATTTATGTGGAGAAAGAATTATATTTGCTCATGACTTTATGCGTATCAGAATTGGAGATGGAATAAACTTCATGTGCGCAATGACTTTCCATGTTGGAGCATACAGAAAGTTAAAGCCTAAAATGTTTTAAGTGTTGACTGAATATTGCGTGGATATTTATTTATGGAAGAAAGGAGATTTCACAATATGATATTTTATGCGTGTGGTAGAAGCATACTGGATTTATGGAAAATCTCTATAATTATGGAAAATGATTTATGCGGTATTTGAGATAAGGTACTTTTATTATGGGATTTGAGTATACTTCAGAAACAGATAAGGAATAGGAATATTATGGAGATAATTATGGAGAGTTCCGATCTGCTCATGGACTATATATATAGGACATCACAGCTGCATTAATCTCACAGACTTAATAGAAAAATATGCATATATATTTTATATCTTTCGAGAGTGTCGTAAGAGCCATATATGTTCCAACATATGTAACACGTTGTTCAAAATTCATAATCGTATACCTTAATTTCTCGGGGGGGGGGGGGAGATTCAGCGTCGACGAGTTTTGAGGTCAGGGGGAGTCTGATCAAAGTGGATCGATAACAAGGGGAGCTTGCAGGATTCACGTTATAGTTAGATAAGATAAGTATAATTGTATGGTGTACTTTGTACTGTATCTTTCTGATTAGTGGATTCATTCTGAACTGGGTCAGGTCCCGCAGATGTAGGTAGATTTTACCGAACTGCGTAACCAAGTCTTGTGTCTTTATGCTTTACTTTATTGCATACTTGGTTTGATAGGTTATGTTGGAACACATTAGTGATAATTAAATTAATTAGGTAAAACCAAATTTCAATTGGTATCAGAGCTAAGTCACTTGTTTTACCTTGGTTTTGACAAGGAAAGTGTGATCCGGTTTTACCAATGGCGACCAAAGAAAGAGCTTCCATGTCTCGCCCACCACTACTGGAAGGAACAAATTACAACCATTGGAAGGTTAGCATGCAAGTGTTCATAAATTCACTGGATGAACTGGCTTGGCGATTTGTTGGAACTGAATGGAATCCTCCGATTGAAGATGCCGAAACTACCTCAAAGGAGAAAGAAGGAGAATCGAGTTTGAAGAAGCAGACACTCAAAGACAAGTCTACTTGGTCACCGGATGAACTGAAGACGTCATTGGCAAATTTAAAGGCATTAAATGCTATTTTCACGGAGGTGGATGAAGAACAGTTCAAACTCATCTCAACTTGTCATCAAGCAAAGAAAGCTTGGGATATCCTGTAAGTTGTTCATGAAGGAACAAGTCATGTACATGAATCCAAACTACAGATATTGGCTACAAAGTTTGAGGAACTAAAGATGGAGGAGGATGACACTATTGTTACATTCAATGGGAAACTTAGAGACATCTCCAACATGGCGTATCAACTTGGGAAAGTTTACAAGGAAGCAAAATTGGCAAAAAATACTTTGAGATCTCTTCCTAAAAGATTTGCTATGAAAGTAGCAGCAATAGAAGAAGTAAGAGATGTATCCACCATGACCTTAGATGAACTAATGGGATCACTACAAACCTATGAGATGACAATGCAACCGCCTGCAAAGAAAGTCCAGAATGAGTTGTCCTTCAAAACCTCTTCATCAAGGGTCATCCATGAATCTGATAGTGATGATGAAATTGAAGAACTTGCTCCTACCATTAAAAAATTCTCAAGAATGATGAAGAATGTGGTAAACAAGAAATCACAAGAAAGATTTGGTGGAAACAGACCTCAAGCACAAGACCTTGGTAATATTCGTGAAACACAATTGGAACAAGGAAAGCAGCAGCTTGCTAGAAATCAAGGTGGTGAAGCAAAGGAGTCTGGAAGAATTCAATGCAGAGAATGTGGAGAATACGGCCACATCAAGACTGAATATGCTAGTGCCCTAAAGAAGCAAGAAAAATCATACATCACCTCATGGAGTGAAGATGATGAAGAAGATGAAGAAGAAATTACAAGCAATTATGTGGCATTTGGAGCAACATTTCACGGTGGATCAGATGAGGTATGTTCCAACATGTCAGAGAAAGACAAAGCTATATGTTCCAACACAGGTTCTGATGACACGTCCAGTGATGATGGCAGACTAGCTTTGAGTGATGAAGAGATCTACAATACATATGAGAAGATGTATGTCATGTGGCTTCAAGTTGTTGATACAAATAAGGTGTTGAAGGAAGAGAAAAATCATGGGGGTGAGAAGGAGAAGAAATTGCTAGTTTTAGCTGTTAAACTCATAAACGAGATTGATGAGTTAAATTTGAAACTAATCTCAACAACTGAGAGAGATGAGATAGCCGAGGAAACTATTACCAAGTTAAAAATTCATCAGGTAGCAAGGTCAATCTCAAGTCGAAGATTAAAGAGGTAAAAAGAAAGTTTATCAAGACCCATCAAAGGAAACCTCTCATCTGTAACTACTGCATGTATCAAGGTCATACAGAGGAACAATGCCAGAAACTACTCAAAGATATCATGACAGGACGACAACTCTCAGTATGTTCCAACATAGACGATGTCCAGCGATCAAGAATGGTCAGAAAGGTATGGGTTGTTAAACTCACGAGTACTTGCCTTGTTGCTCATTCGTCTCTTATTGCACATTCTAAAGACTCGTGGTACTTTGATAGTTGTTGCTCTCGCCGCATGACTGGAACTCAGGAATTACTGACAAATATCCAACCATATGATGGTGGTTTTGTTACGTTTGGCAATGGAAAGAAGAGTCGAGTGGTTGGAAAAGGTGAACTGCATACTGAAGGATTCCTCATATTCACTAGTGTTTTGTTGGTGGAAGCTCTAAAGGCTAATCTCCTAAGTATCAACCAGCTATGTGATGATAATATGGCCGTGGAATTCCATAAAGAGAAGTGCATAGTGAAACATGGAAGCAACAAAGTGCTTACTGGGCATTCAATCATCAGATAAATGTTACCTGTTGGAACAAGAGATGAACTGCTTGAGTGTCAAATATGATGAAGTAATCATATGGCTGACCATGTTCCCAAATTGGTTGATTTCTCAAATCAGGGACGTAATGATGTTGGAACATCAGATGAGAAAGATCTTAAAGATGAAGCTGATGACTCTTATAACTTCAACAATGTTGGAACATCGTCCTCTCCAGAACTCTCCCATGTTCCAACATCAGAGCAGGTTGAATCAAGCAGAAGAAGGACTCGATCGATCCCTCAAATTAATTATAGGGAACTTGCTGGTCTACAATATTTTCTCTCCCCCATTGAACCCAAGAATCACAAAGAGGTTATGCTTAATGACTATTGGATTGCGGCAATGCAAGAAGAACTTGAGAAATTCGAACTCAATGATAATAAAGCAAGGTTAGTTGCTCAGGACTACACTTAGGATGAAGGAATTAATTTTTATGAGACATTCGCAAAAGTTGCCAGGTTAGAATCTATTCGCATTCTCCTTGTTATGGCTTACACTATAAATTTTACAATGTACCAAAAATTTGTCAAGAGCGCTCCCCTACATGGTGTGGTTAATGAGGAAGTATATCATCGACTCAAGAAGGTTTTATATGGATCAAAACAAGCATCAAGAGCATGGTATAAGCGACTCACTACCTTTCCTATTCAGAAAGGTTATCATCGAATAGGAGAAGACCGCGTCGTGCTTGTTTTCTGAGAATCATCAAATACACCGATTGCTCAAATCCAAATTGATGGTACAAGTGCTATTGATAATTTTATCAACCCAGTCCAGCACTCTCGAGCAAAGCACGGTGATATAAGAAATTATTTTATTCGGGATCTTGTTGAAAGGAAGGAAGTGGTGGTTGCCTATGTTCTAACACCTGAGCAATTTGCATATATTTTCACTAAGTCATTGGACACTGCTACGGTTGAGCTCCTCAGATAACACTTAGGTGTTTGTCATATTTGAGGTATTTCTTTAAAGCTTTTATTTAGCTGTAGAATTTTTGTTTATTTATTTTGTGTACAGAAAATTAGAAAAATACAAAAAAATTAGAAAGAAGAAAAAGTGAACAAAATAGAATTTGTGAAGATATTATGGTGATTAATGTGATGACAAGTTGGTGAAAAGATGATGGTCGAATATATCAGAGAGATGGTTCTCCCTGGTATTCTGGTTTAGGATGATGAGGAGTTGGAAGACAGTGACGCTGGTCATGTTCCAACATAGAGTATGGAGAGAGGTAGAGAAGATGTGAACATTGAAATAAATGAGTCTGGTGTGATAAAAGATTCTGATGTTCAAACATCAGTAAATGTGGCTGGAGAAGATTATGATATGGGTGGTGAACAAGCCCATGTTCCAACACTAGACATGGAGATAGGGGGAGAAAGTACTAATGAAGTGAAGAAAACTGAGCAGCTGATGTTCTAACATTGATACAGACTTGAGGTGTTGATTCTAAAGCAATGAAAAGATCTTATGTTCCAACATAGAGAAAATGGGCGAAGCTAAAAGCTGCTATGTTCCAACATCAGTGACTGATATTCCTACACAAGTTGAGCATATTATTGAAAGCACTTCTGATCAAACTGTCATGAGAGATATGTTATTAGCTAAGAAGACAACTGGTGTGGGTGTGTATATGAGAAGTGTGGATTTACGGCCTACTTGGACTATTTGGGTCTCAAGACTACTGCCTCAATTTACAAGGAGTACAACCGAGAGATTGTAGAAGATTTTATGGCAGGCAACATTGATCTAGATTTTGAGTGGTACAACAGATTTTACATCATAGGCAAGGCATTGAGATTTTCTAGAAAACTGATCTATCAGTGACTTAGACTAAATATCCTCAAGGCTTTAGAAACTGTTTGTGCTGAGGACTTTGCAATGACAGATGATCAGATTCTATTGGAAATTACTGGAGAATTTCAGCCTCAGTAGCCACTCAAGGGAACGCTAATGCATCTAGCTTAAATATCAGATATTTCTGTCCATTCCAGATTGATGTAAATAATTGGATTCTCTCTTTAAATACTACAACTCTTACTTGAGAAACAGCCAAACAAAATGACATGTGATCTACGACATGTGCATGATCTTCCATGAAATTATGAGGCTACAACTTCTGATGTTGATGAGAAGAATGTCAAGTTTGTGATCATTACCGCGAACTTGAGAGCTCTAGGCACCCAGGTTAGATGAGGCACAGATAGCTGCTCCTGAAAAGGTTTAAAGGTTCTGCTATGACTATGTTCCAACATAGGCTAGATATTTGTTTCAGGGGGAGCTGCATTTATTGGATATCTTGGTTTTCTCTGCCTATTGAGTTTGGCATGTTTATGGTCCCAAGGGGTAGATGTTTTGGATTTTTTGGATAACTTTATTGGCTCTGTTGGGTTGATATTCCAACATGCTTATTATTCCTGGATGTTGAGGGAATCTGGAATTCAAGGGGAGACGTTATGTTTCTATGTTCCAACATCCATAGTGGTTTTCAAGGTTGATGTCTGTATTGCATATGCCCTTTGTGATGAAATGCCAAAATATGATTGGTCCACAAAATGTCAAAGGGGGAGATTGTAAAGAATAGATCTACCTAGTTGGCAATTTGTGGAAATTATGCAAATATGAAATTGTTGTGTTGAAACATCAAAGAAGGAATGATCGAGATTTATGGAAGTCTGCGAAGAAATCTGAGATGGAAATATTTTGTCCATGGAGTTTAAATTCAGAATATATCAGTTCCTATGGGATTAGATTGGATTTATGAAAATTGGTTGATTTGATAAATATCCTTTGTGGAAAGGATTTAAACGGAAAATATTAATTCCTTTCTTTAAGAGATTAGATTTGATAATTTCAATCTCCAATGAATTTGATTGTAATCCAAATACTTATGTGGAGAAAGAATTATATTTGCACATGACTTCATGCGTATCAGAATTGGAGATGGAATAAACTTTATGTGTGCAATGACTTTCCATGTTGGAATATACGGAAAGGTGAAGGCTAAAATGTTTTAACTGTTGACTGAATATTGCGTGGATATTTATTTATGGAAGAAAGGAGATTTCACAATATGGTAATTTAGGTGTGTGGTAGAAGAATACGGGATTTATGGAAAATCAATAATTATGGAAAATGATTTATAGGATATTTGAGATAAGGAAAATCCTTTTATTTATGGAATTTGGATATGCTTTAGAAGCTAGATAAGAAATAAGAATATTGTGGAGAGTTTCGATCTGCTCATGAACTATATATAGATGATATCACGACTTCATTAATCTCATAGACTTAATAGAAAAAAAAATATGCATACCAATTTTATACTCCCTCCGTTTTTTTTTCATTGGCACCTCTCTTTTGGTGTTAGAATTGAGGAGATGCTAAATGAGTGGATGAAATTGAATTGAAAGAAGAGAAAGTAAAATGAGTGGATGTAAAAACCTTAAACTTGCCCAAAATAGCAAGTGCCAATTAAAAAAAAATCCACTTTTAGTAAGTGTGCCAATGAAAAAAAAATGGAGGGAGTATCTTTCGAGAGTATTGCAAGAGCCAGAATTCTATGTTCCAACATACGTAACCTGTTGTTCAAAGTTCAGAATTGTATACCTTAATTCCTCGGGAGGAGGAGATCCAACGTCGACGAGTTTCGAGGTCAGGGGAAGTCTGATCATTGCGGATCAGTAGCAATGGAAGTTTGCAGGATTCACGATATAGTTAGATAAGATAAGTATAATTGTATGGTATACTTTGTATTATATCTTTTTGATTAGTGGATTAATTCTGAACAAGGTCAGACCCCGCAGATGTATGTGGATTTCATCGAACTTCATAACCAAGTCATGTGTTTTTATGCTTTACTTTATTGCATATTTGGTTAAATAGTTTATGTTGGAATATAATTGAATTAATTAGATAAACCAAATTTGAATGCGATTGAAATTTAGTTGTGAATGGATTATTGGAGAGTATAAGAAACGACTTTTGTTTTTTTTTTCCCCTTTAAAAACGACTTTTGGAAGAGATTAGGTAGATACTGAACATCACCTTAATTGGATCCGTCAATTCTTATTAATATAAATAATAATGAAGTTTGTCTAAACATGCATGCCATCTAATTTCTAGATGGTTCTTTTTACATCATTCACTCATCACTCTGATGCAAATTAAAGTAACTGTAATTTCTTGAAATTCAGTACTTAAGAGACTTGAAAGGTGACACATTAATAATTTTCTCTTGTGAAGTTTTCACTAATCTAGGCATTTTTAATGTAGACACTCTCATTTAATCATTTATACATGTTTCGGTATTAATAAAGCTACTCAATTCGTTCTACAGTTATATTTAGAGTTTTATTACTTAGTAAAATTTCTGATTTAATCGATGGTGTTTTAGTGACAAAATATTAATTTAATAAATGAAACTTGAGTTTGTAAAATGTTAATTTGTAGTACGCCTTATTATGGTTTGTGTTTTCAGCTGAGTAATGAATGCTACTCTGAATTTTCGTAATTTAAAAAAGAGAAAGACTAAAAAAAAGACGGTTTTTCCTGAAGATTTTGGACAGTCACTGTAACATTTTCATTAAATATTATAATACAAAGACTTGTGTGATATCATCTCACCTTAGATTATTTTAGTGCGCACAATTGAGCGCTCATGGATATGGGAAGTTGGAGCACGCTCGCGTGGATGAACGTGGAGTAGTTTGGATGTAGCTAGCTAGCATCGTCGATAAATTTGTGAATTGCTATATCACGCCCTGTATTTTACTTGATTGCGCCCTGTATTTATACAATTTAGTATATAATATGTATTTTAATTTAATTTTATTAATTAAAATATGTTTAATTTAATATTAAATTATATTTATTATTTACCACCACCTCCGCCGCCGTCGTCCGCTGCCGCTGCCACTGTCGTCCACTGCCGGTCTTCTTCTCCTCTTCTTCTCCGGCCAGTTCTTCTTCTCCGGATTGTTTTTCTTCTCCGGCCAGTTCTTCTTCTCCGACCTTCTTCTCCGGTCTTCTTCTCTGGCCTTCTTCTCCTCTTCTTCTTCTGTTCTTCTCCGGCCTTCTTCTCCCCTTCTTCTTCTTTTCTTCTCCTGCCTTCTTCTCCTCTTCTTCTCCGGCCTTCTTCTTCGGCCTTCTTCTCCGGCCCGTTCTTCTTCTCTGGCGGCCCCCGCTCTCCTCTCCTTCTCATTCTCCGGCTCCGGCTCTCCTCTTCTTCTCCCGGCCCCGTTCTCCTCTTCTTCTCCCGGCTCTCCCCTTCTTCTCCCTTTCTATTCTCCCGGTTCTCCAGCTTCGGCCCTGCCAATGGTGGCAATGGTGGCGGTGGTCCGGTGAAAGAAGTGGCGGTGGAGGTGGATGTGGTCCGGCGGTGGCGGTGGTCTGGCGTCGGAGGATTGTCCGGAGGGAATATCAATTTTATTTTTTTGTTTTGTTTTTTATTTTTGTTTTATTTTGAAAAATTAAATTTAGTATTATACATATATATACGTATTATGGCGTAAATTAGTAAAATACATGACGTGATATAGCAACACCCATAAATTTCTAAAAGGATTTGTAGGGCTGGGATTTGATCCTCAAACCTGCACCTATACCTAAATTCAGTCAACCATAAATCCCCACCAAATTTAGTTGCTTTGCGTCAGTATTTTATTTTATAAAGTATTGTGATTTTTCCTTTTACCTTCTTTTTGTTAGAGAAAATATACTCTCTATGTTTCTCTGACATACATTTTTTTTTTATTGTTTTTTTATATTGGCACACTTTTCATTTTTGAGTCCGTCTCTTGAAAGACAATTTTTCCATAAGTTATGGAAAGATCAAGGTTTAAAGTGTAAATTAGAAGAAATGAAGATAAAATTTTTGGGTTGTATGAACCGGGTTATAAATTTTATAACTACTACATGTTGCATACTAAAAGTTTAATATTGCTACTAAGACCTTTTACTTTTTATTATTCTAATTATGCCTTGTCTTTTCATAAGCCTATGGAAAGACCGTCTTTCCCAAGACTTTGCCTTCATTTTTGGTAAGATTATTTTAATTTTATCCGCTCATTCTACTTTTTACTTTCTACATTCAATTACATCAATTTTTTTTTTCCACCTAAATCCAAGCACCTCAACTTATGGTGTCATTATTAGTGAAACAGAGGGAGTATTGTATTTTGATTTTTACTAGAATTTATATTTATTAATTCATATTTTTAAATTAATAGACCATATTTTAATGTTTCAATAATTTGTTCATCGATTAAATAATTTTTTAATTGTTTTAAAGATTTATTTCAAACTTTTCTTTTCTCACAAGACTTACAACTAGCAAAGATATATTAATTTGTTTATTTATAATGTGTATTAACCACTTTAAAGACGTAGTTCAAACTTTTATTTTCTGTGAGACTTACAATTGGCACACACATATAAATTAGTTCATATATTTAGAATGTTTGTTAATCATTTGAAAGACATTATTTGGACTTTCATTTTTGGCTGGATGATTGTAGAACTTACAACGGGCAATGATGTATTAGTATGTGTGTTTATAATGTTGTTGATCATTTTAAAGATGTAGTTCAAACTTTAATTTTCTACGAGAGTTACAACTAGTACAAAAACATAAATTACTTCATATATTTAGAATGTTTTTTAATCATTTGAAAGAAATTGTTTGGATTTTCATTTTCTATTGTAATTGTAAAGCTTACAACTATCAAGTGTATGGTTTAATTCATATGTATAGAACGCATGATGACCGTTTTAAGGACTTTGTTTAGACTTTCTTTTTGGCAGGATGATTGTAGAACTTATGACAAGTAAATATATAAAATTTGTCCATATAATTAGAATGTTTGTTAATCATTTTAGTGATATAGTTTAGTCTTTCATTTTCTGCGAGAATTACTGTTAATATATATGTAATATATATTAATTTACATGTTTAGAATGTTTGTTGATTGTTAAGAAAACTTTGTTTGTTAATTGGAAAAATTGTGTAGTTGAATATGATATTTATAAGTACGTGTCTTTAAGAGATTAGATAACATTTTCAAGGCATTAGTTCATTATTATTAAACATGATTCTTAGCCATACCGAAGGTAAATAGTGTGACAAATATGAATTGTTAGGTCATACTTTTAATTGATTAAATCACATGTATTAGGCATTTGCTCATTTAAACAAAATTAATAATAATAGTCAAATTTGTCTTGTTGATATGAATTTTTTATTTTATAGTTTTAAGTGAATAGATCACATGTTTAAGGCATTAGTCCATTACTATTAAAAAAAATTAGTAATATACAATAAAATTGTGTGGTTTATAGGAATTTTTTTAGTTCACATGTTTAAGTGATTAGATCACAGGTTCAAAGCATTAGTTTATTAATATTAAACGAAAAATTTATTGACATAAACAAGCATGTGTGGTTTATGGGAATTTTTAGTTCATGATTTTAGTTGATTAGATCACGGGTTTAATGCATTAGTTCATTAATTACTATACACAAAAGTTTTAGGAACAAATTAATCAATTTATATATCTTATATTAGTTTTTTGAACTATATTTTCACATTTATTTTACATTTAATAAAAATATATTAGTTCATGTGTTTAGAATATTTGTCTATGATTTTAGAAATTTAGTTCAAACTATCATTTTCTCCAAATTTACAGCAAGCATCTGTATACTAATTAGTTCGTGTGTTTGGAATAATTGTTAAACATTTGAAGGATTTAGTTCAAACTTTCATGTTTCTGCACAATTATTAAAGATATATTATTTCATGGGTCTAGATAGTTTGTCAATTGTTTAATTACTTAGTTCAAACTTTCTTGTTTTACAAAACTTAAAATAAGTAAAGATATACTAGTTCATGTTTATAGAATGCTTGTTCATTGCTTAAAGCTTAGTTAAACTTTTTTTTTCTATACAATTTATAGCTAGCATTGGTATACTAATTAGTTCATATGTCCATATAATTTGTTAACCGTTTGAATGACTTTGTTCAAACTTTCATTTTTCTGCAATTTTATAAATACTAAAGATATATTAGTTCATGTATTTATAATGTTTGTTGATAAGTTTTAAAGACTTAGTCCACCCTTTCATCTTCTACAAGACTAATAACTAGCATCGGTATATTAACTAGTTCATGTTTTTAGAATGTTTGTTAACCGTTTTAAGAACTTAGTTCAAACTTTTGTTTTTCTCCAACCTTGTGACTATTAAAGATACATTACTTCATTCGTCTAGATAGTTTGTTAATCGTTTTAAAAAAATTAGATCAAATTTCCTTTTTCTCCAAAACTTACATTCAGTAAAGATATATTAGTTCATGTGTTTAAAACGCTTGCTAATAGTTTAAAAGACTTAGTCTAAACTTTTATTTTCTACAAGACTTATAGCTAGCATTGGTATACTAATGAGTTCATATGTCTCGATAATTTGTTAACCATTTTAAAAACTTAATTCAAAATTTCATTTTTCTACAAATTTATAACTATTAAATATATATTGGCTCATGTGTTTATAATGTTTGTTGATAGTTTTAAAGGCTTAGTTCAAACTTTCATCTTACTAGCTGTAAGTTCTACAATTATCCTGCCAAAAATAAAAGTCTAAACAAAGTATTAAAATGATTAACAAACATTCTAAATATATGAACTAATTTAAATATTTGAGCTAGTTGTATCTCTCGCAAAAAATAAAAATGTAAATTACATCTTTAAAATAATTAATAACCATGATAAACACATGAACTAATATACCTTTGTTAATGGTAAAAGCAACTTAATAAAAGAAAAATAAAATAAAAGGTATATAACTGTTAAATAGTACGCCTACCTAGAAAAGTGAGTACAAGCTTCTGGTTAACCGCTTGTTTAAAGTATGCATCATACAGCGCCGCGCATTCCAACATCCTTAGGGCATGGACAGTGGTGGTCTCTTAAAATTAAAAGACCGCTTAAGAGACCGAAAACCACCACAGTGGTGATCTTTTAAGCGGTCTCTTGTTAAGAGACCGTCGACCGAGCTCTTACTAAGAGCCTGGCCTCTTGCCTCCAAATGGGCCATCACCTCTGACCACGCACATGGGCTCGGCCGCAACTTGTTTTTCTTCAACGGGTGGGACACGTGTCGCCACCTGAGTGGGCCACGTGTCCCACTCAGCCGCTTTTTTTTTGTTTTTCTGTTGCTGACACGTGGCACCCATGGATTGGGCCACGTGTCAGCAACGGTATTTTTCAAATAAAGGTTGAATTTTTTTCGAATGGGACAAATGGGACACGTGTCCCAATAGTGTTTTTTCTAATATTTTTTTTCATTTTTTTTCAATTTTTTAAGAATTTGAAATTTAATATATTTTTAATTTTCAAATTATAATAATTGGTCGGACTAGATCAATATTTTATTTAGTATTGTCTGTAATTTTTATAGTTGTTATAATTGATTTTTTCAATTTTAGTGGTTTTTATATAATTTTAAAAACATGGAATTATCTTATTATTTATTTTTTTTATTTCATTTTAATAATTATATTAAATTTTACATTCAACTTATTTTTTTTGGACAAATTTATTTAAAATATTATTTAATAGTCAAATTAATTATTGTTATATTTGGTTTTGCGCACTTTTTATGGTTTCCATATTATTTTATAGAAAAAATGAATTCTCATAGTATTTATTTATATAATTTCGTTTTAATAGTTTCTTAAAAAAATGAAATTCATTTTATTTTTTTACACTAAAGCATGGTATTGACAAGAACAAGAAAAATAAATTATTTAACATATTTTTAAAAAATGATTTTATATTTAAATATTTAAACATTATATTAAATTTTGCATTCAACTTATTTTTTGTGGACAAACTTATTTAAAATAATATGTAATGGTCAAATTAATGAGTAGGATAGAGAAAATCAAGTGGGTTCCATGAATAGTGCACAGTGGTCTCTTAACCATTGTGGAGAAAAAATGGGTTGTCTCTTAAGTGGTCTTTTAAGCTGAGGTGGAAGAGAGAGAGGAAGAAAAATAATATATTTAATTGGTAAGAGACCGGTAGTGGTCTCTACCACTGCCCATGGCCTTACATCCATGCGCACTCCTTCAAGCGTTCATCCACGTGCGGGCGATTAAGTTACTGCAATTATAAAATTGCAATCTAATCCCTCGTCTCTAATCTTATGGTGAGGCGATCTCACAGGAGACTTTCTTATGTTATAACTTAATATAAATTTAAATATTATATTTTAAAAGTTAAAATAAGTAATAATATGTATTTGAGAAAAGTATATTTTAATAAATATAATGTATAAAGTAAAAAAATAAGTAATATATCAATAAACTTATGAACAAGTCGTATGTCATGATAAATGCTCCCTGAAAAAATGCACGATTCTCTTTCACATATGTTCCCAAAAGGCTGTTTTGATAAGTCTCGATCATGGATGAGGAATTAGCAGTATGGTGGTCCAAATTAACAGTGTTCTATTCTCATTTTTTGTATATTCCTTTTGCCTCTCACGGGCATTGGAATCTACCATAATGCTAAACAAAATGTGATTGTCTAGGCCAACCCAACCATAATGTAATTACAGATTTAATTATTATTTTCTGACCCTAACAATATTCGAAATGTGCTCCTTGTGCCTTTATATAAAATGTTGGGATATTGTGAATATCTTCCCCAATATTATTGTACCTTATATAGAATCATTTTCCTTTAATGACTCTTTAAATATTGTCTATGTATTGTACCATTGTACCATCAATAAAAACACACGTTTATATTTTGCATGGTATTAGAGCCCAAATTAGGTTTATTGGGCCGATGTGTGGATCCCCTTTAATTTGACCTGAGGGGGCGTGGGGTCGTGGTCGTGGGGACGTGGGTCGTGGGGTGTTTCACGTTGGCACGTGAGGGGGCGTATTGAATGATATATCCCACATCGATTTCTTAAGAACTAAATGACTTATATATAAGGTCTTGGGTCACCTCCACTTAGTGCTAATTGATTTTAAGATGGAAGCTCAAAATAACTTAAAATTTAACATAAAATAATACATTTTTTTGTTATAACATTTTTAAAATGCTATTGTTGATCTTAGGGTCTTGTCTTTTATAACTTCGTTATAAATAGTCACATGTCCAACATATGCCTTCATTTATCTATTTTTTAGAGGGATAGTTTGGTCATTTTCTTCTTTCTTCTTTCTGCATTCTTTTTCTTTTTCTTTTCTTGCTCTCTCCCTGAGCACCACCAATTCCCTTATTCTTGCTCTCTCCCAAACCTTCTCTTCCCTCTCACACCAACACCTACCATATAATGTGGTAGTAACTTTTGGTCATCCTCTTTAGTGGAATCATGAACCGACATGCCCTAAAAAGGCTGCCTTCCCCCGTCCATTGTGTCTCGGTAATCAATCCCTTCACGAATTCACAAGACTCCCACTAATGTTTCCTCCTTTGATATGGAATTTCTCTTCCCCCACTCCTTCTCGGAAAATCAATAATCTCAGCCATGTTGAATCTTCAAATATCTTAGCAGTGATGAGTTACTCTGTCACCACTTGCTTGTCAGAGGAGACCTATGGAGTCTATTTTGTCTCTGTTCAGCTGGAAAAGAGGTGTCAATCCCTCCCACTCTAAATTTTGGGGGTCAAGTGGTTCAAGTATTGATGCCATGGTGTTTATTTCTTGGTTGTTTTCTGGTGAGTGGTGTTGGTGTTGTGGTTTGGCTGATTTTATTGGACAAACAAAGGCACTTTCATTGTGCCTTCTCTGGCCCTGCCATCCATCGCACGTCATTAGAAGGCAGTTCCAAAACTGCCTTTAAAAATGCCAACATACCATGCATACATTCCAAACTCGAAAACTATGTGATCGGCTCTTTGTCATTGACTTGCAGATTTTTGAGCTCGTGCGCACATTCCGTCCCTATTCTGTTCAACCATTGCTACAATTTGTGTCAATGAAATATTGTTTACGAACTCGGAAATGTATTTGTGGTTATCCTTTCCGAGATCGGAAAATATAATCATGACTATATAAAAATGAAATAAAGTTTTTGAGTTTGGAAATCCGATCTGGTCTTATGGTAATTGAATTGTTTTACCAAATGTCTCCGGCTCTAAAAAAAGGCCTCAATCCACAACAACGAATATAACGTAATACACGATAGTATGTTGTGTGATGACAAAAATCTATTGATAGCGCTGACCTAGCAACAATCTACAGATAGCGCTAACCTAGCAACAATCTACAGATAGCGCTAACCTGGCAACAATCTACAGATAGCGCTAACCTGGCAACAATCTACAGATAGCGCTAACCTAGAAACAATCAATAGATAGGAATAGAAAATAGTAGGAATATATTCCAGTACTTCTAAGCTTTATTATTTATCTAATCATGTTACTTTAGCATTATTCGTATTCCCAAGAGTCCCAATCCAATTTAGTATTAGATGCCACGCCAAATAATTCCATGCACGGTTAATTTCATCAGTGGTCTACGACTTTGATTCCTTCATGAAAATCTGTCATTATCTAGTTAGTATAAAATACTAGAAATCATAGTTCTATTAATTGGTTCCCAAAACAACTGTACACACACTCTGTCAATTTGGATGTAGTCTTCTTTAACCTCCTGAATGCACTCAGCCGCATATAGCATGACGTAATAGTTGCACTCCCAAGTCTACGCTTGTTTTTTGTACTGCTTAAAATAAAAAAATTTGCTTAATTACATTCTCATAATATTTAATTAAGTACTATAAACTGGATAAACAATGATCATAGGCCACCTTGACTTCAACCACCTCAAAATGATTTCTATTGTGCTCGCTACCGTCCTTCATTGCCAATTCCAAAATCTCAAAAAATGCATCCGGAGGTTGGAAGTGCAGGTGATCCATGCAATAAACCTATTTTTGGGCGGGGACAATCAAAATCAATCTCCAATGGTCTCTAATAATACAAAATTTTAAATTATGCAAGGAATGAGTGATTTGTGTAAACGTTTAGTAAAACAAACAACGTAGTATTTATATAACCTTTCTACATATGGTGCAATGAATAGATTCTTATCCTTCCACCCCAGGCTCTTATGGATATAGTCGATCCTCTCTTGTTTCGTACAACCAATTTCGTGATTGAAACTGGGCACATGTATCCAATCCATTTCTTGTTTGTATTATGTGTAAAGAACAGATACCTATGAAATTTCATTTTGATTTAGGACCTAAAAAGTTTTAATCAAGTACATGCAAATAAACTAGAATTTATAGAAATAACTCACAAGGCATAGATGGACATGATTGTTTGATTGACTTATTTACATATCCACAGATCTTCAAATCGCTCTCCGCATCGCAATTATATCCCGTTTGCATTCAAATACACATTCATTCCCTAAGAATGAGTAAGTTGAGTTTCTATCAAGCGGTTAAAGCCAATTAAACAGAACCTTAACGAAGTGTGGGGATTGTTGAAGGACTTGTGCTCTTTCACTTGGTCCCCTGAGCTTCATGGTTGTTGTTTGGACTAATTTAGGTGGTGGTTTGATGGGTCTTGGTGTTGTTTTCACTGGTTTTAGTGATGTTTCCCGTGTTTCCTTCAAATGTCAATCTATTACGGGATTGGAAAAAATAAGTCAACATGGCCATGGTAGGAACATCTCACGTGCAGGGCCAACATTGTTGTATTCTCCGTCGGCACATGGCAATGGGGCCCCCATCACCAACGGTTCCTCCAATGAAACCCTAGAAACACCCTCACCAATAGGTACGAGTGATGGTGTTTCATCAATTCATGCAGAATTCCATTTGTATGTTATCCGTATGAACCTCAATGAACGAGATCGATTCCTCATGGTTCCGCAATACATAAAGATGAACAGTAACTAAATCTTCGGCACTAGGACTAAACAGTTTCCCCTGTCTCATCCCTAAACCCTCCAACCTCCCATTATGTCTACCCGATAGAACACCGACAGATTCAACTTGCTTCATATAGTCAGTGCAAAAATTAATGGCCTATTCTGTCACGTACCGCTGCACAATACTAGCATCTGGCTTGAACCAATTTTTTACAAAATGCTTGAATATTTTCATGTATCTCTCGAAGGGGTACATCCATCTCAAAAAAATTAGACCACAAAGCTTTATCTCCCGAACCAAATGAACGCATAAGTGGACCATAATGTCAAAGAAAGAGGGCGGGAAATACATTTTCATACGACATAAACTTCAACAATCATTACTTGCAACCTATCCAACTTTGAAATACTTATACTCTTGCAACAAACCAATTTAAAAAACAAACATAGCTTTGTAATGCACAATCTCACATGGGATAGGAGTGAAGCTCATATCGCAATGGCATTCAACTCCTGCATAAGGTTATGACAATCATGTGACTTCAACCCAACCAACTTCAGCTCTTCAACTGACACACAAGTGCTAATGTTGGACGAGTATGGACCTGTAACCTTCACGCTACTCAATATTTCACAAAAAGACTTCTTCTCTGAATGCGACATAATAGCATGCAGGGGGTAAATATAAATTTTCCCCTTCCTTGATGGGCCCTAGATTCTTCCGAATCCCCATCTCAACCAGGTTAAGCCTAGCTTTCAACCCATCCTTTGTTTTTCTAGAGGTATCCAACAACGTCCCAATCAATGAATCACAAACATTCTTCTCAACGTGCATTACATTCAAACAATGTCTAACATCCAAATCCTTCTAATAAGGGAGATTGAAAAAAAATAGAGCATTTATCCAAGGATAATCAACAACCGCTTTTCTTTTGTTCTTCCCAAAGTCATTGGGCAAGTTCTTCACATTTTCAAAAACCTGTGTACTATTTAGTGGCACCGGAGGTCCTCTATCCTCTACTTACCTATTGAACCATCTCTTTACCGAGCGCCATGGGTGTCCATCTAGAAGAAACCTCCAATGTCCCTGATAAGCGGTTTTATAGCTGTGTTTCAGTTGACAAAAGTCAGTATCCCTGTCACAAACGGGACAAGCTAAGTGCCCTTTCGCAGAATATCCAAACAAATTTCCATATGCCGGGAAGTCATTAATGGTGCAAAATAATATGGCTTTCAAAGTGAAGAAATCTTCTACCAGACCATCATACATTTGAACATCATCTTTGAACAAATTCAACAGATCCACCACAAGGGGAGCAAGATACACATCAATATCATTACCTGGCTGCTTCACCCCTGATATCATCAAAGATAGCATAACATACTTGCGCTTCATGGTCAACCAAGATAGAAGGTTATAAATTACCAACATAACATGCCAACTGCTATGAGTACTGCTCATATCACCAAATGGATTCATATCGTCCGTACACAACCATAACCTCAAATGGCGGGGATCTTTGCCAAATTCAGGGTATATGGCATCAAATTTCTTCCACTGCTCACCATCTGAAGTATGTCTAATCACATCATCCACCGGTCGGACCCTATTTGCATGCCAGCACAACAACTTTGCATCTTCCCTACAAGCATACAACTTCTCCAAATAAGGGAATGATAGGGAGATACCATAACACTTTTTCCAGTGTCTTTTTCTTTGATTGAGACACAACTTCAGCACCCACAACAATTCCCCCCCCCCTCTTCAACTTGTATAGAGACTCGCTGCAAACCCGACAACTTTCTCGATCTTTATCTATTTCCCCCCTATACAACATACAATCATTTGGACATGCATGAATTTTCTGTAGTTCCAATCCCATGGGGCATAGAACTTTTTTTGCGGCATACGACCTATCAGGCAGCACATTGCCTTTCGGAAGTAAATCCATAAACAACTCGAGAGCCTCAGTCAACAACTTATCAGTCCAACCAAATTTTTTCTTCAAATTCATTACTTGAAATAGCGCACTCGAAATCGAGTGTTTAGAACCTTTGTACAAGTACGTCCCTTTGTCATTAATCAGTGCCTGCAACGACTCAGATTTCCCTTTGAACTCCCTTGCAATATCTTCTACCATTTCATCAAACTCAACATTTCCATCTAATTCATCTTCCACCTTTGTGTTCTCCACTTCAATAGTTTCATAGGGATCCTCAATTAATTCCCTATGTCATACCCAACAAGTGTAGGTAGTTTGAAAACCCCTTCTTACGAGATGCTCCTGCATCTTCTTCCTCCCTAAATAAGCATCATTTCTACAATCCTTACATGGGCAACGTGCTCGTACCTCACCTTTTTTAGAAGCATCTTCAAACGCTAAAGAAATAAATGATTCTACCAAGGGCATGTACTCTGGTGATTTTCTAAGATTATTACCAATGAGTTCATCTCGATCCATTTTCCTACAATTTACTTACAATACAACCCATGACCATTCATTCAACAATTATCAATCCCACATATCATTGAAATCATCACACCACTAGCTAATATTTGCAAGACTAAGAAAATAGTTTGAAATACATGACTAACCTCTTCCAATGGAGTATGAAATCTACAAGAAAATGGGAGCAAACCCTTCACAATTTTAGAAATGTGGGTATTAAATGAGAAGGGCACATTTTTTTTATATACTACAGCAGTTTTCGAACTCAAAAACTGCGGATCAGGAATGGCAAGGCATGATTACGAGGTTTCAAAACTCAAAAACAAGATCAGACAAAATTATGAGCCTGGAATTAACATATACTCTTCATTACCAGGGAAACTACGATTTCCAAGTTTGGATTTGTTGTCTTTCATACTTTCTGAACTTGGAAAGTTGTATATTTATAGGTGGTCATGACTTACTTCCTTTAAACCGAGCCATTTAAAGGTGGTTCTAACCTCAACCACCTTCCATTGGCCACATTTAAAGCTGGTTATTACAGAAGTGCCTTAAAAGTTTAAAAAAAACTGCCTTCAAAATACTAACTGGGTTACGACAGCAAGTTTCCGAGTTTGGAAACCCCTCTGGAATTTGGTTTTAGGTGGATTTTTCAAAACCACCTTCTAATGCTGTCTTCAGTAGAAGCCTCTCCACTAGTGGTGGTAGCGGTTGTAATGTTAATGAGTTCAGCGGTGGTGGATAGTGTTTGGGGGAGGCGGTGGCGATGGCGCACTACAACTAAAAAAAGGTTTATTAAGACACTTATACAGGGACACTTTTATAAGAAGCATCGTAACAAATGTATATAATGACGCTTATAAAATTAAAATTCATAATGTTATGTGACACATATTAAAAGAGTCCCAATATATATAATTAGGACATTACAAAGCAACCCAATATCAAAAATGTTAGGACATTTATAAGTATGTTAAATGTTAGGAAATTTATAAGTGTCTTAATACATGTGTATTAGGACACTTATAAATTAAAGACTAGATTATTTTTTTGGTCCCCTAAATATAATGAAATACATCCTTTGGTCCCAAAGGCTAATACCACTTTTATTCAGCAACCAAGAAATACAAAATAATTTGTTTGGTCCCAGAGGCAGTTTTCAGATAAATCGGAATGGTTTTCTAATATTGTCAAGAGTATTTTAGAAATTTTACTAATTAAAAATATTTTCAATTAAAAATTCTTAATATCTATTTCTTTTATATTTTTATTTTCTTTTCTATTTCTTTTAAAAATCTCCGCCGCACAATCTCGGGCTTCCCGTCATTCAATTCCTCGGTGAACTACCTCCAGTAGGAGTAGGTTGTGGAGGGTTTGGGTTGGGACGGAGGGTACGAAATCCGGCGGAGTTTGTGAAGATCGTATCGGTGTACAGCTTATTTCGGCAGTGCCAGAGGCTTGTTCCAGTTTGGGTTGGGGTTCCTCAATTGGTTCGAACGGGTCGGGTGCCATACCAGAATGGACGGGATCGTCCGAATGAGTGGTGAGTTAGAGATGAAGAATCAACGCCTCGTTGCCAGAGGAAAAGAAATCAACGCCTCATTGCCAGAGGAAAAGAAACGCCTCGTTGCCAGATTTGCAGACTGTTGCGATGGAGCTCGAGCAGGGAAGGAGGCGAAGCTCAAGCTAGGGAGGGCCAGACTGTAGAGAGCTCTCTCCGATGATGAAGCTCTCTCCTGCGGTGGCTTGAGGCACTGGTTCTCGACTGTATCTTGTGGCAGCAGATCTCGCTAATGGCTCACCACGATGGATCTACCTAGTGGCTTATGGAGTTTACTC